>JAEAOA010001198.1:987500-1055000 GCA_016746295.1 Potamilus streckersoni
ACAATATTCGACTAGTTTAATGAATTTTACTTGAAACTGGCACATATGTAGGATTTTTTCTAAAGAAGAAATTCATTTTTTTACACGAATCTTGCACACAGAATATTTTAATGAAATGTTGCAAACTCAGATGTCTTGGTCTATGCGTAATTGTTTACATGACGTTAAGTTCAATATAAAGATTAATTGCTTTTTATTTTTGTACAGTTGAATATTATGAGCCAGACCAATGTACACTACGTATTTTGTCCGTAGGACATAATATAAACACATTATAGACTATATTATGTAATTAACTTGCAATGCTAGTAGTATCCGTTTAACATTCAGGTGATTGCTAATAAGTGAATATATTGAACTTTTATTGAAACATTTTATTTACGTTAGTCTCTACAACATCATTAAGCAAATGAAAATGAAAGTAGCAAATTAAAACTATTTTGTAACAACATTGTAAATGTACATCAGGGCATTTGCTAATTGTCGTCTCAATATAGTGGTCATCTTCTAAATCTATAGAGGTCATTGGCTATATCGGATAGTGGTATCTTCTAAATCTATAGAGGTCATTGGCTATATCGGATAGAGGTCATCTTCTGAATCTATAGCGGTCATTGGCTATATCGGATAGTGGTCATCTTCTAAACCTATAGCGGTCATTGGCTATATTGGATAGTGGTCATCGTCTAAATCTATATAGGACATTGGCTATATCGGATTGTGGTCATCTTCTAAATCTATAGAGGTCATTGGCTATATCGGATAGTGGTCATCTTCTAAATCTATACAGGTCATTGGCTATATTGGATAGTGGTCATCTTCTAAATCTATAGAGGTCATTGGCTATATCGGATAGTGGTCATCTTCTAAATCTATACAGGTCATTGGCTATATCGGATAGTGGTCATCTTCTAAATCTATAGCGGTCATTGGCTATATCGGATAGTGGTCATCTTCTAAATCTATATAGGTCATTGGCTATATCGGATAGTAGTCATCTTCTAAATCTATAGAGGTCATTGGCTATATCGGATAGTGGTCATCTTCTAAATCTGTACAGGTCATTGCCTATACCGGATAGTGGTCATCTTCTAAATCTATAGCGGTCATTGGCTATATCGGATAGTGGTCATCTTCTAAATCTATACAGGTCATTGGCTATATCGGATAGTGGTCATCTTCTAAATCTATAGCGGTCATTGGCTATATCGGATAGTGGTCATCTTCTAAATCTATAGCGGTCATTGGCTATATCGGATTGTGGTCATCTTCTAAATCTATAGAGGTCATTGGCTATATCGGATAGTGGTCATCTTCTAAATCTGTACAGGTCATTGGCTATACCGGATAGTGGTCATCTTCTAAATCTATAGCGGTCATTGGCTATATCGGATAGTGGGCTCCACCATACAGCTACATATATACGTTGAAAGGATCAATGACTTAATGATCTTAGGATAAGTCACGCGGTGTGGACTTTGCCAGTTTTGTTTCGTTACGATTTAGAACTTAATACCCTGAAACAAAAAATAGCAGTAACACCAAAAACAATTCTTGTTCTAAAGGAATACGAAAAATATTATAAATATGCGTATTGAACACTCATTAATTCGTGAATTACTAGAATTATAATTATTTTCATATCTGTATGAATCTGAACGCAGTTTTATGTACTCGTATCAGTGAGATTTAGTTACATATTTTTTGTATGAAGCATTCCATAATCTTTTTTCTCTCATCAGTTTGAATTAAATACATATTTGTAATGTTCATTACCTAATCTTTGTACTCCTGAGGTTACAATTAGATTTATACTGGAATAAACCGTAACATAATTGCTGTACTCATAGCGATTATAATTATTTTCCTACGTGTATTAACCATGACGTAATCGTTGTGCTCATAGCAGTTAAAATTGGATCCAATGGATACCTTGTGCTGTACGAATTTAAACGTCATAAAGCAAACATACGTTGAAACTTGGTTGAATAGGTTGTTGTTGAATATCTAAATCCTGTCTACCTTGTCTTTCATATCTAATAAATGAAATATTGCTTGTAATGAGTGAGCACCTAAACAAGTTAGAACGTGGAATATCCCACGTCTTTTACAGGTTCTACAAATTAAAAATAACTTGGTGCCAGAACAATGCTGGAGATGACGAGATTTAGTGCGGGGACTATGCTAGGGAATGCTCTGGTTTAGTGTAGAGACTATGCTAAGATTACACAGGTTTGTGTGTGGAATATTCAATGATTGCCATGTTCTAATGCTGCGATTGTCTGGCCTTAGTGTATGCATTTTTCGTGTGGCTATAAATTTATGATAAGGAGTTTTAAAACACTAGGATTTAAGACGCCCTAGGATCAGGAGTTTCCTTGGATGAAGCTTATTTAATAAATTTTTCAATTTTTATCTTTATTGAATATGTTCGGTGTAAAAATATATATGGTTTTATTTTTATGGAGAAAGGGTGATTAGAATCGCGAGTTGTATAACAAATTGGACACATATGGGTTCATAGTTTTTAGACTTCATGGTAATATTGTTTAAAATATCCAAGAACTTGTATATAAAAATTATATAGTAGTATACGTTTGGATTTAATATTAAATGGAGTTCCAAATTAACAGACCACAACACAGGAATTTTTATTTCGAGAAGTTAAAAAAATTCAGTAATCAGACCAGTATATTATGTATCAATATTGCTTGAATATTAGTAACATCTTGTATTTTATTAACCTATAGAAACTCTGTGATCTTCATTTCCTCCATTTTTCATGTTTCTATTTTTAGCTAGACTTATAATATTTCCCTTTTCTTCATAATGATTTTATAGTTATTTGTATGTCCAAAAAGTATATTTTTTTTTAGTTATATGTATGTAATGTTTACTTGCTCTAGCAATCGTTGTGGTAGTTATATCTACACCATCTTTTTCACGTTTCTACGCAGTATACCTAAACATATCTGAAAATACCGCGATATGTGCTATGGTATAACTTAATTATATTAGGAATCAACAATTTAACGTTCTGAGACATGGAGTCGAAGCCGATTGTAAATAAATAATGCAATTATCAATAGCTGGAAGAATATCTATTGATATGATTTAAAAGAAATGAACATCATATCATATCCTGTATGTTATTTAAAGTAACATAAATATTTTTCGTGAGAACAAAGAAAATAAAGATTATAAACCACACCAGCCCAAAATAAATATGGTTGCCTCCCCTGACACCCTATAAATATACTTCGATGCCCATAGATATGGCTTGTTGAGAAAATGAAAGAAAGTTGACACCGAAGCCAATAATTTACTAGCTGTACAACAGATATAAAATAGGGAGACATTTTGAATGGTATGCCAACTTGAATAGGATGCCAGCACCAGAGCAAGAAATTTACCGGATCGGGTCGGCAAACATAAAACGAACTAACTGTACAAACGAGAATGAGGACACAATAGACTTCAGAAAATGACCTATATCCCAATCAGAAAACAAATGATCTCCTGATAATACTTGGATAAGTTGCAGTCTTACAAAGTAGTTATTGACCTTGGGAAATAAACAAACATTACATTTGCTTTTGGCTTTTAGTTTGCATAATTCCAAACATCTGATTTTTGAGCGAATATTTTTCAACACATGACATTTTGCCATCACTTGTGATTGAAAGAAGACCAATATGATTATTTACATAATTTGCACTATATTGGTGGCAAATACAACTGTCGTGTAAAATAAACTTTAAATTTTAGTCATTGAAAACGCAGGAAAAAAATACCGGCACATCTACGGGCATTTATGAAGTTAGATATCAAGACCTGTGTGTACCTGCGGTTCACCATAGCAGCCCTACCAGGAAAATAAGAAATAACGATAAACTTGCAGACATCAGGGTCAATTATGTTTTCCCCTTTTATGTACTTCCTTTATACATTGTATTGCAAAACCCAACGGCTAGACATATTTTCAGATTTCCGTGATTCCTTTACTTTGTCACGTCTGGGGAACGCTGCACTTATCGGTAAAATAGGCGGAAACAGACAAGACACCAACGACCTATTTATGAAATTTCACATTCCTTATAAGATACTAGCTCTTAGCACTTTTCAGTTATATCACAAATCCTCCTTTTCACTCGAGGTGGTTAAACAGTATATTTGGATTCTACATGATGCATGCGATACGTTGGAAAGAGTAACTTGAGAAATCGAAACTTTTATGTTCATCGAAATGAAATTGCATTTGCGCTAACATTTCTTTTAAAGACCATAGACAGTTTTTGACAAATTCTTACAGCAACTAGTTACAGATGTTAGCTTTAGAGGCGTGACAAATGACGATCAGAAAATGCAAGTAAATGCGACATTTTGTTGAACGTAAATAGTTTGTAATCTTATTTAACTCCTTTTTCAGTTTAGTTGCTGATAAATATTTGTCAAACGAGCTAATAACCACTAAAAATTTTTACCAGATAAAATATTAAAGTTATTAGTTGTTTTTAGCTCCAAAAGTTTTCTTTGAATTTTCATTACACTTTCCTATTTTTTGTGACCTGGGCAATCCGCTTTATTCCAACGGCCTCAGCACTAAATAGCAACATAAAACTTCTCTCAGACTTACAGATTTTATTATCAGATAGCCAAATGCTGAATGCATAGACACACAATAAAAAGGGCATTATATTCATTTAAATAATTTTTGGGTCTCCTCCTTTTCCTAATATATGTTTCTTTTGTCATAACGTCACTAGTATAAGTGTATTTTGGCATAACATAACTAATCATGTGTATTTTGTCATAAGATCATTAATAAATGTTATTTTGTCATACCATCACCAATAAATGTTATCACTATTATATGTTTCTTGCCAATATATAACTAATGTATGTGTATGTTGCCATAATATCAATAATATATGTGTATATTGCCAATATATCACTAATATATGTGTACATTGTCATTATATTACTAATATATGTGTACATTGCCATTATACCGCTAATATATGTGTATATTGCCATTATATGACTAATATATGTGTATATTGCCATTATATGACTATTATATGTGTATATTGCCATTATATGACTAATATATGTGTATATTGCCATTATATCACTAATATATGTGTATATTGCCATTACCGATTTCCTGTGAGCTAAATCAGATACTATAAGATACTGCGTCATTCTGATATATGAATTGTTTTATTGATGTGCTTTAGATCCATCCAGTGGGTACAAAATGGGTACACACATAGACACACACACACACACGCACACACACATTAGATCCCCCACCCCGTTTGGCATATATAATAAATCAGACTAAAATTCAGCGTAGGTTTCACAATAGTAAGTAAAACTAGCTACTGTTATAGGGTAAGATAGAGATGTACGAGAAATCCTTGAAACTAAAACGAGGTATTTAATGTTTGTGGTGGCATATATATATATATATATATATATATATATATATATATATATATATATATATATATATATATATATATATATATATATATATATATATAGTAATAATTATATGGGGCGGACATACTTACACAGTAATATTATGGGATAGTAGTGCTGCAGTGATATCATGACTGAACATTGGCATTCTGGGATAAAAGTGGTAAGATGCTACCATGATTATTACAGACATCTGAGATAGTGTTGGTATGAACTACATAAACTATTTTACAACACATAATCTGGAGAAAAAAAAAAGCCCAACCAAAAGCGAAAAAAATAAAAAAAGTATTTATATCGTAAATCTTTATTGCCAAACCCGCTGGACGGTCTAGATATGGTGCAACCAAAAATACACTTTGTCCACGACAATTGAGAGACATATATTTCATCAAATAGTTCATCAAATCTACCAATGCTCAGGGTGCTCAAATGTGTTTTTAAATAGTTCCCGTTAATTACAAGTCATACATATGCATAGATGCAGTATTTGGAAGCATATGAAGCGTATATTTACTAATAATTACGGTATCACCGTTTTATGATGTTGAAAGGAATATCTTAATATTGACAAAATCTGTCCTTGATTACAAAGATGTAATGCAGATCAATATTGGAGTCCATTGAACAGCAATACAAATATAGCCTTCTCTTCAGCGGTAAATTCAAAGTCATGCGTACATTGTTTTTTAGATTTTTAAGACTGTGACATGATAGGTGTTGTTGAAGCATCATTGAATAATTGTTTCGATGTTTTCCAAAATTTTCTAACAAACGTTTTTATAAATTCCGATTTCTCTAAAGTAAGATAATTCTTTCTTTTATTTGTACTTTTAAAGTACTAAAACTATTTTGATTTATTTTCAAAAAAATTGAATGAACATTGTAAGATGGCTTATCCACGAAATTTTCACAAAATCAGACATGATAGAGCCAGATTTTAACAGCAGCAGAAAATATGACATAATATGATATGTTATCCAAGTTTGATACATTCAAAAGTGAAGCTATTGTCTTTGGTCTGTTCCATAACTTTCGTTATCCACATTCCATAACTTCCGTTATGCACATTCCATAACTTCCATTATTCACATTGCAAACCTTCAGTTTCTTCTGACACTGCAATAGGATTGATTAGCGTTGCGAAAGTATTAGATAATTCTGGATACTAAACATATTTTAAGATTAGTATTATGCAATTAAAATTTGCTAATATATTCAATAGCTTTTAACTTTTCTATTTTTCCTTTCTCTAAAACATTTCGGTAAATCATCAAATCATGGATGGTTTCAAGGCAATATGTTGTTGTCATCGCTGTGAAAGTAAAAATTAAACCCTTCCACGAAATCTTGAATTATTAATGATGCTGGAATATCCAGAATGAAAACTTTCCAATGCATAACCTGCATATCAAATGTGAGATTAAGATGTGGTTCACTTTACGCTTAAGTAAATAGATATAATAAATCTGTTTAAATGTACCCCTTTCTTAAGGCAGATGTCCCTAACGCGAGGGTAATTATTTGCATCAACAAGTAATAATTGTATAATTTAAGATAATTGATTACCTGAAGAATTGACGCATGTTTCAAGAGTAAATGCTATTCAGCTGCACCTGTCTGTAAACAATGAAACGGTAATAAACATATTTAGAATTTGCTTTCTTTTTTGGGCCACATATATGGTGGATAGACACGTGTATCGTTTATAGAAAATATATTGTAGTATACGTTTGTATTTACTATTAAATGGAGTTCCAAATTAACAGTCCACAACACATGAATTTTTATTTCGAGAAGTTAAAAAAATTCAGTAATCACACCAGTATATTATGTATCAATAGTAACATCTTGTATTTTATTAACCTATAGAAACTCTGTGATCTTAATTTCCTCCATTTTTCATGTTTTTATTTTTAGCTAGACTTATAATATTTCCCTTTTCTTCATATTGATTTTATAGTTATTTGTATGTCCACTTGGTATATTTATATTTAGTTATATGTATGTTATTTGTATGTCCACTAGGTCTATTTTTTTAGTTACATGAATGTTATTTGTATGTCCACTAGGTATATATTTTTAGTTATATGTATGTTATTTGTATGTCCACTAGGTATATTTTTTAGTTATATGTATGTTATTTGTATGTCCACTAGGTATATATTTTTTATTTATATGTATGTTATTTGTATGTCCGCTAGGTATATATATATTTTTACTTATATGTATGTTATTTGTATGTCCACTAGGTATATTTTTTAGCTATATGTATGTTATTTGTATGTCCACTAGGTATATATTTAGTTATATGTAAGTTATGTTTACTTGTTCTAGCCATCGTTGTGGTAGTTATATCCACGCCATCCTTTTCACGTTTCTACCGCAGTATAACTAAACATATCTGAACATACCGCGATATGTACTATGGTATAACTTAGTTATATTAGGAATCAACTATTTAACGTTCTGAGACATGGAGTCGAAGCCGATTGTAAATAAATAATGCAATTATCAATAGCTGGAAGAATATCTATTGATATGATTTAAAAGAAATTAACATCATATCATATCCTGTATGTTATTTAAAGTAACATAAATATTTTTCGTGAGATGAAAGAAAATAAAGATTATAAACCACACCAGCCCAAAATAAATATGGTTGCCTCCCCTGACACCCTATAAATATACTACGCTGGGCTTGTTGAGAAAATGAAAGAAAGTTGACACCGAAGCCAATAATTTACTAGCTGTACAACAGATACAAAATAGGGAGACATTTTGAATGGAATGCCAACTTGAATAGGATGCCAGCACCTGAGCAAGATATTTACCGGATCGGGTCGGCAAACATAAAACGAACTAACTGTACAAACGAGAATGAGGACACAATAGACTTCAGAAAATGACCTATATCTCAATCAGAAAACAAATGATCTCCTGAAAATACTTGGATAAGTTGCAGTCTTAAAAAGGAGTTATTGACCTTGAGACATTCATATACCATAAGAAATAAGTAAACATTACCTTTGTTTTTGGCTTTTAGTTTGCATAATTTCAAACATCTGATTTTTGAGCGAATATTTTTCAAAACATGACATTTTGCCATCACATGTGATTGAAAGAAGACCAATATGATTATTTACGTAATTTGCACAATATATTGGTGGCAAATACAACTGACGTGTAAAATAAACTTTAAATTTCAGTCATGGAAAACGAAAAATGACGTGGTACGTACCGCAGGAAAAAATACCGGCACCTCTATGTGCATTTATGAAGTTAGATATCAAGACCTGTGAGTACCTGCGGTTCACCTAATCAGCCACACCAGGAAAAAAAGGAATAACAATAAACCTGCAGACATCAGGGTCAATTATGTTTTCCCCTTTTATGTACTTCCTTTATACATTATATTGCAAAACCCAACGGCTAGACATATTTTCAGATTTCCGTGATTCCTTTACTTTGTCACGTCTGGGGAACGCTGCACTTATCGGTAAAATAGGCGGAAACAAACAAGACAGCAACGACCTATTTATGAAATTTCACATTCCTTATAAGATACTAGCTCTTAGCACTTTTCAGTTAGATCACAAATCTTCCTTTTCACTCGAGGTGGTTAAACAATACATTTGGATTCTACATGTTGCATGCGATACGTTGGAAAGAGTAACTTGAGAAATCGAAATTTTCATGATCATCGAATGGAAATTGCATTTGCGCTAACATTTCTCTTAAAGACCATAGACAGTTTTTGACAAATTCTTACAGCAACTAGTTACAGATGTTAGCTTTAGAAGCGTGACAAATGACGATCAGAAAATGCAAGAAAATGCGAGATTTTGTTGAACGTAAATAGTTTGTAATCCTAGTTAACTCCTTTTTCAGTTTAGTTGCTGATAAATATTTGTCAAACCGAGCTAATAACCACTACAAATTTTGACCATATAAAATATTAAAGTTATTTGTTGTTTTTAGCTCCGAAAGATTCCTTTCCATTTTCATTAAACTTTTTTTTGTGACCCTGGGCAAAGCTTTTTATTCCAACGGCCTCAGCACTAAATAGCAACATAAAACTTCTCTCAGACTTACAGTTTTGTATTATCAGATAGCCAAATGCTGAATGCATAGACACACAATAAAAAGGGCATTATATTCATTTAAATAATTTTTAGGTCTCCTCCTTTTCCTATTATATGTTTATTTTGTCATAACATCACAAATACATGTGTATTTTGTCATAAGTTCATTAATAAATGTGTATTTTGTCATAGCGTCACTAGTATATGTGTATTTTGTCATAACATAACTAATGATGTGTATTTTGTCATAAGATCAATAATAAATGTTATTTTGTCATAACATTACCAATAAATGTTATCACTAGTATATGTTTCTTGAAAATATATAACTAATATATGTGTATATTGCCATTAGATCACTAATATATGTGTATATTGCCATTATATCACTAATATATGTGTATATTGTCACTATATCAATAATATATGTGTATATTGCTATTATGTGACTATTATATGTGTATATTGCCATTATATGACTATTATATGTGTATATTGCCATTATATGACTAATATATGTGTATATTGCCATTATATGACTAATATATGTGTATATTGCCATTATATGACTAATATATGTGTATATTGCCATTATATGACTAATATAAATGTATATTGCCATTATATTACTAATATATTTGTATATTGCCATTATATTACTAATATATGTGCATATTGCCATTACCGATTTCCTATGAGCTAAATCAGATACTATAAGATGCTGCGTTATTCTGATATATGAATTGTTTTATTGATGTGCTTTAGATCCAACCAGTGAGTACAAAATGGTTACACACACACACACACACACACACACACACACACACACACACACACACACACGATCTGATTTTTTAAAAATCTTAGCCAACACGTTTTTATTCACTCTGGTATAAAGGTTGAAATGGGAAGGAAACATTTGCAATATTCAAGTGACCGTATTGAGCATGTGTGGCTAAACATAACCTTGATATCGATAAAAATCTATCACAATATATTCACGAAATATGGAAAAATAAAAGTCACAAAAAAAACCAAAAAAAAAAAAATACCGGTGCAGTAAAACTATCGGCCGCTGAAATACTTTTTTCAACCCATATGACAAACATCTGATTACTAACTTTAAACAAGATTAACGATGGTACAGTACTTCGAATAATAACAAGAGCGAACGCGAGAGATGATGCAAGAAACATGATTGACTTTGTGCTTTCCATCTTTAAGGTTGATCCAAATGAAGGACGTTTTCATTTTTTTTTTCCACGTTCATAAGTGATCCAAACCATTTTATAGGGTAACTCATCAGGCCTGCTTCGCCGGTGTATTATTCCAATCAACAACAACAACTATAATAATAATAATAATAATAATAATAATAATAATAATAATAATAATAATAATAATAATAATAATAATAATAATAATAATAATAATAATAATAATAATAATAATAATATGGATTAGTTAGGTAGTACCAAGATATACCAAATGCACTAATACATATAAGAAATATAAATAAGTCATATGACCGACACAGTAGCACATAAAAGAACTCTAATACAAACAGGAATAAAACATGTGTAAGACTAAAGTAGTTGATACAAATATACTACAACAACTACAGCAGCAGCACGATAACATAAAACCACACGTATACATTTATAATTTATTATAGCTACACCAGTGCGAGATGTATATCATTGCAACCTCATTTACTTTAAGTAGGTGTTAACAAGAGTGACACAGAGAAATGAACTCGTCAAGTTTCCTGAAAAGACATGCAGACATACAACAGTGAGTTCCTGTGCTCAATATACATACAAACATATGTATTGACGGATCATGTATGTATGTATGTATGTATGTATGTATGTATGTATGTATGTATGTATGTATGTATGTATGTATGTATGTATGTATGTATGTATGTATGTATGTATGTATGTATGTATGTATGTATGTATGTATGTATGTGTGTATATGTATGTATGTATGTATGTATGTATGTATGTATGTATGTATGTATGTATGTATGTATGTATGTATGTATGTATGTATGTATGTATGTATGTATGTATGTATGTATATGTATGTATTTATGTATGTATGTATGTATGTATGTATGTATGTATGTATGTATGTATGTATGTATGTATGTATGTATGTATGTATGTATGTATGTATGTATGTATGTATGTATGTATGTGTGTGTATATGTATGTATGTATTTATGTATGTATGTATGTATGTATGTATGTATGTATGTATGTATGTATGTATGTATGTATGTATGTATGTATGTATTGTTGTTGTTGTTGTTCATGTGGGGTTTAACGCCATTTTTCAGCACAGGAAAGGCTATACATGGCGGCCAGTATTAATGGTGGAGGAAGAAACCGGGAAATCACCGGAAAGAACCACCGACCCACGAGAAGCTACTGGCAAGCTCTCTCACATATCCACATTCGCCGAATCTTAGACTCGAACCCACGCAGATAGAGGTGAGATGGCAGTGATCCGTAACGGACAGCGCTTTAGACCACTCGGCCACTCGGGGCCCCTGTATGTATGTATGTATGTATGTATGTATGTATGTATGTATGTATGTATGTATGTATGTATGTATGTATGTATGTATGTATGTATGTATGTATGTATGTATGTATGTATGTATGTATGTATGTATGTATGTGTGTGTATATGTATGTATGTATGTATGTATGTATGTATGTATGTATGTATGTATGTATGTATGTATGTATGTATGTATGTATGTATGTATGTATGTATGTATGTATGTATGTATGTATGTATGTATGTATGTATGTATGTATGTATGTATGTATGTACTTCACGTTTAGATGCATACACCTAATACCTGTTTCAAATGGAAACAAACATAAAATCTTTTGAGGCAGTTTATGTTATCGTTTTGCAAATCTGATGAAATGCAAAATCGGCCGCACGTAGGAGTTTATGGATTACCTCCTTTTCAAAAGTCATTGTTTGCATTCAACGTTCGGTCATGTCTAGTACAAAATTTGAGCTGCTAACTTTAAAAAATTGATCAGCACAATGATTTAGAACGCCCATCCAACCCCACAGCATTGCAACCCAGTCCAGTCAAACATCTAAGTCGATTATTCTAATTCATTGGGCTGCTAAGAACATTTCTATCTGGAGAAGGATATCTTTGGAACAGATGAGATTATGAATTATTAGCGGTACATATTGTTTTCTTAGCAAAAAAACTATTATATACGATACGGTCTATTACCCCCAACATCTTTACAACGATTGCAGATAAAGGGGGAAAAGAGCACAGTGTCTTCTATTGGGTACAATGTTCCCTTTACACCACAAATGCCGAGAATAACTCCAATTTCCAATATCATAGTGAATCTTTCCCTTCAAATAAGTTTACAATCACAGTCGAATATTGATGGTTGCATCACACTGTTCTATTTTTGTTGCTTGTCTCGAATATAACATTTCTATGAGAATGAACCTTTCATGTATGAGAAAGAGAGTTTCGAGAGTTTCATATGGAAGCGATTGTTGTATCCAGGTAATTAAATAATATTAAGAAAGATCCCACCCCAAATAGGTGTCTGGATAATGTGACTGGGTGATAAATCATGCAACATGTCTGCGGCATGATACCCCAGTGCTAGACATCACAAAAACTGTAACACTGCAGACATCGTAGCGATATGACTGAAAAAAATCGTTAAAGCTACGTTAAAAATCTAAATCACACCGCCACCCCAAATAAACGTATCTCATAAATCAAAAGAGGTTTCATACCATGTAACTTACCTGATCTAGTCATCACCCTAGTCAGTAACAGGGTATATAAGGTAAGACTGTAGCTATAGGATATGATATATGGATGCATGGAAAATCCATGATATAGAAAAGGGTCGATCTTACAATGGAGGTATGTGTATTTAACGTTGTGGGACACTACATAAATGTGCGGGAATTTAATAAATGGTTTGTGGCGGTTTGTGTGTGAATTAACGTTATTATACAACCATGCAAACACACTGAAATTTATCATTATTGGTCAATGTGGTCGTCTAAACGTTCTAGACATGTGAAAAAGTGAGCATGCAATTTGTTGTCTTTTGTCAATGCATTGGGGGTAATTGTTTGTGATACTAGAGTTTCCCTTCAAAAGATGAAAATTTCTAGGGGAAAATAACAAACAAAAGAATCATAATAAAAGTCCGCAATATATAAGCAGCATTTTTATTATGAATACAGAATCATTATATTAGCATGACCGCCAGAAAGGGACAGCTTTGTCTCTGTTTGCTGTACAAGACTGAAATTGGCTATACCGGAGTGTGTATTCCACCATACAAATACCCATACATGTTAAAAGAGCCAAACAAAAACTATTTAAATTCCTTCACAACCTTAGGAACATTCAAATGTATTTGACTTTGCTAATATTTGGTTATGTTTAGAGAATAACCCTCACCCCAACCAACAATCACGAAAACACATCAAAAAGAAAGCTTGTTCTAACAAAAGACGAATGAAATGTCTTAAAGATCTTTACTGAAAATTAGGTAATGTAAATCAATATTGGAGTTCATTGAATTACACTACAAATGTGTATTATATATATATATATATATATATATATATATATATATATATATATATATATAATGTATATATATATATATATATATATATATATATATATATATATATATATATATATATATATGTATATGTATGTATATATATATATATATATATATATATATATATATATATATATATATATATATATATATATATATATATATATATGTATATGTATGTATATATATATATATATATATATATATATATATATACTGGCCTAGTGGCTAGAACATCCGACTCGGATAAGGGAGGTCCTGGGGTTTTATCCCCATGTCGAGTCATACAAAAGACTTACAAAAATGGCACTAACAGCTTCCTGGCTTGGCGGGCGCTCAGCATTAAGAGGTGGTAAGTGTTAGAACTAGTCGGCCTGGTGTCAGGATAATGTGACTGGGTGGGACATCATGCTACATGTCTGCGGCATGATGCCCCAGTGCTAGACAAAACTATAAACTGCCACACTACAGACATCGTAGCGATATGACTGAAAAATTGTTAAAGCTACATTAAAGAGCATATATATATATATATATATATATATATATATATATATATATATATATATATATATATATATATATATATATATATATATATATATATATATATATATATATATATATATATATATATATATATAATAAACTTTGGGTGAGATGCCTACACCAGGGCAAGAAATTTATCAGAGGACAAGTAAACATAAATCCCATTGATTCAAGAATAAAAAACTATATATATGCTGATGTACGGGATAGTTGTTATGGATATGCCGATGTACGGGATAGTTTTTATGGATATGCCGATGTACGGGATAGTTGTAATTTATGATAAGCGGGTGAACTTTGAAATCCATAATACCAAAAAGTTTGACAACTTTCAGAGGTTATATGTGCATTTAACTTTGTAGGTCATCACAGAGATGTACGGGAATTTACTATTGAATTTGTGTCGTCTTGGAGATATCGGGAAAATAACGTTGCTAAGCACAAAATGGAACGTGCAGGAATTTATCATTTTGGGCCACTCTGAGGTATAAGAGAATTGGACGTTATCTCAAATGTGAAAAGGGAGTGTCTAGAGTCTAAGCTTTAAGCGATACTGTTGTTTTGTTTTTGTTTTTGTTTTTTTTGCCGATTCGGTGGGGCTCAGTAGGAGAGATGCTTAAGGTTCGCTTAAAATTTCTGAGGTTCTGGAGGAAACTGCAAACTAAATATACATAAAATCCCAAATATAAATAGCAGACCTACTTTGTGAATAGAAATCCATTATATTTGCATGAATGCCGTAGAGTGTCAGCTTTGTTGCTGTCTTTGCAATAGCAGACTGAATCTCTATACCGTATTTACGCATTGACTTCCAGAATATGAGAAGTGTTCAACTAGTGTAATAAATGTATGCTGAAACTATCACAGACGTATGACTTTATTTTGGTACTGGAAAAAAGTTATTGATTTTTCGTTCACGTTTTTCAACGCAGAATATTGTATTGAAATACCGTAAACTCGGATGTCACGGTCATTTTATTTTTTTGTCGTACGTGAGGATAATGTTACATTGGTGTTGGTTGTAGTGTTGGTTCTGTTAAATATTGTGAACAACACCGAATATATTCTATGCATTTCGGCCAAAAGAAGACATGAAATGTACACATGCGAAAAACTATATTTTGTAATTAATTTCGATTGTTAGTCAGACTGTTGACACAGCGATACATTTCCAATATCTTCACAGAGGAGAGTTACAACAACCAATATCTGAAATGCTGTTGAAATGTTAACAAAAAGGGGCTCTTTTATTCAGATAAGGAAAGGTGTTATTTTTCTATAACAGCTCCCATTTTTATAAGGGAAATTTTGCATGGATGAACTACCGCACCAATTCACAACACCTATCAGGAAAAACCCAACCAAAAATGAAACAAAAGACAAGATATTTTTATAAGGAATTTCTATTACAAATCTGTCGGACTGTATTAGATACGGTACAAACAAGTTATAAAATTATATCCAAGAGAATAGAAAGATTTATATATTTCATAAAATAGCTGATTTTTCTCAGCTGAATGACAAGGCAGGACGCTGGAATTTGTTTATAAGTAGTTCTCGCTAACTACAGTAGCCATACGTATGTATAAATAGTTTCTGGAAGTGTATTGCTGATAGAATTTAGCAAAGAATTGGCGTAAAGTTAGTAATGATGACGTTATCATGTTTTCATACACGATTATGATGTGCACCTTATCTGTAGGAAAGCATGCATTTTAATATTGGCAGATGGAATTAGTACCTGGTAGCAGAAAATCGAATCTGTAACAGTCTTAAGAAAACTATCGCGATTTCCATCTGGACCGGAATTTTGTCTCTCTTAAATGTTTGAATGATTTCAAAGACGTATTGTTTTAAGTAATAAGGCGAATGTCAAAAGTGTGTGTTCCCGAGGAAACGTAATGCAAATCAGTATTGGAGTCCTCTAAATCGAACAACAAATATGTGATGGGAATGGATATTGGAGTCTATTGAATCCGCTACAAAAATGTAGATCTATCTTGGTGTCCCCTTAATCGCACTAAAAAGATATAATGTAGACCAATATTGGACTCCACTTAATCGCATTAAATTATAGCTTTTTCATCAGCAGTCAAACCATAGTCTCTGATACTTTTTGTTTACATTTGTCTAAGTATGACAATGGACTACATATAAATATTAGCGAATTGTCTCGGTGTTTTCCAAAGTTTCCTAACATTATATATTGTATATTCTGATTCCTATAAAGTAAGATAATTATGTCCTTACATATGCTCTTTAAAAAATTGCTAAAACTATTTTTGAAAGTTGTTTATTTGTAAACTAAGCTGAATGGACATTATTTAATTCAATAGTTTCCTACTTACTTAAGCCATGCCGGTGTAGTTCATGGTTTGTCAAAAGGATTTTTAAAAAAAAATTCAGATGTATGATACGTCAGAGTTTTCACAGTGTAAGAAGATATGATATGATATCCAAGTAGGATATATTCAAACGTCATTAAAATGTCATTTAAACGTCATTATAATGTCAGTAAAAGTTTGTAAATTTATGTTCAATATGTTTGTGTCTCTAGCATAAAAAATATATATTTTTCCTTTGTCTAAATTCTGCCGGAAAATCATCAGATCTCAGATGCTTTCCGGGCAAGCTTTTGTTGTCATCGCTGCCACAGCAAACATTAGACCATTCCACGTAGTCCTGAATTATTGCGATGTTCAAATATTCCAACTTAAAACCTTCTTATGCAATGACTTGCATATCAGAGGTGAGATTAAAATTGTGTTTCACTTTACGTCAAAGTATAGAAATAAAATCGATCTATTATAACATATCCCTTGTTGCGTCACATGCTGCTAATTTGATTGTCGTTATATGCATTTACAGGTACAAAAAAATTGATTTTGTTGGTTATTTGTACGTTATGTTTAATTGATCTAACCATAGCATTGTTAGCTATTTCTATGCCATCTTTTCGACATTTGTAGGTACGCTAGCAACCTTTTGGATTTATTTGTACAACCTTTGTTCATGCTGTTATAGGTGTTTTGGAAGCCCGCTATTTAAATTTTGATATTTGTTTTTGCACTTTATTTGTAGGTGCGCTTGCCATCATTCGATATTTATTTGTACGAACACGTCATCTTTTGAAAGATCTTTTGTACATTCAAATCCATTTGTGGTTGCAATTTGTACATCCTTTAGCCACGCAATGTTCGTTGACTGAAGGCAACCATCATTTTGACGGCTTTTTGTACGCTCAGTACCATTATTTTGTTTACTAATTTGTTTGTATTTAAGCAAGCCATATTTTCATTGCTACATTCTATGTTTTTTTCACTTACGCCAGCCATTTTATTATTTATTTCTATGTACACCAGACATCACTTGAAAAATGTAAGCTTTCTTTGTTTTGAAAATAAACCATATCAGCTGAAAATAAATATTGTAGATCATCCCCCTCGCCACTAATGAAAGATTAGTACATTAGAATAGATAAATCTGCGCTGTGTACGTTGTAAAAGATGTAATCTAAACCATGTAACTAAAGTGAATGATTAAGCCTACCCTAAAAGACTCATTAAATATACTAATTTTAGTGGGATGACAAAACCAGGACAAAATATTTATCGGAGTGCGTCGTTAAACTTAAAATATACTTACTGAACAAACGAGTACATGGATTTAATAGACTTTAGTAAATGATGTAAAATTCAAACAGGAAACAAATGCTGTCTTCAAAATATTTGGATTATTTAAAGTCTTATAAAGGAGTACTTTACTGAGACACAATATACTATAGACAATTAAACTATTATGATATATATATATATATATATATATATATATATATATATATATATATATATATATATATATATATATATATATATATATATATATATATATATATATATATATATATATATATATATATATATATATATATGCAATAAACTGACGACGAACAGTACGAAACTAGTAACTGACTAGCCTAAGCGCTTTCGACTCTTAATGAGTCTTTTTCAAAGGCAAATACAAAACATATATAGTTTCCGCAACTAGTCTATACAAGCTGGTTGTATTTATAGTTTTTTACACATGTGGAGACAGCCATGTAGAGGTTTACAAACACAACGCTTTTGTGTTTATTTGTTTGTCGTATATATGTTTTTGTATTTGCCTTTGAAAAAGACTCATTAATAGACGAAAGCGCTTATGCTAGTTAGTTACTAGTTTCGTACTGTTCGTCGTCACTTTATTGCATCTATTTTAATCAATCCCTGACACACGTGATCCCTTGATGGATCCAGTACGCTTGAAAGGGTTGTTATTCGCCATATGATTTGTATTCTTTATTTATATATATATATATATATATATATATATATATATATATATATATATATATATATATATATATATATATATATATATATATATATATATATATATATATATATGCACAGTTAATTTTGTGACAAAACCTTTTTGTAAATTTATTTGAAATTGTTGTCATGTAAACCGAAAACTTGACATTGTACGTTCCCCGGGAACAAAAACCAACACTTCTATGCGTATTTGGTGTAGTTACTTATCTCAATCTGTGTGTAACTGTGTCTGTGTGTACGAACATATAGAAAGTTGGTTCGTTATTTTGATTTGTTGATTTGTTGATTCGATATCTTAAACCACATTGTTTTCCCTATATGCTTCTATGTGATTGACCTAAGGTGCCACACACAAGTAAAATACAAAATAACGATAATCCTGCAGACATTTGGGTCAATTATGTTTTCAGCTTTTATGTGCATCCTTTATACATTGCATTGCAAGAAAACTACATCAATTGCCAGACATATTTACATGTTTCCGTCATTTCTTTAATTTGTCACATCCAAGGAATTCTGAACATACAGACGTAGTAGGAGAAAAGAAAGAACAAGGCAAGAATGACCTACTTATGAAATGGGCGATTCCACCTATAAATATTGGAAGGTCCTGGTCCCTAGCTCTATCACCTTTTGGTTAAAGCACAGAATCTCCTTTTCGCTACAGGTGGTTAAGACCGTTTGATATTTAGATTCCGTAAGATGAATGCGATATTTTAAAAAAGAAACTTGAGAAAAAACAATTTTCATTTGTATCGAATGCAGATCGAATTTGACCTAACAATTTTTAAGGAACATATACATCTTTGTCATAAAATCTTACCTTACATCATTATTGTTACAGATATAAGCTTCAGGTGTATGACAAATGACGATCAAGAAAATGTAAGAAAAAGCGACATTTTCTTAATTCGAAATATATTGTAATATTAGAAGTTTACAGGGCACAAACTGGTCTATGCTCAGTTAGCCATGGAAAGATAAACAAACAGGAGGGAACCTGTTGACAGTCTCTGATATCAAATATCCAGAATGTTGGAATTATTGTTCTGGCCAACTGTCACTACTAACATCTAGAATTTTATACAAGGATTGAAAGTAAAATTTTACTGATAACACCCGAATTATCGGAAATTAAAACCTTCCATTACATTACTTTGGATATCAATGAAGACATTAGGTTACGTTGCATGTAGAGTCTATGTATAGAAATGAAAGAAATATGTTTGACTATATCCCTTTTTAAATCGGATGTCCTTATTTTGAGTGGTTTTATATCCATTTATTGGTAATAATGATATATTTTAATATAATTGAATAAATGCTGAATTGACTCGTAAATGCAGTATTTTAAAAGAAGAACACACACACATACATACATATATATATATATATATATATATATATATATATATATATATATATATATATATATATATATATATATATATATATATATATATAGCTTACGCTGTTCTGCAAGGCCAATATACGAATATGAAATTGGTAGTAAACACAATAATCAAAAAAGAATATTTAACATAAGTTTATTTTCAAAATTAATTAAACTTACAGACTACAACAATGAACTTATATATCTGGAAGTTGTAAGCAGAGGTTACACACTAACATTATTGGTTTGTCGTCTTCTGTTTAATTCATTTGCATAAATTATGTCGTCTTCTTTCTTCCATATTTATATTCCCTGATTCTTCCTATTGCCTTAATTGTTACTTTTTGCGTCCATTTGACATATTTTTATACTTAATAAAGCGATATTTACATCAACCATTATTGTACTTATTTTACGCGACCATAACAGTTATTTGCAGGCACTCTAGTAGTATTTTCTATTTATTTGTAGCTCCTTTAGTAATCTATTAATAGCACGTCCACTATCAATCTTTGTGATAGTTATTTACGCATCCGTTCTCGGTCTTTTGATAATTATTTGTATGTCCTATAGTTACATTTTCATGTTTATTTGTACGTTACTTGTACTTACAAGTGCCATCGTTTGATATATACCGTTTGAAAAAAAAAGTATGATGTCATTGTTTTTTAATTTTGTGTGCGTATGCCATACATCTTGTTGGCAAAACTTGAGTATTTGTTTTGTTTTTGAAAGGTATTTCTAAACTGGATACTTTTGTCTTATCTTTCTATACTGGATACACTTGTCTCAAATTAAACTTATGCATTTTTGGAAATAAAAATAGTTTAGACGAAATTGAGTTGTCAAGAGAAAATGGCATCGAGTTTTTGATAAAGAAGGGGAATAAAAACATCTGTGCAATGCATACATGAGGGTAAGTTTGACATCTTGACAGGGCAATAGGAATGATATGTATAAATGCATACATGGATGTGCAGTACATATGTATGCGTGTGTATGTACACATGGGAACCACTAAAACATATATACCGCTGTTTGCCGCGACATTTCTGAATTTTTCGTGATAACGACTAGGGTACACCACACATACATTAGGGATCAACAAGTTAATGTTTTCAGACAGGGGCCTGAGACTATTCTAAATAAAATACCTTGTTTTTTATTTTCTCAACAACGGGATAAAATATGGTCTGATTTATTTCAAAATAACACCATACCATATATATTACAGCATTTGAAATAAAAATCGTTATCTTGAAATTAAAATAGTTAGTCCAACAGATTTTTGTAGCCTCGCGTTTTACAAAAATATGGTCAGTACATTAGATTATATGCATTTGATATATGCATGTCAATTGTTGTAGAAGTTGGTTAAACCGAGGCCATTACTGACACTCAATAAAGATGGTGCTGGCAGTAGAGAGATTGTTGATAAACCTATAATCTACTAGCTGTACCAGATAAAAAAAATCAAGATAATCTTTGGGTGGGAAACCTACACTACGGTAAAATATTTATCAGAGAGGACATGTATATACAAATGACTCAACAAATGAGAAAATATTTAGTGGAGTTGAGAAAATATTTAAACTTTAAAATTAAACAAATGGTTTCCTTAAACTCGTATAATGCAGTCCTACAACGGATTATATTTTCCTTGTGAATAGTAAAATACGGTTGCAGATAAATAATTGACATTTGTTTGTGATCTACTATCATTGCATATTTTTCTAAACACCTGGATTTGAACGTAATATCTATCCCAGCATCCATCTTTGCCATCACGTTGACATACACCGAAGTAGTCAAACAACAGCAAAATGACAATGATAAAAGTGCAGGTATTAAGGTCAATTATATTTTCAGCTTTTATGTACATCCTATATGAACTGCATTGCAAACAACAACATAACCAGCAAAACACAATTCAAGGCTTCGGTCACCGTTTGATTTAATGCAGACGGTGAAATGTGTACATATTGACGATGAAGCAAAAAGAGTCAAACACCATTTGCCTAGTCATAAAATGAACAATTCTTTGTATACATACTTGTAAACACTGGCTGCCATCTCATAATAAAGTCTGTTAAGATCATTACATTTTCCTTATATAATGAAAGACCTATACTACAGGTGTTCAAGACATTTTGATATTTGGAATCTAGAATGTATGCAATAAATCTAGTGAAGCTCTTGAGAAAGCGAAATTTTCATGCAGTTCGAATAGAAATTGCATTTGTTTCAAGTCGTAGAAGTCAATCTAAAGCATATTTTACTGCGACAATCTGTTACTGCACTAATTCAAATCCATTAAATTTTCAGAATTTACTTAGAGGTATTCACTCAGCCATGCAGATTTTGTTTTCCTAAGACGAAGGTTGAATTTATAGATATACTCAAAGAGACGGCAGGGTGATCAAACGATTAATCATATTGTATTCCCTTTTACCGACATTACTAAAATATATGTAGATTGCCATTATATCATTACATTGCTATCATATGAGTAGTTTGCCTTTACATCACTAATATATGTATTTTGCCGTTACATCGCTATCATATGTGTATTTTGTTTCTGCATCACTGATATACATATACGTATTTTGCCGTTACATGTCTGATATATGTATAATTTAGCCGTTGCAATATATGTGTATTTATCCTTTACGTAATATATGTGTATTTTGCCATTTCATCTTTAATATATGTGTATTTTGCCATTTCATCTCTAATAGATTTATATATCTTTCCTTTACCGATTTCCAAACAATTTAACCAGATACTTTAAAAACATGCTGCGTAATGTTTAGGGAGGTGTTCCTTTTATAGGCTTGCTTTAAATCAGACCAATGGGGAACGCATGCGGGCATTGGGAGAAAGAAAGAGTATCTGTTCCTGAAAAGTCTTAGTTAACCTGCGTTTATTTACCGTTGCATGTCTGTGTAAAGTGGCAGCCAACAGCTAAAAGATCCGCAAAACTGTAAGAAGCACGAAAGGTTTTTAAAACATTGACATCGATAGAGATTTATCACGATATAATCACGATATAGTCACAACGTATGGTGAAACAGCCAGTCGGCAAGGGTGAGATTGCATGAAAAAAAGTTGATATTTTCTTCCTATATTTAAAATAAATTTCAATTAAAGATCTTCATCTAGTTTTGTTTCAATATTATAACTAACACAAAGTTTTAAAAGGGAGTTTTGTGGAATGTCATATTTAGCCTATTGCGCTGGTACACTATTCAAATAATAATAATAATAATAATAATAATAATAATAATAATAATAATAATAATAATAATAATAATAATAATAATAATAATAATAATAATAATAATAATAATAATAATAATAAATAAATAATATTATAAGAAATATATACAATTATTAGAATAACAGTTTTGAGATAAAAATAATAACATTGACATTTTCTCTAAATTGTATTAAAACTAATTTTTCATTGGATTAATTTTTCATTAAATTATATTGAGAGTAATTTAAATTAAAATATATATGGAGATTAACTTTATTTATTTGAACTGTATTATGTTTTCATAAAGATTGTTCCCTTTACAAACAAGTACAAATATTCTCTCATGAATTATACATATGTATGCTAACTCAGCATACAACACTCAGTGGCAAAAATTGTTAACATTCTTTCTGACTTAGTAAGCAAGGATTAAACCGTTTTCCTGACACGAATATAATGCTGAGTAGGCGGATTAAGACGTAAAGAACATATTCGATTAAATTAGGATTGACTGGAACCTCTTTCTAGTTTGGGACAATGCATGCGGTAGTGGCATGATATACTTGGTACCAAAATCTTCACCAAATATGGCCAGGGGTATCTTGAACTAGTATAAATAATCGCCGAACTGCTTGTATCATCAGTTCGTTATCCCAAATCAGAAGAGACATGTGAATCTCCTTACAGGTAAGAATCGTTTGTGTTCGTAAATTTCTTAAAGACTAAGTACATTTATAGTTAATGATTTAAGTTGCAGCTTTCTTTGTTTTGCAACATTCGTGTGAGTTCTCTTTTTTAATATTATAATGTAATGACGGTTTTATTGTTTTTAAGAATTTATATTAATTTATAATTGTGATAATTATTATGATTAATTCGCTACCAACTTCATGCTAAAATTTAATTTGGGACTAAAATATTCTTTAAGTAATAAAGAAAAATGTTTAGTAATCAATTCGAAATCGGTATTCTAATTTAAATTGGCAAAATATACTCTTTAAAATGATTGCTGCATTAATCACAACTATTGAAATTTATGCTGTTTGAATTCAATTAATATCTAATTATTTGTGTTATATTCTAAAATACTAAAATTACACAAACGTATGAAGTTGTTAATATCGAAGGAAGAGTACTCAATATATATGTTATGTGTTTTTCAATATAAAGGTTTGATAAGTTGTATCTCCAAGATGTGACTTTATATTTCTGTCTATATCAATACAGTTCGTTGTTTCGAATCAGAAGAGACTTGTTTATCTCCTTACAGGTTCCCGTATCTCTTGCACTGCCAAGATTTCCCAAGATGTAGTAGTATCTACACCGTTATGCGTGGTACCTACTGCACTTTAAGATATCCCGAAGATTCTTCTCTCTCTCTCTCTCTCTCTCTCTCTCTCTCTCTCTCTCTCTCTCTCTCTCTCTCTCTCTCTCTCTCTCTCTCTCTCTCTCTCTCTCTCTTAAAGTCATCAGTAATTCCTTCTCATAGTAAGAAATAAGAAAAAGATTATGATAAAAAATCTTATCAGAATACAATCAGTTAGCGCAAGCGGACATAAACATACGTTAGGCAAAATAAAAAATACATAAAAATTCTACAACCTCCACTCTATCAACACGATAACATTACAACACATGTGTACAGTTATCAATCATCATACACACTCACTTAAGTAAGCGATGCATTCACTACCACCAAAAGAACTAGTCCAATTGGTGTTAACAATAGCCACAAAGTTAAATGAACTTTTAATGGGTGTTAACAACAGCCACAAACGTAAATTAACTTGTCCAATTTCATGGCGGGGCATACAGTAGTGAATCAGTACCTGTGCTGAATGTAAATATGAATACAACGTGTTTGTCACGTTTTCCTGCATACACCTTGTGCATCTTGTGACTTCATCTGTAAACACTCATTAGCTTTCATAATAGTATTTGCAAAGTGTCATTGTTTCCTTTTCCCATGGTTAAAAGTACCTTTTGAGAAGGATGTATTAATTAGCGATAACTAGATTGGGAACTGCTCAGCTGAAATGCAATAAACTTTTCCATATTTGTCCCACCTAAAACTTTAAGGCATTCTTTACCAAAATAATATTGATAACCCCAAATCTGTCTAGGTAGCATTTTAAAAGATCCACGAATAGACTTTTGAATCGGCCATCCACCCATCCACCACGCAATTCACGCCCAGAGAATTCTGTAAAGCATCCACAGGACTATAGGCAGGCTGTAAAATCTAACTTGAAAATGATATCTTTGGGTCCTGTGACATTACGAATCATTTGAAGTTGTTTGTCTTTTGAAAACCCCCATAACAAAACCAAAAACAAACCAGCAAAAGAACACCCTCCCTCCAAATAAACAAACATTTTATTTACACGATTTGGTCTACCTCACTAAGCACATTATCTATGTAACAGTGAGAGGGGAATAGAACACGGAGTCTTTCAAAGAAGTATATTAATATTAGAAATACTGTTCTTTTTATATCTGGAATCTAGGGTGCTCTAAGTTTGCCACATTGGAGTTTATTTATATTCCGATCTAAATGATACTTAGTACTTTCAGTTGTACCATACACATTTATTTATTTTCAATATTTATAATCATTCCTGAGAGTTTAGAATATAGGTAGATAAGATGTAAGTCTGACTAAAGAGAATAATCTGAGCCAATCAGGGTGCCAGTTGTGGCATCCGCAGTCTGTAAAAAATAAACGTTTTCTGCTTTTACGCTTAATTCCTTTATTGGCTAATATATCTGCACATTAAAGGAAACTGTATACGGATGGGGTACTATATACGGATTTGTTCAAATCATATATTTCCGTTTCGAATCAAAAACTAATACAAAAAGTGAAAGGTATTCATGACCAAGGGAAGAAAATTTTTTTTTGTGTTATTCAATATTAAATCTTTGATTCTCAAATTGAAGTTTTCTTGCTTCCATAATGGCGTTCTTGGGATAATAGCAATAATAATTTGAAAAAAGAACCCCAACAATTACATTTTAGATTATAAAAGTTTTTTTTTTTAATTGCAGTGTTTACAGTGATATTATGGAACAAATATTTATACGTTGTAGTTATGCCTTCACGCTGACATTTTGGGATAATGGTGATATGATTTTGCCTTGTCTGTACACTGACATTCTAGGAAATTTATGATATGATGTTACCATCAATACACAGCGGCTCAATGAGGTAATAGTGTTATAATGTTGCCATTCCTACACACTGACACTTATCATATCTACGCAGTGGTATTCTGTGTTGGAATAAACATGATTGGAAGAGTATATACAATAGTTTAAACTGCAGTATTAAATTCCTAATATTCCATTTCATTAAATAAATCGTACTTGTGAGGTTTTCCAGTCTAGGATTTTAGGGTTACTTTTACTTTGCAAAAGTTTTATAAATCGTCATAGCTTCTTCTGCGCTCAGCATACTGATCTAAGGCGATATGACTAAACCACTTTGCTTACCGCTTTTACTCTATATGTGTTTGAGAAAGTGTAAATTACGTTATAAGTCATACTGTAAGGTATATAAGGAATACCCATGTATTGGTTTCACTAATTTTCCATGTGTACGGGGCAAAGCACAACTTTTAAAAGAAAGTGTAAACATTTTTTTTCTGTCGACAACACTAGACTGGTTCTCACCTATCCGTTATAGGTTAATTTCCAGTTTAACACGTCTCATTAATCTTGTTATTATGCTTGCCGCTTCTACTGGAATATTGTCCACCTAAACGCTTTCAATATCGTTATACTCATGCCATAGCATAATCATCATGACCGCATAGACGATATCTACATATTATTGGTCTCACTGGATAGTTTCGTATTTTGACACCCCCCTAATTTTTAAGGTAGAAGGCATGAACCTGATTATCACAACCCTAGCATTTATAAATTCACACATAAGCTAATTCTGTAATGTGGTTTACATTTACTTTGAGTTAGGCTTGTAAATGGGTTGCCTTGTTGGTGACTGCCTGTCACAGTTAGACAAGCACTGGAGATCAAATGTGTAACTTTGTCTGCAAATGTGCATCCGACTTGGCTTACGTATTTTCATGTGTCTGCTTCAGACGTAAATATCTAAAAATCTACATGGTTGAGGGGTAATGAAAAGTATGTTAATTTGTTTTAGTACTAGTGAACGTTCATAATCAATAATGTACATAACTGACTCTGTTAGCCTGCTTCTGACAGTTTTAGGTTGAAAATAGCTCTTTTCTGTCAAAAATGAATGTAAAAACGAGGGGTTGGTGGTAGTTTTGGTTCAGTATCAAAACCACCAGTTGCATAAGGAAATAACCCTAACACCTTAGTCATAATCTTACAAGCATCCTTTCAACAAAAATCATTAGTTAGTTTTTTTTATCTATATTGTAAAACTATGATCATTTTTGTGCAATAGGTCATTGTCGGATGAAAATTTGCCAAAACAACTGTCTGGTGAGACCTTAATGACCCATGTCATTTTTTTCAGTCTTGTCAAATTTGATTAACATGCCATAATTCGTTTCCTTTTTACCTCCATGCCTTAAATCTGATAGAGTAAGGTATTTCGAAACAAACACTTTCTATAGGTTTGCCTATAAGTACATGCTAGTAGAGAAGGGAGCTAACTTAAGACTGTCAGAGTTAACAGCTGATCCAATTTTCTAATGAACAACAAAGACCTAATAAGTTTCATACAATGCGGTTTAATGAAGTATTGCACTCACTTATTCATTTTTCAATATTTATAATACAGGTTTTCTACTTTTCTTATAATTTAAATGTTAATTGACTTAATATTATGAATTGACATTCCTATATGATCATGATGTAATGTTTCGACACATACATTTCATTTATTTACAGACATATTCAGTTAAAATGGCCTAAAAATACACTACCCATTTAACACCTGCTGAAAAGCAGCAATTTCATGACATTTTAAGTAAGAAAACTGCAAAAATGGACACATGTACAATTTGGCTGGGAGCTAAAACATCAGGTGGATATGCAATGATCTGTACACATTTCAGAGGGAAGAGAATATAACTTTTAGCACATTGTTTACTGTTTTTATTACACCTTCCTAATGTGACCATGTCAAAAAATCTACACATGTTGCATATATGTCACTATAAATTATGCAGATAAATTTTGCATTTATCTTCGGAAACTGCATCAATTAGTAATAAGCGACAAATTTGTCGCAACATGGGTGAGTGTACAGAACATTATGCCTGTCCAAAGTGCTTATTGTAAGGTAGTCATTACAAATTATTTGCAGTTTTTCCATTTTACAGTTTGTTTTCATTTCTTCTAGGCCTCAAGGTGTTTGGTAGCATACTTGGTGAAGAGACATTGAAAGCCAGGCTGACATCAAAGGTTTCATCAGGAGTCAGCCACATCAGATGTTGTGGGGCTTTCACAGGAACAGGTGCATCAGAATCAACTTCACTGGAATTTTGGTAACTTGCAAGAACTGCATGTCCCTTTCTAAACTGTGTTTATCTCCTCTCCTGATTTATTTGCATGATTTTCTTTTTAATTTATAGTTGAGTGTAGGCATGTTACAATCACTTGGAAAATAAACTTGTCCGCAGCATCTTCAGCAACAATATAAGCTGACCAGTATGAAAATGACCCAAGGGTGACCTTAGAGGGGTGAAACTACATTTTCCATACATAATGTCTACTCAGCAGATGTGCTGAGTCTGGGTATAGAATTTCACTGTTGAAGTTTCCTAAATGAATTGGTTCTGTTTACAAACTTTGGTCAGTCCCTTTTGGGTTAGCCGAGGAGTTACCTCCCTTATACACTCAGTTCTGATTTCTCTTTTTAACACAGATATATATGACGTTCTGTATTAAATCAAGGAGGGAATACTGGTCAGTTCATATATGCTGTGCATCATTATTATTCCTTCAAGTACTTAGCATGTACATTCTGCAGCTATTTTACAAGAGATTCAGCTTGGCTTCCTTTGCAGCTTTTATTCACTACAATTTCAGATTTCACGAAGAGTTGTATTAAATGTGCTGTCAGATGTCTTTGATATCACTCAGCACTAATAATACAGGGTATATTGGTTATGAAAAATGATGAAACTGACATGTTATAAGCAAATGGTATGTTTCAGTGGGGAAAGTAATAGATGATGTTTGTCATAGCGGTTGCTCTGTTTGATGGCTTTTGCTCATCGGTCAAAGCAATAAGCTAAAGGAAACAAGCAAGCTTGAATTTTACACATGCAAAGGCTGCATTTTATTTAAAATCGCCCAATATTTTGAAAATAAGTCAATTTTCCCTTAATCAGACTGCTACTTAAAGTATTAAGGTCTCACTGGATAGTTTCGTATTTTGACACCACCCCCAATTTTTAAGATAGAAGGCATGAACCTGATTATCACAACCCTAGCATTTATAAATTCACACATAAGCTAAATCTGTAATGTGGTTTACATTTACTTTGAGTTAGGCTTGTAAATGGGTTGCCTTGTTGGTGACTGCCTGTCACAGTTAAACTAGCACTGGAGATCAAAAGCATGACTTGGTCTGCAAATGTGGATCCGACTTGGCTTACGTATTTACATGTGTCTGCTACAGCGGTAAATATCTAAAAAAATCTACATGGTTGAGGGGTGATGAAAAGTAGGTTAATTTGTTATAGTACTAGTGAACTTTCAAGATCAATAATGTACATAACTGACTCTGTTAGCCTGCTTCTGACAGGAACAGGTTGAAAATAGCTCTTTTCTGTCAAAAATGAATGTAGAAAAGAGGGGTTGGTGGTAGCATAGGTTCAGTATCAAAACCATCAGTTACATAAGGAATTAACACAAATACCTTAGTCAAAATCTTACAAGCATCCTGTCAACAAAAATCATTAGTTTTTATTTGTATCTCTATTGTAAAACTATGATCATTTTTGTGGAATAGGTCATTGTCGGATGAAAATTTGCCAAAACAACTGTCCGATGAGACCATTGAAACAAAGCCTACATACAACGGTTTAACGACTCTTATTACTCTAAACATTTCAGTACGGCTGCTTGTCAGAATGTTGCCATGGTGATTATATTTCCCTCCCTTCAGCTCTGAGGGTTACAACACGCTCTCTATGTCGGTTATGAAAGCCGTGTTGATTAACTTGAAAACTATACTTCGATTTGTCTACAGAATGGTCAAGACAACTCTTTCGAAATTATTAGTAGGGAATCTGTCTAGGTATTTTCAAATTTGCATCATTACGTTATATGAGCATTAGACTGTCTGACCTTAGAGATTATGAACTGCCGTATAAACAATGCCTTGTTAACATGTGGTTTATCTGAAATATTGTTCATAATTATTAAGAAAATGAAAGGTACCAAGACTAAACATTGACGTACTTCAGCGTCCATTTATTCTGGCGAAGATTTGCAGGAATAAACTATAAAAACTGTTGAGAAACACATATAATTTCAAGCCACAATACCAACCCACAAAAATCTATAATCAAAACAAAAGCTAAATCAAACAAACGAAAAAAGCGACAAAATATTTGTGTAGGAAATCTCTATGCCGTCCATGTTTATTATTATATAATTCAATGTCTCAAAAAACAGACCCCTTGCAAGATGGAGACATTCAAAGACAAAGCTATTGTAACTGATTTCTTCCCCAGCTCCCGTTGTTCACATTGAAAAAGTTCATTTTTATCATATAATGTAATATAATTGATTTGCGTTGAGAAAGTATCTGATAACTCTGGATGCTAAATAATCTTCAAGCTTTAAGATCATCAATTAGCCATTTAACTATAGTACATTTCAAGTCAACATGTGCTTCTTTCAGCCACTAAGAATTATTTAATTTCGTCTAAATGGAAAAAACAGATCAATGCTTTTCACTTTCTATTGCATACGTTGTTTTGTTCTTTTTTTTCTCTTATCTTAAAGTACTGAGAAATCATAAAATCGTCGATACTTTCCAAGAAGCCAGATGCTACCATATAAAGGCAATTAAACAGAATACGACATTGCTTTTCAAGTTCAGAACTTTTGTGATGCTGGAATATCTATCCAATGCAATATTTTGCATATCCAAGGTAATATTAGGATAATCTCATTCTAAGAGGCTTTTATGCAGATTATGTTTACATTGAACTGTAAAAGCAAAAACAAAACAAAACAAACAAACAAAAAACAAACAAGAAAAAACAAAACAAACAAAACAAAACAAACCAAAACCATCAGCAAAACATAATTCTAGGCTTCCGTCATCCTTTACTTTGTCACATAGGGTGAACTCTACACATACTGGCGACCTAGCCCGAGAAAGATAAAAAGAAGAAACCAATAGCTGTGTTATGAAATGAGTCATTCCTCTCATAGATTGTAGATGATACTCAGCGCTTGCTCATAATAATTAAGTTCGATCAGATCACGGATAGTTTCTTTTATTGCAAAAATAGTAGGCGTTTAAAGACCTTTTTATATTTTTGCTCTATAAGATGTATGTTGGAAAATTGGAGGAATCACTTGAGAAAGCGAAATATTCCCATACGTCCAATGGAAAAAGTGACAAAATATTTGTCTAGGAAATCTCTATGCCGTCCTTGTTTCTTATTATAGCATTCAATATCACAAAAAACAGACCCCGTGCAAGATGAAGACATTCAAGGACAAAGCTATTGAAACTAATTTCTTCTCCAGCTCCCGTTTTTCACATTGAAAAAGTTCATTTTTATCATATAATGTAATATAATTGATTTGCGTTGAGAAAGTATCTGATAACTCTGGATGCTAAAAATTTAGCTATAGTACATTTCAAGTCAACATGTGTTTATTTCAGCCACTAAGAATTATTTAATTTCGCCTAAATGGAAAAACAGATCAATGCTTTTCGTGGAGATCGTTATTCACTTCCTATTGCATACGTTGTTTTGTTCTTTTTTTTCTCTTATCTTAAAGTGCAGAGAAATCATAAAATCGACGATACTTTCCAAGACGCCAGATGCTACCATATAAAGGCAATTAAGCAGAATACGACACTGCTTCTCAAGTCCAGAATTTTGTGATGCTGGAATATTTATCCAATGCAATATTTTGCATATCAAAGGTGATATTAGGATAATCCCATTCTAAGAAGCTTTTATGCAGATTATGTTTACATTGAACTGCAAAAAGCAAAACAAATCAAACAAAAAACAAACAAACAATAAACAAGAAAAAAACAACAAAAAAAACCAACTCAAAAACAAAATAAAACAAAACAAAACAAAACCATCAGCAAAACATAATTCTAGGCTTCCGTCATCCTTTACTTTATCACATCGGGTGAACTCTACACATACTGGCGACCTAGCCCAAGAAAGATAAAAAGAAGAAACCAATAGTTGTGTAATGAAATGAGTTATTCCTCTCATAGATTGTAAAAGATACTCAGCGCTTGCTCATAATAATTTAGTTCGATCAGATCCCGGATAGTTTCTTTTATTGCACAATTAGCAGGCGTTTAAAGACCTTTTTTATATTTTTGCTCTATAAGATGTATGTTGGAAAATTGGAGGAATCACTTGAGAAAGCGAAATATTTCCATGCGTCCAATGGAAATCGCATTTGCGCTAACATTTCTTTTAATATACCTTGACGTCATTTTGCAATTATTTTTTTACCAACTAGTCATAAATGTTTTAGCTGCAGGTGCTTTTGAAAATGACGAACCAAAAATAGAATTTGTTTTAACTTCTCTTGCCGCTAGGGCTGAAATTACTCAACCGTAACTATTGGAGCTGAAACGGCAAAAATGACAATTTAACATGAACTTTGGTCGGAAGATTATTAGACCTTGCAACACAATTATCGGACCCTCGAACAAACGATTTGACCGACCATTCAGTCCAGATAGAATCATTGAATAGTTTTTATATTTAATGAACCATATGACCACAAAATCTGGGAAATATTCATCGAGACAATTACAAACAAAATATGTTTTCAACTCATAAGACAAAGCAGAAAGGAACAGTTACAAATTGAGTTTTAAAAAAACCTACCCCGTCACGATGACTAAACTCATAACTGTTAACATGAGAGGCGATAGGAAGGCGTTGATACAATTCAGGTAAAAACTAGAAATGACAACGGATAAAGTGGTTATAAACGGAAAATAGTTTTTCTACAATACATCAACCGGTGAACTGAAACAAATTCGAAAACCAGACGTAAAAAGGGCGGAAAAGATACAATAGGAGATACGCACGGTCTGAAAATGTACGTTTGTTGTTTTTTTGTTGTTGGGCTTAACGCCATTTTTCAGTACATGATAGGCTATTCATGGCGGCCAGTATTAATGGTGGAGGAAGAAACCGGGAAATCACCGGAAAGAACCACCGACCCACGAGAAGCTACTGGCAAGCTTTCTCACATATCTACATTAGCCGAATCCTAGACTCGAACACACGCAGAGGTGAGATGGCAGTGATCCGTAACGGACAGCGCTTTAGACCAATCGGCCACTCGGGGCCCCTAAAAATGTACGTACTGGTGGATATGGCAGAACCCACGCAATGACAGATGAACATACACAGACGAGGATTATATTTAGCCATTAGTTAGAAACAGTAAACCTAAAACGCCACAAAAACAACAAAATAATAAGAATGATGTAAATGTTCTTATAAGCCCCATGAGAAAACAATGATAAGCATGTGTTTGGTAAATCGGAATCAGAATGTCAGTTCGAATTTTTGTAGAAAAAATTCATGCTTAGTCAAAAAGAAAGTGGACAATTACATTTAGTAGATGCTGTTGTGTAAGTATGTTTGTGAAGTCAATATTAGTAGAAGCAAATACAGTGAAAATAATATACATAGAACTGGAAGACTGTGTCGTTCTTCTCCTTAAAGGAGATCTAGATAAAGTCTGATGCTTTGTTTTGCGTGTTGTCTAACACTGGGGTATCATGCCGCAGACATGTAGCATGCTGTCTCACCTAGTCAAATTATCCTGACACCAAGCCTACCAGTCTTATCCCTGGTATTCATAAAACTTTACAACGTATCATTGATATGCATCATAAGTCAGCTAGGCGTGTGTTTCGTCAGCGTAACAATGATAAGAAAATAAAGCCTTTTGGTTGGATCTCTTGCAAACGAACAAAATCCAAGAAAAAATCCAACAATAACAACAACAGTAACACCATTGTCTATACATAAATATAGAATTAATGGTTTCATTCAAAATCTGACTACGTAAAATGAGTAGAAATAGGTACAAACTTGTGACTCGCACAAAAAGAGAGAACTATAAAAGATAAACGGGTATTAACAGAATCAAATTCAGATAGAGCATTATAAAAATAAAGATGTATTAACAAAACCATATTCAGATGTGTCGAAATTTTGGAAGCTGTTCAGTCGGTCCTTTACAAAGCCAAATTAATTGTGTGGAGACATTTTCTGAAAACAACGGGGTGTAATTTAAGTTAGATAAACCTAGGTTTATTCAGAAACGATGGATTTCTGTAGAGTAACAAAAAGGATTGTATTATAAAGGTAGACAAATTAGAACAAGTTATAGGGTAGACAAATTAGAACAAGTTATAGGATAGACAAATTAGAACAAATTATAAGGTAGACAAATTAGAACAAGTTATAGGGTAAACAGATTAGAATAAGTTATATTGTAGGAAAATTAGAGCAAGTTATAGGTGGACAAATTGGAACAACCTATAGGGTATACAAATTAGAACAAGTTATAAGGTACACAAAGTAAAAGAAATTATAGGATAGACAAATTAGAGCAAGCTATATTGTAGACAAATTAGAACAAGATATAAAGTAGACAAGCTATAGGGTAGACAGATTAGAACAAGTTATAGGGTACACAAATAAGAACAAGTTATAGGGTAGAGAAATTAGAGCAAGCTATATTTTAGGCAAATTAGAACAAGTTATAAGTAAACAAATTAGAACAAGTTAGAGGGTACACAAATTAGACAAGATTATATTGTAGACAAATTAAAACAAGTTATAAGGTAGACAAATTAGAACAAGTTATAGAGTAGACAAATTAGAATAAGTTATAGGATAGACGAATTAGAGCAAGTTATATTGTAAGCAAATTAGAGGAAGTTATAGGTAGACAAATTTGAACAAGTTATAAGGTAGACAAGCTATAGGGTAGACAGATTAGAACAAGTTATAGGGTACACAAATAGAACAAGTAATTAAGTAGACAAATTGTATCCGAATTTATTGTGTGTTATAATTATATACTGCTAAACTTATTTGGACGAAGCAGAGCAAGAACTTGCTATTCAAGAATAAAAGTGTCTACATACAGTGAGTATTATTCAAAGTAAGTTAGGACAATTTTGCCTGAGGACCTTTTAAACTATGTGATGCTATGATCACACGAGTATTAAAGAATAGTTCTGAATGAAGTAACGGTGAGGACATATTCACATGAAATTGATAACGTGTGTGATAGGTTCTGCACTAGATTTCAAAACCTACCGAGTCATACATACTCCATTTTACCACGAGGAGAATGCTGAAGAGTTCCAATATGCTTTAATCATCATTGTCAACTTATTAGTTATTGGATTAGGTTGATTGGAATGGGTGATAATCGATATCCAAGAAATTTATATTAGGCCGAAAAAATGGATGAGTCCGGTAAAGTTACGTGGGTTTCTAAAGTGAAAGAAATGTTTTTCAGATATGGATCTGGCTATATCTGGTTAGCACTGGATTTAGGAGGTAAAATAGTATCTTTGTCCAATTTCAGACAACATTTTAATAAATACAATGAAACACTTTCCGTTTAGTATTATGAAAATATTAATTTACCTAATTAACTACTTTAATTAACTAACTACATTAATTAAATTAATTCGTTTTACACATTACTGTGTTAAATTTATTTCCAATATGACGCTCTACATTAATGCATTATTGTTGTGTAACTGTAGAAATAATGGGCTAAGGCTACATTACCAATCAACTGGTTTCATTGTAATTATCAGAAAATGAAACAGAAAATGTATTCTACTCTATGACGACTCCTTTTATAGCTGAGTCGTCTACAAGAGTTTGCCCAGTTGAAAGGTAACCACCGCAATTTTTGCCATCTAACATCTACAATTTAAACTATTTTAAACTCAGAACATTTATTTTATATATCCATTAAATTTTCATACCGTTGTGTGCCTCTGAGTAAGGAACCTTACTCAAATCACATCGGCACTTAATAATCACTTGTGTTGACATGCCGTAAATATCCATCCAAAACAGAATCAGGAAATGTTTACAATATAGTATAGACTAAACGATCATGCTCAGATAAAGGGCAGATCATTCAATTGATTCATTTGCATTGTCCTCTTCTATTCCTTCATCATTGATGTGTATTTTGCCTTACCATCACTAATATGTGTAGTTTGTCACTACATCACTAATATATGCGTATTTTGCCTTACCATCACTTAAATGTGTAGTTTGTCACTACATCACTAATATACGTGTATTTTGCCTTACCATCACTAATATGTGTAGTTTGTCACTACATCACTAATATATATGTGTATTTTGCCTTACCATCACTAATATGTGTAGTTTGTCACTACATCACTAATATATGTGTATTTTGTCTTACCATCACCAATATGTGTAGTTTGTCACTACATCACTAATATATGCGTATTTTGCCTTACCATCATTTAAATGTGTAGTTTGTCACTACATCACTAATATACGCGTATTTTGCCTTACCATCACTAATATGTGTAGTTTGTCACTACATCACTAATATATGTGTATTTTGCCTTACCATCACTAATATGTGTAGTTTGTCACTACATCACTAATATATGTGTATTTTGCCTTACCATCACTAATATGTGTAGTTTGTCACTACATCACTAATATATGTGTATTTTGCCTTACCATCACTAAAAAGTGTAGTTTGTCACTACATCACTAATATATGTGTATTTTGCCTTACCATCACTAATATGTGTAGCTTGTCACTACAACACTAATATATGTGTATTTTGCCTTACCATCACTAATATGTGTAGTTTGTCACTACATCACTAATGTATGTGTATTTTGCCTTACCATCACTAATATGTGTAGTTTGTCACTACATCACTAATATATGTGTATTTTGCCATTACTTATTTCTAGAGGATATAAACAGTTACTTTTACTTTTAAAAGACGCTGCTAAAGTTTTATATATGTGTTGTCTTCATAGGCAAAATTTAAAAAAAAAACAAGTGACGGTGGGGAGCGATGCACATACTCATTTTTTTAGATTGTTTAAAAATCTTAATCAACCTGGTTTTAATAAATGTAGCACTACTGCATTGATGGGCAGAAGGTAATTTAAATATTCATATTACTGGAATGAGCACGATTGATGTGATAAATATCGATTACGATAAAGATTTATCACTACATATTGATGTCATATTGCCAAATGAAGCCATATAGAACCGGCACAGTGCAGTCAACGCTTGGCTAATGACTCTTTTCTAACCAAGATGGCAGATATCTGGTTTAAGAAAAATTAGAAATGGTACTTTACAATAGTGACAAGATAGATTCTAGTAAAATTGCATGAAACAGTGTTGTTATTGTACATCCCATCTTTAAATTTAATTGGAATGAAAGAATTTCTTTTTTCGCACTTAAAAGTGATACAAAGTTTGAAACGGTAACTTTACAATGTCATGTATAGATTACATAGTCGACATTTTAATTCAAAACAGCAACAACAACAACAACAACAACAACAACAACAACAACAACAATAATAATAATAATAATAATAATAATAATAATAATAATAATAATAATAATAATAATAATAATAATAATAATAATAATAATAATAATATATTAGGTACGATAAACATATTGCAAATGTACCAGTGCATATAATAAATATAAATAAGTCACATAGCAAGCGTCACAGCAAGCGCACATAAATAAGTATAATACAAACAGACATAATACATATGAAAGACAAAAGCATTAGATAAACAAATCAATAACACTACACTAACAACACAATAACATAACACCACACGTGTACATTTATCACTTATTTTATCCACAACAATACTAGAGGCATGTCATTTCAATCACATTTACTTTTAGTAGTTGTTAGCAATAGTGACAAAGGTGAACGAACTTGTTAAGTTTCCTGAACAGACTTACAGTATTGTCTATATACCTGCTCTGAATTCAAGGGCAAAAACAAAATATTTCACGTTGTGTGTCTGTGTGTGTATGTATGTATGTATGTATGTATGTATGTATGTATGTATGTATGTATGTATGTATGTATGTATGTATGTATGTATGTATGTATGTATGTATGTATGTATGTATGTATGTATGTATGTATGTATGTATGTATGTATGTATGTATGTATGTATGCATGCATGCATGCATGCATGTATGTATGTATGCATGCATGCTTGTATGTATGTATGTATGTATGTATGTATGTATGTATGTATGTATGTATGTATGTATGTATGTATGTATGTATGTATGTATGTATGTATGTATGTATGTACGTACGTACGTACGTACGTACGTACGTACGTACGTACGTACGTACGTACGTACGTACGTACGTATGTATGTATGTATGTATGTATGTATGTATGTATGTATGTATGTATGTATGTATGTATGTATGTATGTATGTATGTATGTATGTATGTATGTATGTATGTATGTATGTATGTATGTATGTATGTATTTATGCCTGTGGTGATTTCAAATGACAACACTTATAAAATTGAATTAATTGTATATACAAAGTGCTCGCGGTCGTTATGACATACCTTTTGCTGATAGTGAAAAATATCTTGGTGCAAGAACTTATATTTTAGCGATAACTCAATAGAGAATTTTTTACGGTTGGAAAATGAAATAAAATACACTGCATGTGCCATATATAAGAATTAAAGGCGTACTTGACCAAAGTAATTGTGATTTCTGGACACATCTAACGTTTTATCACGTAACACCCCAAAGTTTAGCTGCCTGCTTGAAAACCTCCATACAAAATATTTCGAATAGATCCACCCAAAAGCATTGTCTAGTCAAACCTGTAAAGTGTCCATTGATTTAGTTAGATGGTAATATAAATTACGACACCCCCACCACCTGAACTATGCATTCAGCGAGAGGGAATGAGAATATGACATTTTCCTTAAACCTATTCTAGAGAACAGTGTTCTCTTTACATCTAGACAGCCGGGTACCCCAATTTCCCTGTCATATGCAACCTTTCTACTCAGTTAAGCTGATCAAGACAATCAAATTTTGTCATTCACACCGTACCTTTATTACGGTGCATATCTTAAAAACCATTCTTCTATAAATGTCAACCTCTGCTGAGTGTAATGAAAAAGAGAGTCCTCAAGGAAGAGTTCGTTTTGCTCAGGTTGGACCAAGTTAAACCGTAAAATAAAAAGATCACATTCAAATCTAATAATTCATGTTAAATAAAAAATATGTGCATTATATCATCCATTCATCCACTAGTTAGTTAGTGTATGTGTGTGTGTGTGTGTGTGTGTGTGTGATTTTGGAATTTTAAGGTAGCTTCAACCATTTCCAGTCATATCACTACGATGTCTTTAAGTGCGGCAGTTTATCTTGATGTCTAGCACTGGGGCATCATGCCGCAGACATGCAACATCATGTCCCACTCAGTCACATTATCCTGAAATCAAGCCGACCAGTCCTAACACTAACCTCGTAATGCTGAGCGCCAAGCGAGGCAGCTGCTAGTACCATTACTGAGTCTTTGGTATCGGTCAGATGTCTCAATTATGGGAGTGGGACAAAATTTGTCTGAATAAGAAAAGTAAGAGGTTATTTATATGCATCGTAAATTGAGTGTCTAAAAGGAAATAGAATAAGTGTATTCGAATCTGGAAAACAGTTGAATTTTAGCATTTCTCACGTAATCGTTGTTGCCTTAGCCACCGTAGCCAACGAAAGTGCGCTGACATGTACACTTTTATTCGATTAACTCAAAGTCACAAGTATGCAAGAAATGGATTGAATGAAGGTTCGGGAAGACGTTATGATAACAATACAGAACGAATTTTTTATTTTGCATAATGTCGCATGGTTGTTTTATAATGAATTGATTACTTAGAAATACCGTCAGGTTATCGTATATTTGTAACACAGTATGTATCATGAATTGTATCTTAGTAACATAGTATGTATCATGTATTGTATCTTAGTAACGCAGTATGTATCATGTATGGTATCGTAGTAACGCAGTATGCATCATGTATTGTATCTTAGTAACTCAGTATGTATCATGAATTGTATCTTAGTAACGCAGTATGTATCATGTATTGTATCTTAGTAACGCAGTATTATCATGTATTGTATCTTAGTAACGCGGTATGTATCATGTATTGTATCTTGGTAACGCATTATGTATCATATATTGTATCTTAGTAACGCAGTATGTATCATATATTGTATCTTAGTAACGCAGAGTGTGTCAGGGGTGTATACATTATTATTATGAAAAGATCTTTGTGAGAACTGTACGGAATACAGTACGCAGGGTATTGAAAATTTTGCAATATAACTGGTATATGTACATTTCATAAATAAGATAATAATTGTGTTTAGCTATGGAGGATTAATACGTTTGAAAAGTTTTGTCGGGCTTAAGGAATATACGTAATCGTTTCTTATAAGCAAATTTATTTCAGTTTTTATCTCAAAATTACCTCGCCAAAAGCAAATGAAGGTTGAGCAAGAGCGGTTGATTATTTCATTTTTTTTTAAAAAATAAAAAAAAACCAAACTATTTGCTACAAGTTGACAGCCTACTGTTTTGTGCGATCTTTAAAATCATTTGGCACAAGTATAGTGAACATACTTTCTCCTCTGTATTCTTTAAAATTATTTGACACAAGGTAAAGTGGGCATACTTTCTCCCGTGTATTCTTTAAAATTATTTGACACAACATATAGTGAACATACTTTCTACTGTGCATTCTTTAGAATTAGTTGATACAAGGTATAGTGGGCGTACTTTATAAAATGTATTCTTTAAAATTATTTTATGCATAGTACCTATTCTTCTGAGCATTAGTATAAATTATTTGATCGAAGGTAGAGTGTGGACCTTCCATTATGTATGTTCTGTTACATAATTTAACAAAAAGTAGTGTTGTCTTTCCTTATACGTAGTCTGATAAATAATATGACATATGACAGAGTGGGTACCTTTCCATGCGTGTATTATTTTCAATTATTTAATGCAAGTCAGAGTGTGTACTTTTGTTCTTGTGTAAACATCTAAAGTTTTTGAAACTAGGAAAACATGGTACCTTTCCTCCTTTGTATTTTTTAAAAAAAATGATATGACACAAAATGTGTGTGCCTTTTATCATTGTATTCTCTTTACAAGATTGCAAACAAGGTAGTGAGGAAATCTTGTCTCCTATATATTTATTTAGATACAGTGACGTAAGGCACCGTGCATACCGTTTCTGCTGTGTATTGATTTAAATTATTTTACTCAAAGCAAAGTAGGTATCTTGTCTACTGTGTAATCTTTTAAATAGTTTGAAACCAGGAGGAATATCTCCCATTTCTCAGATTTATTATCATATATTATTTTATGCAAAGTTTTATCAGCTTTAACGCATATGGCGGAAATATGATGGATTTGAAAATGCTTTAGAAATTAAACAAGGAACATATCGAATTCTGTACGAAATTTCTTAAGGTTTATGTGTGCCATTTTGGTGTTTGTACTATATACTAGGCTTATATGAGATCATATGAGAACAACATCACTATACATAGGAATTACCTAAAGCTGCTAGAAATGCCAAAAATACATTACTTTAGCTACAAAATTGAAAAACACTATTTAAGCTAGTTGAAAAAGAATATTTCAAAACTAAATCCTATAATGAACACACATGGACGTTTTCATGCCATTTTGACCAGCTGTTCAAACCATACTGGTCACTGATCATCTGGGTAAGTAGCCTATATATTGCTATTACAAAGCTTAATTCAAACTCAAAACTAATTTGTGTAACATTGATGCTCGTTTGTAAACTTTTGCTTTTGTAACACTTGATCCAATATTTTTATTAACATCAATTCCGATAATGAAATGTAGGTGCTTCTATTAGTTAGAATTGATTTCCATGCATAGTATCTGCTCTGTTCGTTTGAAAAGCATTGGGTCAAAAAACTTAGCGAAATAACCATAACATGCCAGTAAACCTTACACTTCCACAGATTATGGCGGTATTTTGAGGGTTCCATGACAGTTAGTCACGCGACAGTTACAACGATTGTACAACCAAAAAAGGATATTACAAAAAAATTCACTTATGTATTGTGATTATGTGTCGCTGTGATTATGTTTCGCTGTGATTATGTGTCGCTGTTTAAATGTCGCGTGATTAACTCTCTGCACACCATTTCTGGTTTCTAGTCAGTGACGAATGTTGAGGGTATTTGCATATAAACTATACGGTCGAGCTAATTACACTGGATATAACTTAATGTCATTAACTGTTGAATATTATGTGAAGGAAGTACCCCACCCAACCTATCCCAAACCTCACCCCCAGCAAGAACAACAATAAACGTAAGCAAACACACGTTTTTGATTATTAAACGTTGTACATTTAGAGTTTGTATTTTTATTTTAAACTCCAAATTAGCAACAAGAAAATGGGAACAAAAAGATCAAGGTAGTGGTTGTTTTGTTTTTGTTTTGTTGTTTTTTTTTTGTTCATATAATAACATATTTCTAACAAAAATTAACAACCTATCTAAATAACATGGTGACAGTTCAAATCAGATTTTGTGATAAAGTCGGTTTTCTTGTAGATGCATTGTTATACCAATGCACATGTGTTTACTGACGTATTCGTCACATAACAGGATAAAAGATGAAAAAAAATCTTTTAAGCGTTCATACGATCATGTAGACAACTGCTCAGTTCTTGTCAAGGGTGTCACGAAATGAATTGACACGACTGTGTCAGAGTAATGAATTACACGATTCTTTATTTCCATCTGCCAATTGCTTCATTTACAGGTGATGTACTTAATCGTTCGATTGTTGTAAACAAGGAGTATTAAGAATTGTCTAGGGCAGATATCGGTCAGACAGGAGAGCTGGTGAATGTAACATTTGTAAGCACTGTTGGTCAAAGTTTAATTACTTAAATGTTAGCTAGCAAAATAGTTGAAATTAAACCCAAATTGTTTCTCATCTTGGATTTAGAGACCATTGGTTGTGGAAATGAAGACCGTTGGTTAAGTATGGGATATATTGTAACATGTCAAAGGTCAAGGTCAATAAAATGTAACAGATGGACAGCTCACACTTTTTCAGTTAACATATATATCCAGTGTATTGTAGTATTAAGAAATGGTATGTTGAACAGAAACGTTCTTATTTAGATGATAAAAGCACAAAATAAAACAAAAATATACAGTCAATACGGTTTATTATATTACTTTCAGGCTGTTGTGTGCTTTCTCACAAAATATATTGTTCAAAATGGTGAAATATAATATTTGCTAATATGCAGAACATATGTTTGATAATGCATGTTTAAACGATAACAATTGTTTCAGTGGTAAATGCCATGCGAAATTCAGCATAAATGTTCAATTTGTCCTATTTCAGATAATCTATCTCTCAGATAATCCAAATTCGAAAACTAATCTTTGAAAGAAAAATGAAAATAGGAAAAATAAGTTAACAGTTCCTAAAATTTGTTCATATGACTCACTGAAGTTGTAAAGATATTGGGCATCCAACCAATGTTCGGAACCAAACCCGGGTTTTGTGTTATATAGTCCTATGGTACATATTTTAGAGGTACAGTTTGGAACCAGATGTTAATAGTGTGTCTGTTGCATTTGTTGACATCAGCCCACAGTTAATAGTTCCGGTTCAGTACCCACGAATATTGTCCCAGTCTATCTTAAAGCCATTTTTCCTGTCTCCGTTTGTTGGAGATACAAGAGTTCGATTTAGGCATCCTTGGTATGGATTTAAAGGCAACTACTTATTCTTTAGAATATGAACTTACTGTGCGATTGTCTGTGTGTGTTTCGGCGACAGTGTACAATGAGTAATATAGTCTTGATGATGTTCCGGAAATGAATTTTGTGGGTTTTTTTAAATTAAATTTTGAAAATTGTTTTGAAAGGCTTGACTGTCAACAAACCAAACTTTCAACCCACGCGACACTATTGACATCCGGTTCCATAATGTGTCCTTTAAAACAACTAACTGTGTCGCAGCCAACAGACCATATAAGAAAAATTATTTTGTTCAAAATGATTTTTCAATAAAAAAATAAAATTTCAAAAGTAGACCATAGAACACAAAAATTTGATTAAAAAAGTTTTTCTAAACATTTTTAATTTCTTTTTTCAAGATTTCAAAAAGAACGTTGGTTTATTGACAGTCAAGCCTTTCAAAAAGATGCCGGTGAATCTTTTCACAAGAACTTTACTGTGAAGTTGTCTTTGAAGGTATATTAGATTAACAAATGATTTGTATTGATTGCCACACAGCTAATGTTCCGTATTGAAAAACAAATGTAGAAAATATATATATATATATATATATATATATATATATATATATATATATATATATATATATATATATATATATATATATATATATATATATATATATATATATATATATATATATATATATATATATATAAGTTAGTAGAATGTAAACAATGAAATGAGATTATAAATTGTAAATATATATATAAATATAAATATATAAATATATAAATATATATATATAAATATATATATATATATATATATATATATATATATAGATATATATATATATATATATATATATATATATATAAAGACCGCTAAGTAAGGTGGCCTAGAAGTTAGAACCTCCGCGTCAGATGAAGGAGTTCGCGGGTATGAAACCCGGCCGAGTCATACCAAAGACTTTGAAAAGTGGTACTAACAACTGCCTCGCTTGGCGCTCAGCATTAAGAGGGTAGTGTTAGGATTAGTCGGCCTTTTTGTCAGGATAATATGACTGGATGCCACATCATGCCACATGTCTGCCATGCCCCATTGCTAGACAGCTTTATAAACTGTCACACTGCATACATCGTAGCGATATGACTGAACAATTGTTGAAGCTACGTTAAAAATCTAAATCACACACACACACACACATGCAAACACAATTGAAAATGGACGCTTGCCTATATAACAATATACATCTATCAGACAGTTCAATGCTGAACTTTCCATAAGATCATCCATAAAACGACAAATGTGGAAGCAGCTCTGTCAGTGCGTTGTTCGTCACCAGTTATTAGTAATTGCCAATTTCATTGGCATTGAATTTCATTGGTTGAGCAAGAGCTGCGGTGGGCCAAAATTGTTACCTCCCTTAGATATTAACTTTATTTGGTATGTATGACAAGCCATGCTTTGGGCAACTGTATCGAGAGGTGTATGCAGTTGATGAGCACACATTGATTTCTGTTGTGTACTTCTGTAGACAAGTGATAACCTTTGCTTTCATTAACACGACGTCTTCTTGATTGCATCAGAAACATACATATCACCATCCGTTTTAGCTACTTGACTTTAAACGAAAACTTCAGAAAGTACACATTATTATGAAATATAGTTGACTGGAGAACCAAGATTAACGAGGAACATATGTAGTCAATTGCCAAATTAACAACCACATAACCTTTTGTTAATTGTAACACTGGTCAGGTCTAAAACAATTTGAAGGAATTTTAAAATAACCCCTAAACCTTATTAGTACACACTCAGAGATATATTCACATGATACTGGTCATCTGTTCAAAATACAGCTACTCACGCTAATGATCATCTGTTGCCGCCAATGTAACACACGATAAATCTTAAGTCTGACTGAAATGTCAATTAAATATTTTATCCAAGAAGCCGATAATAAAATCAAAATACATATTTAGCTCTCTCTCTCTCTCTCTCTCTCTCTCTCTCTCTCTCTCTCTCTCTCTCTCTCTCTCTCTCTCTCTCTCTCCATATGAATTCAAACAGTAAGATAAAAACATTAAAGAAACGTGATTCTTTTTTTGCCACTTAGAGGGCACCAGAATTGAAATATGGCTCTTTTGGCACAACAGGAAGTAAATGTATTTAGTCACGTAGCAAGTTGGCAGGAAAACAACTACAATTGGCAGTGTGCCCTTTTCAAATGTCTATTCGTTCTTTATGATATATTACATATAATTAACGTTATTCCTTTTGCATATTCGTTTCTCAGCATACCATGTGTCAGTTAAGTTTTATGCATTACTTTATTATTATATAAGTTTATGCATTTCATGCCGCCTTTTTGTTTGCTACTTTCCTACAAATCTAGGCGTTCTTGATTTGATAAAGATTACTGAATTCATCAACACATATTACTGCAAGGGACTAAATTCTCTATATATATGTACTTTCTACTCGTACAATAAATAGGCTTGCAAGGATTAATACTGTACCTTATAAGACCTACTACTCGTACTATAGGCTTGCAAGGGACTAAATTCTGCAGCCATTTGTACATATTACACGTACAATAATTTTGTATGAGACTTCTCACATTATTCACTAGTTACTTTCGCTTTAATGTAAGTATCAGATTGTTTGTTTGTTTGTTGTTGGGCTTAACGCCATTTTTCAGCACACGATAGGCTATTCATGGCGGCCAGTATTAATGGTGGAGGAAGAAACCGGGAAATCACCGGAAAGAACCACCGACCCACGAGAAGCTACTGGCAAGCTTTCTCACATATCTACATTAGCCGAATCCTAGACTCGAACACACGCAGACAGAGGTGAGATGGCAGTGATCCGTAACGGACAGCGCTTTAGACCACTCGGCCACTCGGGGCCCCTTAAGTATCAGATTAAATACTGAATACAGTAGTAAACGTTAATCGTACTATAACCTTATTTGCGATTTAGATTTCTATTCAACAGATCAGGTACTGGCGCGACAGAATCGTATCCTATAGTCGCTGGCTCGATAACCGCTCAGAACGAGTATTTCTGTGCGTCCATGGGATTTACACTGTCCTCCAAATGAAATATCCATTTGTGAAGTAAAAGCGTCTCCCACCAACAAATACTTTCTCAGCTCAAAACTAAATCACAAAAAATATTTGTAAATGTTATATATTTATTGACTAATTACACGATTGTTAGAATTAATATACTACTTCTAGCACATGAAAGCAAGTATGTTTTGTCACGTAGCCATTTGAACAAGAGAAAATGCTGTCGACACATACTTCGCAAACAATATACAAGTTGGACTGTGCTACCTTCAACATTGCATACCCTTGTCCTAGCATGATAGTATATATATATATATATATATATATATATATATATATATATATATATATATATATATATATATATATATATAATATGCAGATTTCTCTATTTTGGTCTTATATTATTCCTTTCATGTCATTGTCGGCTTAGGAACATGGGTGTAATTTTGATACCGATATATTATTTATTAACTTCATTGATCATAAATCCGATCTAGAAATAAACGAGCTTTATATAGTTTTTTTATAGAGGCGAATACATATTCAAACGCAATATCAAAACAAGAGGTATTTCCTGATTCAGCACAAACATCGAAAATTGTACTCTATTGGGTACATTCTCCCATCAATGCATTTTTTATTATTTAGTAATATAGTCTGAATAAATTTCACAGAACAAATAACAATTTATCAGGCTTTGATTAAATAAATAACCATTGGTGGACATTCAAAATAACTCCTGAAATAGTTATAGACTGGATGTGAAATAAATAAATATTCTAACCACAAATAGGTTTGAAAATCTCTAGTCCCTTTTCCGATCGCTATACTTGTCTGTAATGTGCGAATTTGCTGATCGTGCCGTCATTGCTGCGCTCACTAAATTCCAGATGAGTCATTTGAATCGATGTAACTTCAATCTGCTTTCCCCTGAATTGCAAATGTAAATAGATCAAACACATGCAGGAAGTTAGTGCAATTTGTGTGCTTTTACGTGTGCTCTGGGACTGAACATTTGACCCTACGTACAGAAATAAAAAACGCGCCTAAAACATCATAGGAATATTTTGTGCCTATTAGACTGGTATGATATTTAAATCTATAACGAGCTGGAACGATTAGATTTACCGTCAAGATAAACTTGTTCTTTTGAGGAGTTTTTTTTTTGTAGATGTCTCACCAACAATCTTGTCCTCATGACAACATTTACGTCATGTTGCTAGTGTCCATTCCACAATGTCTAAATGCAACGCAGAAAACTACTGTCTACGATATCAGCAAATATTTGAGGGTACTTATGCAATTGAATAGAAAGTTGCTATTGTTACTTTTTAAGGTCACCTTCAACATAATATCTGCTACACATTGCTGTAGAAATGTCAAACCGATTGCCTTTCTCTGGAATTCATCGCGTCATTCGCCCTGGAATGGCTTGGGAGGTTATCGAATCTATGACTCCACCATCTGCAAAAATATAATACGATGGGATCAAGCACAAAGTTCTAACCATCTAATTATCCATTTCCTACGTGATACATGTAACTTAGCATGACGACAGTGAAAGAAAACTAACAATGGAAAATAATGAGAGAGAGAGAGAGAGAGAGAGAGAGAGAGAGAGAGAGAGAGAGAGAGAGAGAGAGAGAGAGAGAGAGAGAGAGAGAGAGAGAGAGAGAGAGAGAGAGAGAGAGAGAGAGAGCAAGGGGAGGAAGCAGTAACTCCAATCATATATATATGTGTGTGTGTGTATGTGTGTTGTGTGTTGTTGATGTTGTTCCGATTATCGATTATAATCGATGAATAGTTGGTTGAGCGAACTAATAAGATAATCGATTTTGAAATTCTATAATCGACACTTTGCAAAGGAAGACTACTTGTTTTCAGATGCATGCAAAATGCAAAGATTAGTAAAACTATTGATCAAATGGTAAGCTGTATAGGACTTCCAATCTACTACCATCGAACTAAATTATTTATTGTCTTCACTACTTACAAATATAAACCATACCATATTCTGTAGGTGCAAACTTAACTAAGAACATATAGTCATGGTTACATGATTTTGCTGTTAACTTGCAAAGCTAATAAATTGTTTCAAAAATATGATTATTTGTTTCAGCTTACATATATATAATCTGTTTGTATTAGTTGTAAATAACGACAAAGAAGAAAATTTATGACATTCTTTTCTTTAATTGATAGACACGTCATATGTATAAATGAAAAGGTTTTGGGGAATTGGTGTTTGATGGATTGCAACAGCTTCTTTAGTTACATATAACTGATCAGCGATATGAAGTTGTTTTCATTTAACAAAATTGTAGAACAAACATAACACATTGGAAGAAAATGTAATATTTTTATGAGACTAAAGGAGTCACGGTACTAATTCAATTCCCATAGTAAACATATGGAAACACCATCATATTTAAAATTCAATAACTTAAAATTTCTGGGTATTGATGATCAAACCTATATTTCTCCATGCACAACTATCCTTGGTGCAAGTTTCTGTGTGGAGAACACCATATTATCAGCGGCATTTTCTTGACCTACATATGCATGAAGTCCATGTTATTGATTCAGCACCAAGGAATCAAGTGCTACTTTCATTATTGAGTAATCCTAAGTCAAGTCTTTAAAAATACTAAAATTGCATCAATAGAAATTTGTCTATATATTTTTTAAATTACACATAGAATAAGCTTTCAAAAGATATTTTTAATAAAATTTTACTTTTCATTTTTAACAAATTATGGACCACTAAACCCGTATATACTCTATTATTTCTTCACCCATTTCTAGACTGGTTCACAGTTCTTCCATTGAATTAGTACCGTGTGTCCTAAAGTATAAAAGATATTAAAAGTGATTACTCCAGTCCATTTATTAACATTTTAAACTCTTGAGCAAAGATATAACTACACAGCAAACAAACAGTAAAATGTAATACTAATAACTGATTATAATCGATTATCAGTTTGATAAGTAGAATCGATTATCGATTATAAAATTCTGACCGATTTTAATCAATATATATATATATATATATATATATATATATATATATATATATATATATATATATATATATATATATATATATATATATATATATATATATATATATTATATAAATGCTATAAACTGACGACGAACAGTACGAAACTATTAACTAACTAGCCTAAACGCTTTCGACTCTTAATGAGTCTTTTTCAAAGCCAAATACAAAACATATATACGATAAAAAAATAAACACAAAAACGTTGTGTTTGTAAACCTCTACATGGCTGTCTTCACATGTGCTAAAACTATAATTACAACCAGATTGTATAGACTAGATGCGCAAACTGAAAACGTTGTATAATTCCCTAAAAGTCTACAAGCCAAAGCGACATCTATTTTTACTTTTTGTACATATGTAACGCAGATTATATCCCGGATATTTGATTCTATACCGGTTATTCTTATAGTAAAAGTTGAAGGATAATAAGAAGATTTAGAAAATGTTAAATTTTACTAGTGCATAGTTTTCATTTTCTAGTCTTCTTGGTTTAAACCGCTTGGCTTCAATGTTCTAAGGTGGCGTATCCAGTATGATTCCTTTTCCTTCCTGGTTTTGGAACTCCAGCTGTGGTTGTTAGCAATAGCGATAAGTATTATATGACTGAAAGTGTGGCCAGGGGAGGTGAAGTGTTCTGCGACCGGGCTTCTGTACAGCTTTTTTGTCATCCAATCAGATCTATGAAGGTTTATCCTTTTGTGTAGCTTTTCAGTTTCTCCGACGTACTGAAGGCCACAGATCTTACATTTGATGAGATAAATCACATTCTCTGTTTTGCACGTTTTGTTTGGACCATGTATGTTTAGTTTTTCTTTAGTCACTGTGCTAGTGAATGTCTTGGTCTCTATCATATGTTGACAGGTTTTGCATCTTTTATCGCCACAGGGTCCAGATTGACTAGGTTGGTTTTGACTAGCGATTGGCGTTAGCTTTGCCCTGACTAGGATGTCCTTTAGGTTTTTTGGTCTCCGGTAGGCTACTACAGGTTTGTTCGGAAGAATTAGGTTTAGTATGTCTGACGATTGCACGGTTGGCCAGTGGTTTGCGATGATTTTACCTACTTTGGGATTGTCTGGGTGATAGGTCAGAATAAATGGTATCCTATCAACCTTTTCTTTCTGTTCATATCTGAGTAGGTCATCACGGTTTGTTTGTTTGGCCCTTTGGATTGCCTCCGCAATCAGGTCTTTGTCGTAGCCTCGGTAAATTAAATTTTTAGCCAGCTCTTCAGACCTTTCTAGGAATCTTTCATCGTCGGAGCAAATTCTGCGTATCCTCAGTGCCTGGCTATATGGAATGTTCTTAATGCAGTGTATTGGATGACAGCTGGTTGGGAGGAGATACTGGTGTTTGTCGGTTGGTTTCGAGTAGATGTCTGTGTGTAATTTGTTTTCCACCAGTCTGGTTGTTGTGTCCAGGAAAACATGGTTTGAGTTGGAAATTTCTGCCGTGAATTTTATTGAAGGATGGAAGTTGTTTGCCTTTGATATGAAGTCATCAAGACTTTCTCTTCCATACTGCCACTTCATTTCTATATAATCGATAAAGCGTACCCACTGGTATGGTGTACGCTCAACCGATGCTAAGAGCTGACCCTCAAGTTTTCCCATGAAAATGTTAGCATACGAAGGGGCCATTTTAGTACCCATTGCAGTTCCATTGATTTGTAGGTAGTTTTCGTCATTCAATTCAAAGTTGTTGATTTTTAGGATAACCTCCAGTAGTTGGACTAAGAAGTGTGTGGGTGGATTGTTTACACTTGTTGTTTCCCATGCTTCGCTACATACCTGTAACCCTTCGTTGTGCGGTATGTTGGTGTACAAGTATGTGACGTCTAAGGAAGCAAGTAATGTATCTGGCAGTAATGGTTTACTAGCTTTGCTTTTATGAGATAATCTGTCGTGTCTTGAAGATATGATGGTAATTTGTGGACATGTGGTCTCATAAAATGATCTAAATATTCTGATATCCTTTCTGTGGGGTGCCCGTTACCTGAGATTATAGGTCTGCCAGGGTTTCCTTGTTTGTGGATTTTGGGTAGAAGATAAAATCTACCTGCTCTTGGGTTTTCTGGGCTTAAGTAGGTTTTCGTTTGCTGGTCTATGTGTCCGCTTTTGTACGCCTCGTCAATAACATTAGTGATGATTTTTGCAGATTCCAGCCTTGGATCATGGTCCAGGTTTTGGTAGAACCTAGCGTCACTTAGTTGTCTACTTGCTTCACTAATGTAGTCTTCCCTATTCATAACGACAACAGCTTTGTAGCTTTGAAAAGCATCTGACTTAAGACCGAACTGTTCCACACGTTCTTGGTTCTCACATGTCAGGGATATGGCTCTGTACTGAAAACAAACAAATCCCAGTCAGATATTGATGTATGAGGAAATTTTCCATATCATTATAGGCTAATAATATCCCTATTTAACTATTAAAGAACACACGAGCATCTCAGAATCTTTTAATATCAGGTAATTTGCCTTTGAGCAGTCTTCTGTTTCTATAGTAGTTTTATTCAGGGAACAGAGTGAAGACTTACTCAAACTGCTCCCATTAATGCTATTTTGTCATCAGACATAGTCCAGGGACAAGTGACTATCGTAGCTTTGAATTCATATGATTATCGCTAATAAAGGTCAACTGCTAGTTTTCAAATTTCTAACCATGTTTCTGATACGTTTACACAAACAGCCATGTATTAGAACATACTAGTTTCATATTTTGACCCAATTTGGTATCATTTTTGCATCAGACACCAGTGGTTACACAGCAAAACCGTAACCTGTGGGGTGTTGAATTGATTATAAATAGGACAGGGGCAAATAACTCTTGCAACTCACTCGTACCAGGAACAGTTGCCTAGGAAAGTTTGTATTGTGCCCTGCCCAACATTCAACTGGCAGTTTTAAAACGAAGTTCAAAAAAAGTACATATTCACTGAAAATTTTAAGTGGGGTCTACGTGTTACGAATTGGAGATTATAGTAAGTTTGAAATCAATGTCATTATGTAAACTGAAGATATCAACATTTCTATTTTTAGCTTAAAATGCAATATTTCACTTCAATTACTATGACATCAACAACCGCCAGTTTCTTTGGGGCATCAAAAGAGTATTATATAATCAAATAGATACCACAACGAGATAAGTAAATCAATGGATACAGAAGCAAGAAAAATACAGGAATGAAACAAAAATTGAATGAAAATATATCGTAGGCAAAGTTCGAAGACGGGATGTGCAATTAACACGCGCAAGGCTCAGCACGACCCAACATGAGAAGGAAAAGCTTTAAATATATTATGTTAATTTTATGAATCAATAATTGTTCCAAAACAAATAAACTAAGCTACATTAACTGACATTATGTTAAGGCAACCATTTTCTCGAAATGAATCAACAATGTATACTTTTCGAAGTAAACAATTTATACTACAAAAACAGGTCTCAACTAGAACGTTACTCTATTTTAGCACTCCAGTCGCTGACAGATTCATGAACTTTAAGATACCTTCTTGCTTCACTATTTCCGATGAACTCAATAACAATAGATTTTACTACATCAACGACAAGAATGAAGCGATCAATGTTTAAATAGATGATTGTTTTTTATTACCTTCATATGTGCATGAAAGCAGTTAAAGAGAGAATAAAAGCAAATAGTGACAACACATAGAACATTGATCATTTTTATGAGAAATGATGCAAGTAAAGAAACGTTTCAAGGCTTTGCGGATTGTAAGATGAACTATATTAGGGGCATCGTAAGTAATGAAATATTTTTATATTCTGAAAAAAAAAATTCAGCAGTTAGACTCACTGCAAATATCAATTACACAGTAATATTAACAACCTGATTTATTGCCAACAAACTATCCATAAAAACTGTATTCATTTGCAAAAGCAAAAGAGTATGACCTATGGTGGTTATTACCTGCATTAACTAGAGCATTTGCAAGTTCAAATATGTTCTATTCTACGGATAGTTTTATTTTTATTTTCATCAAAGTTATCTGTTTTTTATCAGAATTGGAATAAGGAAAATTACCAGATGTTTGCGATAGTATCACAACATAAACATGTAACGAAAATAGTGTAGATCACTAATATAATGAATGAAATCTTCGGGCCTTTCAGTTTCTTCTTCATATTTATAAGAAGATAAAGACAGAAAAAGGAATTACCGCGTTATGTCAAATAATTAACACTTATTTAAATCTTACCGATAACTGTATTATAAATTTAGATAAATTAGCTGAAGGAACTGACTCAACGTTAGACAATATATGCAAACGATCGATTAAGAGGATAACACAGTTTGATATGCTTAAGGATGTAATATGACGTTGCTGAAGCAGAAAATCCGAGAGAGAGAGAGAGAGAGAGAGAGAGAGAGAGAGAGAGAGAGAGAGAGAGAGAGAGAGAGAGAGAGAGAGAGAGAGAGAGAGACAGACAGACAGAGAGAGAGAGAGAGAGAGAGAGAGAGAGAGAGAGAGAGAGAGAGAGAGAGAGAGAGAGAGAGAGAGAGAGAGAGAGAGAGAGAGAGAGAGAGAGAGAGAGAGAGAGAGAGAGACTGAGAGACAGAGAGAATAGTACTTTGGAATCTCAACTGGAACAATTTAAAAAAAAGAAAAAAAATGGATTAATGTCATCCAGAGGAACATTCAAGACATCTCATTGAAAGTCATTTATGTTTTTTTTATAATTTCTACAGCTAAGACTGCAAAAATGGAATTATCATAAAATAGTGAAACAACTCAGAACTAAAATAGAGTAAAATAATAAAAGTATGATCCTATAAAAAGGAAGGAACGTATGATTTCTCTATTGCAGATTTGAGTGATATGATCAAAACGATAACAGATGGTATAAGGAAGTTTACTACACTTTGCACTCTGGTGAATAACAATCAAAAGCTCATACAGAAATATATGCCATAGCAGATGGTATAAGGAAGTTTACTACACTTTGCACTCTGGTGAATAGCAATCAAAAGCTCATACATAAGTATATGCTATAGAAGATGGTATAAGTAAGTTTACTACACTTTGCACTCTGATGAATAGCAATCAAAAGCTCATACAGAAGTATATGCCATAGCAGATGGTATAAGGAAGTTTACTACACTTTGCACTCTGGTGAATAGCAATCAAAAGCTCATACAGAAGTATATGCCATAGCAGATGGTATAAGGAAGTTTACTACACTTTGCACTCTGGTGAATAGCAATCAAAAGCTCATACAGAAGTATATGCCATAGCAGATGGTATAAGGAAGTTTACTACACTTTGCACTCTGGTGAATAGCAATCAAAAGCTCATACAGAAGTATATGCCATAGCAGATGGTATAAGGAAGTTTACTACACTTTGCACTCTGGTGAATAGCAATCAAAAGCTCATACAGAAGTATATGCCAGTTAACAAATCAGTATTATCATATGTTTATCGAAATAGGCAATACAAAGCTTTTATAAACGGTTTAGCTGATTCATTTAGATGCCCACCATTTTTCAATAGAGATATATGCAGTCAAATCAGATATCGGTAAAAAAACGCAAGTAATAAGAGTTAAAATTTTAAAAAAAATTAATACAGTTAAAAGAGAAATAAACTAAAGTGTAAAGACATTGGAAGTTAAATTCAATATGAAAATAGATATAAATAGTATTGTTTTGCATAACAAAAGAACGAAAATTGATGACGTAAAAGGAGTTTAATGACAAAGATAATATAATACCTGGAGTACACCTTTCGTATTGTACAGTCTGGAGAGTCCAGATGGTATCAAAGCACAAGATAGATTGAATATAAAATTTTACAAATATGTAAAGGTATATAGATCTAGTATTAAAAAGTTGCTTAAGATTTATGTCTAAAATTAAACCTGAAAAATCGGTTATAATTCATGGATTGGACTATGTTTCTGCACTTTTATTACTATACAATATTCACGATAATTGATTGACAGCTATATGTAATAATGAAACAAATCAGGTTTATTTTAAATGTTTACGAACTTTTTTATTGAACCTAACATAATTCATAATTTTCATCGATTACAATTGATCCATCAGTTCCAAGTAACTTGAAAGTATTTCAGTGATGAATAGCAGAATCAAATAAAATTGAACAACACAAAAGTTTATATGTTTTACATCTGGCTTCATTGGAAAATGAACACATAGGACGTCATTGCAATTGAATGGTCCTATATTAACTAACGATCAACAAGTTATCAATATTGAAATCGACAGAAATGGAAATATAGATGCTCATTTATACATTAATTATCTCGAGTCTGATGCTTAAAAATATTCAACCTTATCGTGCGATATGTATAAATGTAATCAGAAGAACGCCATACAAAGCATGGATCGATAATTTGTGAAAAGGCTGTGTTGTATGAAATCTATTGAGAAAGGAGTACAGAGATTTTGTCGATTAAATTGTTATCGTGTGAACATATTTTTGTTTAATATAACGTACAATAAAAATTGATTAGTCAAATATAAAACTGTATCATAGATAGATCCTATTCATAAAGTTGATATGTGGTTAGAGATACCTATTGATTTGCACAATGGTACACATGCTTTGTTATGTGTGCTGACTGTGAGTCTTTCTGGTAGTATACATTTTAAAACAGCTTTTGGGAGATGCTGTAAAAGGAGAAATTTGTAATAGATGGTACCAGAGAGAATGCAAATTTTATGCTTGCATCTTGATGGAATGACAAAAAAAAAGCAACGAAAATTGTGTGTGAAGAAAATCATATTATTTCGGACTAAATGAAGCGAGATACGTTGAAATTTAACAAAATAAAACAATTTAATTTGATTTGACTACTGCAGGGCAATGAAATAGTTTAAGGAACGCTGTCAACCAAAACAAGCATATTGTCTTACATAGTCATTGGCACTTAGTATCTGACAATATATATTACATAATTTTATCATAATTAAATTTATTGCTTCGCATATTTTGTGATTTAAAAACAACACTATTATGAAACTGCGAATTTTAAATATTATTTGACAGCATATTTGCTTATTCATTTACAAACAATTTTTCATCTTTTTCATCCTTAAGGAAGCAAAGTTTATCTGAAGCCACAATAAGAATACATATAATTTGAACAAAAACAGAGTCAATGAACATTGTATTAATTTAAGGACATTGTCCAATAATGTATTTATCTGGTACTAATGAGTAGTTTTTGAAATGTTCATGCAAATCATTTTCTATTTCCTTTTCTAATCACTTCCAATATATATATATATATATATATATATATATATATATATATATATATATATATATATATATATATATATATATATATATATATATATATGTGTGTGTGTGTGTGTGTGTGTGTGTGTGTGTGTGTGTGTGTGTGTGTGCAATAAACTGACGACGACCAATTTCTAAACTAGTAACTAACTAGTCTGAGCGCTTTCGACTTTTAATGAGTCTTTTTCAAAGGCAAATACAAAACATAATCAAAACAAGCAAATAAACACAAAAATGTGGTGTTTGTAAAACGTTCAATGGCTGTCTCCACATGAGTTAAATCTATAGATACATTGTCTCAACCAGCCTATATAGACTTGTTGCGAATACTGAAAAATGTTTATAATTCCCTAAAAGTCTACGAGCCAAAGCGACATCTATTACTTCTTGCACATTTATGTAACGCAGATTATATCCCGGATATTTGATTCTATACGGATATTTTATTCCTATAGTAATAATTAGAGGATACTAAGAAGATTTAGAAAAAGTTTGAAATGAATAGAAACTGTGTAGGCTACAAAGACTAATTCTACTAGTGCATAGTTTTCTTTTTCTAGTGTCCTTGGTTTAGACCGCTTGGTTTCAATGTTCTATGGCGGCGTATCCAGTAAGATTCCTTTTCCTTCCTGGTTTCGGAGCTCCAGCTATGGTTATTAGCAGTTGCGATAAGAGCTACATCACTGAAAATGTCGCTAGGGGAGGCGAAGCGTTCTGCGACCGGGCTTCTGTACAGCTTCTTTGTCATCCAATCAGATCTATGAAGGTTTATACTTTTGTGTAGCTTTTCAGTTTCTCCGACGTACTGAAGGCTGCAGATCTTACATGTGATGAGTACGATGACATGAGAACGTGATGAAATGAACACGTTGTCTATTTATTTTGAACTGGACACAATAATCTTGCTGTCCTATACAATATTGTTGTCGTGATAATTGATAGATTATAACATGGCCAGTCTTAAATTACAACAATATTTAATATTTGGTCATACATCAGACATAGCCAAGAACTCAATCACGGTTAAAACATTGATACAGACCCTATACATGTACCCAAGAGGATTTGTACATATATTTACGTCATAGTGGTCATGTCCTCCGGCCAAAGAGAGTAGTGTCCACTGATGTTTGGTAATCAGTCATCTGATGAAAAGAAAGATGTCTTTCACCCTTGTTTTACACTGAAAAACGCTATCATACCCGCATAAATGCGAGAACAGAAAAGCTCAACTCTTTCGCACTGTCTATACATTTTGTATGCAAGAACCTCTACGAGTTTGTTACTATATATATATATATATATATATATATATATATATATATATATATATATATATATATATATATATATATATATATATATGTGTGTGTGTGTGTGTGTGTGTGTGTGTGAGTGTGTATAAAATGCACAATAAAATAAAAATGTTTCACATGTCACTTATGCAATTAGCATTACGTCTTTGCAATTGCTATGAGTGGACATTTATAGTGACCAGGACAAGTCTATCACACACACACACACACACACACACACACACACACACAGATTATCTATCTATCTATCTATCTATCTATCTATCTATCTATCTATCTATCTATATATATATATATATATATATATATATGGCGAATCGTTTGAACGTTTATTATAGGTAAATATTTATATCGAGTTTCATACCGTACTTTAGTTGATATGAGTTACGAGAATCCGTGTAAATACTTCGATGTATATAAAATCACATGGGATAAAGACCTGAGAGCATATTGACTGGAATTAAGGTGGATAAACCATGTAAAATTATATTGATAAACCAGCGAGGTTTCATGTTTTTTTAGAAACCTGAATGTGTGTGTCCGCTATAAATACTTTAGCTAGGTTATATAGGGAATTTTATTAACTCGTCAAATTAAGGTTGAACAGGAAATGATGTCTCGGGGGGTTGTTTCTGTAAGCCAGTGATGAAATAGCCATTAGAAAGAACATTAATCTTGGTAACTAGGTTTGTTTATGGTCTACCTTGTTTAGTTATAGCAGATTGCTGCTGGTATCTGTTTGAATTCAGATAGAACTAAACTGAGATTAACGAGAGGAGAAAGTATGATCTCTTCCCAGTATGGTATGTAACAAAATACTTGGTGGCGTTTTTTTGCTGCTGGAAGGTGAGATAGCTATACGGAAAGTATCCACGTGACGTATCACGTACTTACAAAACTTAAAGTGACCACACAAAGTTGGAGGCTGAAAGAGGCAGGACACCTGATAATTTGAGAAAGGGAAGGTGGAAAGGACCAAGACTTACATGGGCAAGGAAGTCAAAAGAACAGTCACAGCGGACTTGGACTTAAACATAAACATCAGATTAAGAATCGATACAAGGTAGTGATTTCGATCTTTCACTCGATTCGATGATGAAATAATTCTAACGCTTAACAGATCGGCTAGTTGTACAAACATATTTGTGTTTAAAATTCGTTGAATAATATAAATCAAAAAGTGTATTTTTTCCAATGTTATGAATTATCATAATTGTTTATGAACTGTAATGTATATGATTTCTTGATTGTTGTTGTTGGGCTTAACGCCATTTTTCAGCACAAGATAGGCTATTCATGGCGGCCAGTATTAATGGTGGAGGAAGAAACCGGGAAATCACCGGAAAGAACCACCGACCCACGAGAAGCTACTGGCAAGCTTTCTCACATATCTACATTAGCCGAATCCTAGACTCGAACACACGCAGGCAGAGGTGATATGGCAGTGATCCGTAACGGACAGCGCTTTAGACCACTCGGCCACTCAGGGTCCCTGATTTGTTGATTAAATTCCATGGATTTTACATGTACGGGGCCTCGTATCACTTTGTTTTATATACCTGCTAAGATCTTTATCTATTCCTTCTCTACGTTTCCCACTATATATTGATGTTTACTCGTTCTGGGCTAATTACATCATCGTAAAAATCACCCTTTAGATAACGATAACTATAATTACACATCCACCATGCAACACTCGCCAAGATAAGTCCTAATGTCACTAGGAATACAGTGCTTGAGCTCTTCAAGTAACATGAGTTGTCTGCGACTTTCATAAATACGTTTAACTTTTTATCATATTCTTGTGCTTTCTCATTCAAATTTGACATAAGTCTTGTCGGTCGATTTTCTAGAATCCCTGAATTTTTGCTGATAAGCCTCGGGGAATAACACATAACCCTTTAAGATGCATTCCTTAACCAAATCATTGTCAGAACTTTGCTGTACTGACAGTGAAATATAAATATCACGAGATCTACCAGTAAGTACACATTGCAATTACCGAGTCCAATTCTTCCTTGAATATTTCAAATTTACAGCAACATTTTCAAAATAAGTAAAATATTTGTTTACTTCTTTATCGTTAAAAGTGGGTACTAACTTGATATTTTTTATAATATCACAATTTGAATTTGTATGTGAAGTGGAAATGTGTTTTTCAGTTACCAGCTCCATACTTTCAGTCTAATTTGAAATTCCATTTCATCCATATCTTTTGTATCTCTGTCTGTCTGTCTCTCTTTCAAATTGTAATTTCATTGAATATCATTCTCTCCTTCTTGTCTCTCTACCCTTTTCCGAATTGTAATTGATTTTCTTTATCCCCTTCCTGTCTCTCTCTATCCTCGTTTTCAAATTTCAATTGCTTCTCTTCTAATTTCAACTGCAAATGTTTCTCTCTCTCTCTCTCTCTCTCTCTCTCTCTCTCTCTCTCTCTCTCTCTCTCTCTCTCTCTCTCTCTCTCTCTCTCTCCTCTTTTTCATAAAGTATTTTATGTTTTTCTCTTTCCTCTTTCTGAAGCTGAGCTTCCTTAACTCCATTACATTTGTGTTAGAGTCTGATACAGACTTGCAGACCGAAGCCAAAACACTTTGATCGAAAACATTCTTCTCTACTAAATACTCAATATAGATGTTTTCAATTTCTTGCTACTTTAAGGAAGCTTTTTTCCTCAGACGATCGTATTTTATGGCAAGTTCAAACAATTCATTTTTTCAGAGTATCCAGCTAATCCAGAATAGGACTAGAAAGATAAGTCTCCACTTTTGATGACGTTGTGAGAAAAGCGGGTTGTTTTCACTAAAGATTTCAAGCAAAATCTAAACTATTATTTGGAATTTAAAACTAGGCGAATTTATTTTTTTTAAAAAAAAGAAACAATTTTCAAAAATATTTTAGCCAGTCTTCACATATTCCAAAGAAGTGCAACCAAATTTTCCGTTCTTATAGATTCATACAAAAGTAACAAAAGAAAAGAGCGAAGTCAACAAGCTTTGTAAAATGTAGCAAAGTAATTTATTTCCCTAGAAAACAAGGTAAAATATGAAATAGGACTTACAATTTGTGAATATTATCCAAAACTTCAATCCTAAAATTAAAAAAATAAGAACATAAGTCCAATTTCTATACAGTCCTAAATGAATCCATGTTCGAATCTCTATGAAGTTTCAATATGGAAGGCTATGACGTCAGATGAGGTCGTTTTACTGATTGCAACAGTTCATCGCTGCTACACAATTTATAATTTTTTTTTTGAATTCCAGAATAAATTTTCACCGAATGTCTTTATCCCAGAATTTTTTTAAAGAAAAAAGTATTTTTCAATTTTGAATAAATTATTTTAAATGCGAAAATCAATACAAATGGCAACAACAAGACATAACTTGAACCCAAAGGTAGAATTTTACGACTGATAAATCTACTAAAGAGCATCTGCTTTAACCTACGATTTCAGATCATATGGTGGCTCACGTGATGACTAATTTGAATAACACAGTAAACAAACTGCTATTTTACAATTTAGCTAGGATAACGCTATCTAAAAATCAGATTTCCATACTGGAAATAAATTTAAAAAGAAAGATTGTTTGCGACTCAGCTAACACGTGGGCCGAACATGACCTTGGTAATAACCATTCATTTTCATTCAATGTTTACAAACGTCTCAGCCAAGGCGAAAAAAAAAGATAAAGCAACCGTTCCGTTCTAATCAGGTCAAGTGAATTTTCGAAAAAATAGCCAAATTCCGTGAACATTATTATTATAGTAGAATATAACGAAACAAATATAAAATAAAAATAATTTAAATTTAACACGCAAACAATTAATTACATAATCGTAACACCGTTTAATTTGCAGCCCAAATTTGGTTTAAATAATTTTCATATAACATCAGCAGTCTCATATAAGTTACAATGTAGACAGTTTTTGTACGCGGTGATAAATATCTTAGTATTTGTTTTGTAGTATAGAAAACTCGCGCAATACATGAATAACGCGCAATAAATAAACACGTGCAATCATTAACACACGTGCAATAAATAAACACGTGCAATACATGTTTCAATCCATTCATAAATATCTGTTTATTCCAATAGTGTGTATGTGTGTGCATGTTTGTGTGTGTGTGTATGTGTATGTGTGTGTGTGTCATTTGGATCCTTAACGTAACTTTAAAAAATTTGCAGTGATACCGCTACGATGTCTGCAGTGTGGCAGTTAATGGTGATGTCTGGCACTGGGGCATCATGCCGCAGACTTGTAGCATCATGTCCCACCCAGTCACATTATTCTGATACCAGATCGACCAGTCCTAACACTATCCTCTTAATGCTGAGCGCCAAGCATGGCATCAATTAGTACCATTTTGTTAAGTCTTTGATATGACTCGACCCGGGTTAGAAATTGCAAACTCACGCATTCAGTGCGGTCACTCTAACCACTTGGCTACAATAACGGTTTTATTCAGTAGAAATAAGTATTTTATATTATGTTTGGATACAAATGTACCAATATAGCAACTATCCTACCAACAATCTTAGATATCTCGACACCTAGCTAAATCATATGCATTTGTTTGTAGGATGTACGCCATCTTTCGGTTTAAACTGATAGCTAATGAAATGTCCATCGACTGGGTGAAAAGAAACTTACTGATTCACCTTAAAACATGTCGGTGAATCAAATCTCATTTAAATTATTGTACTTCAACGCTGATATTTGACACTCTGACACATATTCCTGACAATTAGACACTGATTCCTTCACTTTGACACTGATTTACGAAGGCTGTATCTCAGCATAATTTGGATAGATATACGTCTACCGTATACCTTGAATTCTCTAAACAAATATATTTAGCCAAGGAATTTCACATCGTCCCTGAAAGAGATAACCTCAAAATACCACCAGTAGATATACATATGCAGAAAAACTGATCAATCACTTTTGACTTTTCTTTTTTAAAACCCGAATCCCTCAGGCAATAATAAATGTAAATGTTTGTTTGAGATGGCAAGATTTGTACAAATCTCTGCGTTTTAAACCGAGATCCAGTTTCAAGTATCAGTATATGAAAGGCAACATTTCAAATGTAACGTTAATTGCCAGTCTTTCCAAATAATGTCAAGAGCAAACTCATGCAAAACAGTCTTATTTCCAGGCCTGGTCTAACGAGGTAACATTGCATTCCTTTCAATCAGATTGTTAAATTAAGAAAGTTTATACTGTCTCCTGTTCAGGAAAGATAAAATGTATTAATCCCTTATACCAGATAGCCAGTGTGTTATTATTTCACATCTGTTAAATTTCGTTTTCATATGAACTGTTCTGAAATATGTTTGGCGCCCAAAATTGATTGATTGTTTGATTGACTAGCTGATTAGTTGATGTTTAATTCATTTGTAATCGATGGTGGAATCATTTACATTTATCAGAGATAGAGCTGACTGTTCTGGTTGGTACCTATTACTTATTAGAATTTATATAGGCATTATGTTGTAAAATCAAAACGCTGTCTAAAATTTGTCAATAGTTGAACTGTAGATTAAGTGAAAAACTATGCCCAAATTACGCTTTCAACTGATTATTACTATAGGGACGTACAATGTTAACACATAATATCTGAGTCCACCTAGGTCAATACGATTGGAGTTACCAATGTATGTTGTACTTGTACAAGGATCCATGACCATACTTAACATGCAGGCAGTCTATCATCTATACACCGATTTTATCCATGCTTATTGCACTTGCAAAGATGTCTTTTAGTAGCCAATTGTTCGAAGCTTTATTTGATTGAATCAATGCAATCCAAAGTGTAGGTAGGTGGGTGGGTGTTTTTAAGTTTGAGTGAAACTTGATAATCTCCACAAAATGTATAGGTTGGGGTGGAGGTGGAAGGACCTTTTATAGATGTGTAAAAATATTAGGGAGATTCATACTTTCGTATAGTTTTTCAATGCAAAAAGGAAATAGAAAACATTCTTCGACGTATCTTCAGAAATGAAATAATGATCATTTTCTTCCGTTAGAGTCATCAAACTGAGGTAAAAGTGTCGGTATGCGAACTAATTTGATAGATGGTACAATTACATTATAGTTTTCAATTCATGATTCTCTGACGCAAATGTATTTTTGCAATGTGGATAGAGTAATTTCTTTATAAAGCTTTCGAAGGAAGAATGATGTGTGAACTTGAACTGCTTTCCCATCAATCACTGTATATAATAGACTTGATAAGTCGATGTCTCCTATCTGTAAGTTTCTAAGAAAATTGAAATAATCGGATAGCATTGTTTAATATCACCTAATTTTACGTGAATAACATTTATGATTCAAAAAATTACTTTAGACTGTTTCGTTAACATTGTACTTGTAAGTCGAAACCTTATCATACATATATTGCAGCTGCATTTTCCTCAATATAATTCGAAAGAGTTTTCTCGATCGTGTTTAGTACAGTCGATAAATCCGAATTATAGGTCATTTAATTTGTTATCAAAACCTCTTCACGTAAATGCATAGTTTCGGCGATGGCCAAAACGTGCACGAATATTTTTCAGTACAATTTGAATAACTACCCATTTATTAAATAAAGAGGTGACGTAAAAGGGAAGGTTACTTTACGTTGCTGATAACGTTTCCATGGCGGTGGAGAAATTGGTACCCTTTCTAGTTTTGTCAATAAATCATCTACATTTCTACAAGTACATAACGTTATGTGGGCATACTCTTTTGTTGTGAGAAAGAGAACCTGCTTGTTTAAATTCAAAATGAACCCATGATTTAAAACAAAAATCTGGTCTTACAAAGCTGTGGTTTACCAATATCTTTTCAGATTTATATTTTGTCATGGACGTTGCAGCTGAGACTGTTGCTCGGTTTTCAAACAATTTCTTCCATTCTATTCACTTTGGTCGCAATACTGAAAATATTTGCAGCACATTGGAAATTGCTTCTTAACCTCAAATATTGCAAGTTTAGATACAGTGCAGTTATCATCTACACACGTAGTGCTAGGCATAAATTAACAGTCTTACATCACGAGGTTGGTAAATACTGTAACATGACAACATGGGAATGTGGCTTACATTGTCTTATGCGTCTTCTTTAAGAATGTAATATTTCTGAATGGAAAGAAATATTTATTATCAGTTGTCGTTGCGATATAAGTAAAAATAAACGAATAAGATATTTCTAACGAATAATACAAAACTCAAGCAAGGACGTAATCTTGAGCTTAAGCTTCATGTGTTTCTTCATTTTATGACGTAATCAAGCCTGTCTTGAACAATGCTGCCATATAAACATCATGTGTAACTGTTTTGAGATAATGCCGATATTGTTTTACTTAAATTCGTTTCTGGTAAATAGGCAAAGCCTACGCGATGTCGTTGCTGGTACAGGCATGTGTGTACATTCCGACACATTGCGTCTGACGGCTTGGCACTTCGCCCATTGCAAGCACACTCAGGCGCCACCTACATCCTGCAATATTTTAGTTATTCCTGCCGACCGACTAAAACTACTTGACACAAATTTTACAAATCCTTTTAAATCTTTAAAGTAATTAACAATATTTGTGCTCATATATATATATATATATATATATATATATATATATATATATATATATATATATATATATATATATATATATATATATATATATATATATATATACTCCTAAATTACATTGACACTATCTATCCTATACTCCCTTGACTCTATCTAAAGTATATCTATCTAAACTCCTTTGACTCTATCTACTCCCAAACTCTCTTGACTCAATCTACTCTTACACTCCCTTGGGTTTGTCTACTCCTAATCTTCCTTGACTCTATCCTCTCTTAAACTCATCTG
>JAEAOA010001198.1:1060000-1117500 GCA_016746295.1 Potamilus streckersoni
GACGAACGTTATGAACAATTACAATTACGCGTATTTCTACGTTGCCGCGATACCTTGGTTTGTAGTCGTAATCTAAAATTCACGGATTCTGATCTCACTAATGTCAGTCCTGGTCGACAGTTTATGTCTGTCCTTTAGAAAAGAAAGCAATTCCCGTTTCCTCGGCTTGATATAGTGCGCTATTGAAAATAATCTTTTTCGTAATAGAGCATTCGCAAAACGTTGTAACATAAAGACAGGAAACATCGGCACAATTTTCAAATTACTAGGGATACATCATTTGCGTTCTTGTTTAACTTTGAGTCTTAAAGAGGTCACAAAGAAAGCGGGACATTCGCTCGCATGACTTTCTTTTATAGTTATAATAAATCGTATGTACCTGCTTATTATTATACCTTACGTTTTAAAAGTGTATAATGTAAGTTGAAGACGTCAAAGCGGAAGAGACTCCAGCGCAGCTTTAGGCATGAATATGGTAGACGTGATGATTCTCGATACAGCGGATTACTGCATTGTGGGAATTTAATTGTAATTAAGATTTAAAGGTCATTTTTACTGCATATATCATTTCATTTGCCAAGAAACACAGATGATTCGATATCTGAAAGTTTCTACCAAGATAAAACAGTGATTATAAAGATGCAACGGATTGGAAACTCACCCACCTCTGCTGTATATGTTCGGTATGGTTCACGCGTGAAGTTACATGGACCTGCGCACTGTGGTGTTTCTTACATCCGGAAATATTTGAACATTCAGTTAAACTTACCAATCATCATCATAATGTTTTAACATAAATTACAAAAGTCAGATCTATTTTGTTACTAATAAGCAAGACCTTGTGTTGATTTAAAGCCTTTAAAACGCAGTAATTAAAGATCCTTGTCTAGATAAGGTATCATCTCTAACCAAACGTCATTCTTTAGGATTCCGAACACTTTTACTTTTGGACCAGTTTTAACAAAAATGGAAATGTTATTTAAAAAAAATCTACACATTTGTATCCAAGTGTAAACTTGAAAGAAGAAAAAATATCTTCGATTTGGATTGACGAAATGTGTTACACGTGTTTGTATCATGAGTTGCAGAGAAATCTTTGGAGTAATTCTAAACCATTAAAAGCATATAGGCATTGTTTGGACGTTGAGCTACAGAGACTCATTGGTCCGCGTGGTGTCGGACTCAGGACGGGATACAATGCTGACATCGGATCTACATGAATATGTTGCTGTCGTGCTCCCACAGAAATGCACTTTATGGTTGTCTACCTCAACAAGACATGTTTTTAAAGTGAAAATAAATTGCACAAAACTTCAAAAGTTGCGAAATATAATATTTTGTTTCCTTGTATAGAAAATTGTGATCGTACAGCTTGTCATAACTGATATTTTACAATGTTGTCTCCTTTGTAGTGTTGCTGCTCTTTACAAAGACTGTATCAAAATGCTGCCTATTTGTCCTGATACATGCAAGCATCGTGTCATCAAGAGAGTAATAATATAACATTGGTTATTTTTCAGGAACATAAGCGAAATAAAAAATAAAAAAAAATATCTAATACAAAAGATATATAATGATTATATTGGTCCCCACTGTAAATCTTTTATTAAAATTGGAACTGAATACTAGAGTTTGAAATGACATCAATGTCTCAATGGAATCCCCATCATAAATCATATTTTCGAGAATGAAACACAGCACTAAATTTGGTATCACGTCAACTTATAAATGGAGTCCCCACCATAAACGTTTGTGTTTTTTCAAGAATGAAACAGAGTAACTGGATTTTGATTTGACTTCTATGCATAAATGAACCTCTTTCAGGGTTCGAAGGATTGTACCACCGAGCGCTCAAGGTCATGTTTGTAAAAAAATTACGTTGTTTGACAGTGCTGATGTTGCATCTCTTTGAAATATTCTAATAAGGGTTTAGGGTTAAGGGCTAAGGGTTACGAAACGTAAACACTTCATTATATGGACCCTTTCGCTATGACCTTGGAATCAAGGGTAAAACCATATAAACCTTTCATTAAAGTTTACGTTAAAGTTTCGTTTTGTTCTTCTTTAGTTTATATTTCCAAATCATCTTCATGCATGGGATGAACCATTATGACCCTAAAGCAAATCAGTAAGAGACATGTACGAGTACCTCTTTCCTATGGGGTTAAGGTCATATTCCTTAGAAGTGTGAGTTATAGTACTGCTTAAAGTTAAATGTTTTGCTTATATTTACTAAAGCACTCCATAGATTGTATTCATGGTTTGGATGAAGGCAATTCTCTCTGTAATAAGCTAATTAAACTAATTTATTTTTGTCAAAGTCCAACATTTGTGATTGTTTCTGTTTAAGTTTGAAACATTTAATAGTAGTGCAGGTTCCGACCTTCTTGTTTACTTGACTCTAAACTTTCTAAAGAATGAGAAGAGACGAATTGATAGCACCCGTTAGTTGCTTCATATGTCCATTAGCTTGACATACATTATGTCGCACATTACTTTGTTGACATTGAGAGAGAGAGAGAGAGAGAGAGAGAGAGAGAGAGAGAGAGAGAGAGAGAGAGAGAGAGAGAGAGAGAGAGAGAGAGAGAGAGAGAGAGAGAGAGAGAGAGAATTTTGATATCAAAATATCGATTACTTATGTCATTTGTCCAAAACAACAAAGCCATCCCTATAACGATTACAACACTTGTCGACTACGTGCCGTTGCTAACATATGAAACAGGATCCAGGATATAACAATCAAGATCTAAACATAATACCTTCATCACATACCTGTACAGACCCTCTTAACCTCTATCAAGTTGAGTCAACCAAGTTCAGGGTAACATTAAACCTACAGACATGACACAACTCCACTCTTGGGCAGGATGTGCACCTAAAATCTTGGCAGTGTTGCCCGTTGTGATACAGTATTAAGTTTGTATTTTGATATCATTCACAAACATACATCTTATTGTCACAGACCACGCACCTTCTTAAATTTTCCTTTGCATTCTACTTTTAATTTTGTTCAGAGCCGACGTTTGGTATGTTGCAAAGTCAGAATATCCAGCCGGAAACCTGTTGTTTCTAATGAATCCTAATTTATTAAAACAATGTTTAAGAAAATTGGCCCGTTGCGGGCTTAATTAACATTATCACCTTTTGACGCTGACAATGGTATAATTTCGTCCTGATGTCCCATAACGGAATGTTTTATGTTTCAGACCTTTTCGAAATGTTTTAACAATTACAGAAACAAAAACGCAAGCAAAATAGTAATTGCGGAACTAGTTTTGTGAGAGAAAAAAACATATGTAATTTAAACAAAACAAAGCACGCAAGCAACAAGACAGAGAAACTGGCCAAGAGATCTCAAGTTTTAATTATCATGTTTGCAAGATAGAAAGAAAAAAATAACAGTTACAAAAACAAAAACGTAACCAAATATTCGATATGCTGTTGATATATGGTGCATTATAAATTATAAAATTTAATAATATAAGCAACCCAACAAAACAGAAATAAAAATATCCAAGAAAGTAACAAAACAAACACAAACTGTGCACTTTGACTTGTTTACATTGTGGCAAATAGGAAGGTTCAAGTTGGTATGAGGACTGTTTTGTGACCACAGCTTTCACACAGATAAACAATTAAACTGACTTAAAGCAAATGAATCTACCCGGATGCGGCAATAATATCGAGTATTGATGAATCACGATGAATCACCCAAACTTGTATGCCCGATAAACTCTTTCGCACACTTCAAAAAGAAAAAAAGAAACGACCATTTAGATGGGTCCTGTACATACATCATGTTTTCCTCTCCCAGACATATCATATTTTTTCTATACAAATGATAGCAAGTTCAATGGTGTGAAAATGTTTGACCTGAAATACTTGTTCGCCAAACCTTACACGATAACAACTTCACATATGCATAAACCTCTTCAAATATTAAGTCGTCAATATTTTCCATTTAAAAAATGACATCAAATTTCTATGTTCATTTTCTTGTAAGACATGCAAGCGATTTTGTTTGCATTTTACTGCAACCGCTGCATGCACACCTAACTAAAAGTGTCTTGAGTATTTTTTGAATTTGTATTGCGTAGTTTCCCTTTGTTGTAGGCAGAACAAAAAGCGAAAACCAAATACGTTTCGTAAAATTCAACAATGTAATTCCCTTGAATACAAAAGGTGAACATTTTAAATGAAATTACAGTACTTAGGAAAATCTCAGAGAATCTTAAAAATTGTAAGCGAAGGTCCAAACCATGAATCATTCCAAATGAATTCCGATATTGAATTTTCTGAAAATAGTGTTGACTAGCTAACAGTCTTGATGTATACATATGTTATAATTCAAAATGGTCATTAATATAATCAAAATAATCCTAAAGTAGTAAACGCCACTTCATTCCACTAAGACTGATGGAAAGATATGTACAGAATAATAGTTTTGATCAGAGTCTCTACATTCCACCACCCACCCCCAAAAAGCAAATTTGGATACAATTTCAGAACCAGTATGAAGGTCGAAAGTTCATTTGTTATCAAATTCATAATAAAATGAATTTCTTCGGTGGTCTAGTGGTAGAGCGTCCGCCTTAGATGCGGAAGGTCGCAGGTTCGAACCCCGGTTGAGTCATACGTAAAACTTACAAAAATGCTGCAAACAACTGCATCACTTGGTGCTAAGCACCAATAGGTTATTCTTAGGATTGATTGATCTTGCGTCAGGACAACGAGATTGGGTGGGATTCATGCTACATGCCTGTGGCATGATGCTCCAGTGCTAAATATCATTCTAAACTGTCACACTGCAGATATCGTAGCGCTATGACTGAAAAATTGCTAAGGCTACGTTAAAATTCTTAATCACACTCACACACACACACACACACACACACAGAGAAAATAAATAATATGTGGGTAGTCAGTTAGGACTCTACTCTCAATTATAGTCAAGGGTCACTCCACACACACACACACACACGCACACACCCAGAGTCTAAATTCCATTATTGTAAATCTATTGGGTTAAAATTGAAATTTTTAGTTTATGTATTAAATTATAAAACTTTAATTCATTTTTATTATTTAAGGGGGCTCTTATTTGTTATTTCTTCTCAATAGTCTAGCTCTGTTTTCTGTCAATGTTCTCTCTATCCAGTCACACTGTGCAAAAACATCGAGGGCGCTCATCCTCTAATTAACGATCGCCAAATCAATTAAAGACATTTATAAATATCAGTCTCAAATGAAATTAACAAGCCACATCAACAACAATGGCAAGAAGAAGAAGAAGAAGAAGAAGAAGAAGAAGAAGAAGAAGAAGAAGAAGAAGAAGAAGAAGAAGAAGAAGAAGAAGAAGAAATAATAATAATAATAATAATAATAATAATAATAATAATAATGCGAAGGAGACCACTACAGATAATCATTGTAAAATGCATACAAAATGAGCAAGCACTTTTCTCAATTATGCAGTTCTACTCCCCGACACATCGCACAGGTCTTACGACTTTTTCTATTTTTGACCTGCCACAATCACTCCCTCCCTCAGTACTCAGCTCTTTGCCGTTCCTTGTGGGATGGATTAGAAATCAAGATCCATTTATCGCCTATCTGTCTGTCTCTTGAAGTATTCAGATAAGGTGACGTAGACCTACCTGTCTTTAAACTCGCACCTACTTATACAAGCGCACATAAAAAAGAAATCACGCGCGCACACATTGGATACATAATAAGGTCTCTATGCTAACAAAAGTTGTGACGATCACAAAAATTGATGCCAATATAATGTAGGAATATTGTAACATAATCCCTTGCCAAATGTATGTAGCAAACTCACTTTGATCTGAAAGGTATTTAATCTATCAGATAAGTAACTGAAGTTTACAGGAATAGTTTACGTTTTTTTCTATAATCTTTTGAAGTTTTAAGGATATCCTTTAACCAACCAGATGAGGTAAGAACATTAATCCACGTGGATCAAAATTGTCTGTGAAACGATTATTTCGTCTTTTCTTAATATCTTGGATTTAGCGAGATTGCGATTTGTGACGTCTGCCATATTCAAACATCGGAATTGCACGTACTGTTGACTAAATTTGGGGCCCCGAATAGCCGAATGGTCAAATACGCTTACCCTTATGGATCACTGCCATCTTCTACGCGGGTCTGAGTCTCGCCCAAAGTGGGAACGTGAGAAAAATTTTCAGTAGCTTGTCATGGGTCGGTGGTTCTTTCCTGTGTTCTTTTGGGGTTTTCCTCTACTATTTATACTGGCCGTTATGTATAGCCTATTTTGTGCTGAAAATGGCGTAAAACTCTGCAACAACAATAAAAAGTGTCTATATGATTTAACTTGTTTACAAAATCTCCTTTGTTTTAGGTGCTTGAAACATTTACTATTTGAAATCTAAATCAGATAAAATTAGTTTATTTAAGTGTACTTTACAAATAAGAATGTAAACACTGAGCATGAACATTCACGTCGCATTGTAAAATTGATTTCTAGAAATTGAAGCAAATTTGATAAACTATTCTGATTTCATACACTTCCAGATAGATGTCTGATAAGAAATCTGTGAGACCATGGAACAATTGGTAAGTGTTCTCGGCCGCTCCTGTAGCCTACTGGTTAAAGCGACCGCCTCGGATGCGGGATATCGCGGGTTCGAAACCACCACCCCTCTCCTCGGCTGAGTCATACTAAAGACTTATAAAAATGGTATTTGCAGCTTCCTCACTAGTCGCTCAGCAAAACGCGGTTAGTGTTCGAACTGGTCGGTCTGGCGTCGGGATAATGTGACTGGGTGGGACATTATGCTACACGTCTGCGGTATAATCACGCAGTGATAACACTATAATCTGCCACACTGCAGACATCATCGAGATATGACTCACAAAATGTTCTGTCAGGTTTATCGCCACCTTTTAGCACAGAATATGCTTGATATACAAGGTGGCCAGTTTAACTGGTGGAGAAAGAACATGGAAAAACCGCGGGAAGAACCAACTACCAGCAAGCTTTCTCACGAAAGCTATTACATGTGAGGCAACACAGGAGATAGAGCAGTGAAGTATGAAAGCCTAAACGGCGCACTAGCGAGCAAACTATGGTATATTCGACATGGATGCGGTACAAAATTGTAATTGAATATAGCTACATAATTAGAAATACAGACTTACAATATATACAGAAACAAATGTGAACGTAGATTTTTAAAACATTTCACACTATTCAGCTTGTTCATAAAGTTTTACCCTGACATTATTCTCATTAATGATTATTGCCAACAGAGTTGTACAAGTGTATCATAGTGTTTCTCATAACCTGCTGCTCGTGGATCGTACAGGCCATCATACATTTAGTGTTTTGATCTGCTTTGATATCAGAATAATATTGGCTATTTAGTGCTAATTAAATGTGAAACATTTAGATTTCGGAATAATAAAAATGTTTAATTGTAAAGATAAAATATTGCCAAAAAATATTTTTGTTTCAAAATATGGCAAGATTAATTTTAGCATGAACTTATTTTCTGGATCATAAGATATACAGTAGATAGAGAAACCAACATCATTATCATCGATGTAGGTATCATCAATAATGACCCGCTCATTCCCCAACCCCCAGTCCGCAAAATGAAACTCAGTTTGTGGGTAATGTATTGCAGCTCTGATTGAGGAAGTCTGAATTTCTGTTCCGTCCTTCGAGTGCATTATGTCTTTAAAACAATGATGCTCCAGCGTTTCCAACGTATCAGTACCGATACGTTTGACCTAAATGGTTAGAACGCCCGCTTCAGATAAAGGAGGTAGCGGGTTGAACCTCGTTCTAATCAAAACAAGGACTTAAAATAACGGTATTAGCTGCTGCATCGCTTGGTTCTTATCAACTTCGCAAACCAAGGATGCGATATGTTAACCATAACTACACTTCGTCGCGTCTATCAGATATTTGTAACTTTAACATCAAACGTATGACTACGTACCATAGTTGCATCTGAGTGAAAGGTATTTGTACATAAACGGATCGGCAATTCAATTTTCGTCTTTTGAGTCCATTCAGGTTTTGTGGTCCCTTTGCCTCGATCATGTAGAAACAGAGCTCAGATTTTAACAACTTAATTTTAATTGGATGCGGCGGGTTGCCTCCGCATTCAACACACTCACAGACCCCAAGCAAAATAATATCTGCTCGATCCGCCAAGGAGTGGATATGGATAGCATATCAAAAACCTTGGCTACGTAGACAAGCGCTCATCATGAAGAGTTTATAGTTAGGACTGGTAGGTCTGGTGTCATGATAATAGGAGTAGGTAAGACACGATGATATATGTCTCCTTGCATGATGTTCCAGTACTAAACACCACCATAGACTGCCACATTGCAGACATCATCGTAGCAATATGATTGGAAAAATGTTAAAACTTCGTTCAAACCCCTCCTCACCTCTCTGTCTCTGTCTCTGTCTATCTGTCTGTCTCTCTCTCACTCACACACACACGCACACACACACAAATACATACACAGAGACAAACACACATAAAAAACAACGTATCAGATATTGTCACCATGACTACCCAAATAATGCAATCAAGTGATAAATAGTTGGATTAATAATATGGTTAAATGTTCTACAGCACAACAGCAAGTGTTTGTTACTTAGTGCCAAGGCAATGGCAGTAAAGTATCTTGTCAAGGAACACGTCAATCTGTTTAGAACGGTTTATCCTCCACCCTTTCGTGTCATCCGTTGGGGATGTTAATCACTGAGGAACCACAGTCCCTGTCTCTCTTAGTCTCATGTTAGTCACCGACAGAATATACAGGATAGGGGACAAGGAGAGGGGTGGAGTGGAGTGGCTGGAAATTTCTTTCTATACAGTATATTTTTTTATCGAACACAATATTAATTTGGTTTTCAAGCTATACTGGAACTAGAAATTCCTCTGACCCTTATGCCAAAAATTATAGCCCGGTCGCCTACAACATACGAGAAGGTGTATTAAACCTTAATTACATCCTGGAACTTCCGGGGGGGATATCAGTACTGTTTTCGCAAAAAGGCTTTCAATTTTAAGCTAATCTATTTGAGACATACAATATGCTTTACACTGATCGCAGGATAACCGCGGTAGCTAAGTTGTTACTGTGTCGCATTTGTTATCAGATGGTCACACGTTCGATATCCTCCCAGGACAGTCCAAGTCGGATGCCTTAGTATGTCACTAGGAATGGTAGTTAGCTCCTATTTCCTCATTATGATATAGCCAATAATGTGTCAAAAACATACAACAATAAAAAATCCATACCCCATTCAATAATTTATCTTTCCATCCCGCATACGTACGTACGTACTTCCGCACGCACGCACGCACGCACGCACACACATTTTAGAAATTCCAAGATTTACTATTCCCAGAAGATGTAAGATCTAGATAACATATTTTGGTATGTGACATTTTCGACTGTGTGCGGTGGGAAGAAGGAACGTTAGTGTAGATGTTGATATTAAGATACAATGCTGTTCTTACGACGCGCTTATTATAAGAGAACAAAAAAAATCTTCACGACAATCCAGCAGATTCTGAAAATAATAAAATAAATAAAAAAAATCCATAAAAGAAGAAATACTCGGGAGGCGAAATGACACCATTTCTAATCCGAAATAAATGTGGAAGGAAAAAAATTTGATAAACAGACGTTTCTATCCATTGGACACGCAATACGCATGTGTCATTGTCCTCTACACTGTAACGAATTTCCTTGGGTTCATTTTCCTGTCTTTAGTATGATCTGAACTTGTCACATAATATAATGTAACATGAAAGGACTACAAACAAATGACACATTTTATAGCACGCATATAGTCAGACATAAGTGAATTAAAAAGATTACACACAAAAGAACCGTTGTATAACGATGTCTGAACATTATAATTTCCCTTTGAAATCCCATAAAGCGGTATTAATGAAATCACGATGACATGACAAATAGTGAACTGTTCCATGTTTGAGGGAGTTTTAATTGACAAATGTCACAACCAAGTTCATGTTAATCATCTAATTTTCTTATTAACGTGATATGATTTTCGGTGCTAGATTCATTTAAAAAATATTAGATTTTCACAATTACTCAACCAAAATGTTTAAGAAAGGATAAATCTAGAAACAAATTAATATACATACATTTTGGACCATATGCGTACCCAAACTGTTAATTTGTACAAATATATGCTACTTGCCCACAGACAACGTTCAGTACTTTAAAACTTTCGGTCAATGGAACTATACGTAAGTAAGGAAAAATTATCCTTATTCAAAAGACTGTGTAGGGATGAATGGTCATTTACGTCTGGGAAGTGTTGGTTTATACTAGGCATTAAAAGTCCAAAAGAAAACAAAATGCTTGGAATCGGCACAATGCAGGTGTTATTCAAAACTACGAAGAAACTACCCGCAGTACAAATATGGAATTAAGTAACGACTTACTTCGAGTCATAAACATTCATTTAGATGTGAGATTAAGTTACATACTGTTTCTTGGAGGCAAATTTTCATCGATGTTATTTTCATCGATGTTATGGCCTCTCTCTGAAATAGTGGCACGTTTCTTGGTAAAAATATGATATGTAAACTGTGGAAAGAAGACTTACGACAGAGCCAAACATCTTATTTTAGGTTGTAAAACGCTTCGTGCAGAACACAGTGCTTTTTTGAGAGTGGTATTTAAATTTTGGAGATGAGATAAGGGGATGACGAGCATGAAGGCAATATACTGTTGGAAACACTTCATGGAATTAGGGCTGACTCTTTGTCATCTATTGATGACGATGTACAGAATAAACTCGTGATGGTTAGGGTGTAGTTACAGTAAAATGCATGCCCTATAAACAAATGTATCTCAGCATAACACTGAAGAAAGTATTATAATATTTTAAAGAAATCTGTACAATGGTCATGTTATTAAAGTTAAATTTTATTGTATGGCAACAAACAGAAATGTAAAGTTCTGGTTACTACCACAGTTTGTCTCCTATGTTCTCTATTTCCTCATGGGGCTTGCTTCTTGTTATTCTATACACACTCACACACACACATACACACACACGTATGTATGTATGTATGTATGTATGTATGTATGTATGTATGTATGTATGCATGTATGTATGTATGTATGTATGTATGTATGTATGTATATATATATATATATATATATATATATATATATATATATATATTTATATATATATATATATATATATATATGAATATATATATATATATATATAGTAAATGATGCAAGATAAATGATGCAAGGTAAATGAACCGCTCAGGAGGCCTAGTGGTTAGAGCGTCCGCATCGGATGCGGGAGGTCATGGGTTCGATCCCCGGTCAAGTCATACCAAAGATTTACGAAAATGGTACTAATCGCTAACTCGCTTGACGCTGATCTAGCTCTAATTTCTTTTAGTGAAGAGTTTCAGGAAATTTAGCCAGGGCTTGTATAGGACCACGATTTGTAGGGACAAAACATTAGCATCAGGCCTGAATATGGACAATGGGAATTTTGTATTGGAACAGGTGGGATGACGTCACGGTTCTGGATACTTATATCAATGTAGCTAGGAAGTGACCAGAGAGAGAGAGAGAGAGAGAGAGAGAGAGAGAGAGAGAGAGAGAGAGAGAGAGAGAGAGAGAGAGAGAGAGAGAGAGAGAGAGAGAGAGAGAGAGAGAGAGGCACATTTTTGAATAAATATCTTTTCGAATCATATGAAATTCTTCTTTTTTTTCTCCATTTATTCCACCAGCTTCTTAATTTTCCAATAATTCCTTTCTTCTTCTCCTTCATTTCTTCTTCTTCTGCCATCCAGGGTGGATGTCCTATAGCTCTAAATGTTTGTTGTATTTTCATCCAGTTTTGATTTAGTTTTTCAAACTCTTCTTTTCTCCTTCGGTGTTCGTTCTCCTCTCTCTGTTTTTTTTTTCAGATGTATGTTATTGTTTTACATCTTTTCCTATTACGTTTTTTTATCTGTCTTCAGCATTTTTAATTATTGTATTCCTCACAAGACAAACGATCACTCAGTAAAACTGGCTAGGTCTTCTAAAAACACACCACTTTGATTGCTTTCTTCAATGTCCCCACTCATACGTACTTATTTTTCCACCTCCTCTTCTATCATTCTTTCCACCTGATCCCTGGCTACTTTCAGGCTAGTGACTTGATTTGTCACAAAATCTTTGCTGTCTAGTTAGCTCCATTCATTTTCAAGCCGTTCCACCACGTAGGCTTCATCCATCATCTAAAAACAGTCATAGTTAGTTAACTTGTGTTGACTAGTGAACGCGGGTAGCCAGACTGAGGAGCGTGTCGAATTATATACGGTAAACACAATGCATAAAACATGTATATTATAATACCCACACAAACAGGAAGAGCAAAAAAAAAAAAAAAACACAAAAACCCCCACCATACCGTTTATCCACACCAAATAATCAGAATGCATAAAACACACTCATACTATCCACACGAACGAATCAGAATGCATAAAGCACACTATTATATGCTACCCACACCAACAAACCAGAATGCATAAAACACACTCTTATATAATATCCACACCAATGAATAAGAATTCATAAAATACGCATATATAATATCCACACAAACATGAATAGAAGAAACAACACACCATACCTTCTATCCACACCAACGAACCCGAATGCAACCCCCACCCCACATATACTATTTACGCCAACGAATGCGGATGCGGATGCAAAAATACACATACATACTATCCTCATCGACGAACGCAAATGCATAAAACACACAGATGTGTACTATTTACACCAACCAACTCGAATGTGTAGAACACACATATACTATCCAAAAACAACGAACACGAATACATAAAACACACACACTCATATACTATCCTCACCAACGTACGCGAAGGCAAAAAACATACACCCTATACTATTCACACCAACGAATCAGAACGTATAAAATACACCATAATTACTACTCTCACAAACGGACTCGAACCCTTATGCACACACATATGCATACATCAGTAAAGACGTGAGTGTTTATAGTCACACTACTATACATTCACACAAATTGGCAACTTGAATAGTGTTCCTTTTCTAGAGATATGGTTAGCCCGGAGAAAGGCTGTAGTTGAAACATTGAATACACCCATTAATGTCTGCACCTACATGGCCAGGTACCACACAGGCAACGCCGGTTCCAGTCCTGCTCCCAATTAATATATGTGGTTGGGAGCGCAGAGGGAATTTGAATGGCTTCACGATCCCACTCCTCAGTTTGAGGGGTAGTGAACACTCGTTCTTTCCTGCTTTTATTCCACACCTGTGGTTATTATATTGCTTCGGACTTTCCAATTCCTCTAGTGCCTCCTCCTCCCAGTTTTTGGCCGGTAGACAGCCACTACTGTTGGCATAGGCTGTGTATCTCCTTTTTGTGGTGCTGATACAGACTGCTGAGGCATTCTCGTCCCAGATTGACCTCAAACAGAAGTCCTAGCATGAGGTGAGGTAGGATACATCTCCTCTCTTCTTTCTGTTTCTTTTCCTCTTCAAGTCTGGCATCTTAGGCTAAAGCCTCTATAGCCAGCTGGTATATTCCAGGTGCATCTGGAGTTCTAGTAGTTTCGTTATTCTGTTCATTTCGTTGCAGTTGCTACGTCAACGAGGGTAGCCATATAGACAATTGCGTCGCTTTGAAGCGACACTTCCAGTTTTCTCCACGACTTTACCAAACACGTTATTGAACCTGTCAGCAATAGATTTCACCAAATGTTGACTACTAAAATAATAGCCTGAGAGAATATTCAACCGATAAGTGGTTCGTTTAGTTTTGGGGTCTTGTGACCTAAAAGCGTCTGCTACACTGTTGGGTTCATCTAAATGTTGCTGCACTTCTTTGTCATGAAATTCTACAATAAAGTGTAATGATTTTCAACGTTTTTTTAAAACATTTGTGTAGGTTGAATCATTTATACTAAAGTCACTTCTCAATGGGCTTCGTGATCCAATTGGATGGCCTGGGGTAATTTCCCGTGTAGCAGTGTATGGTATTATTGGGAATCACTTCCACTGAGCTGTCTCTGTGTAACGTTAAGTAAAATTGGTTTTTCTTTATTTCGCAATTCTAATGTTCGAGGAGTCAGTGAAAGTCAGAGTAGTGTCTAACAGAGAATAGTTAGTGTAACTGTTGGATGGTGGACTAACGTTGGACACAATACTCCCATTGTTGCTTCCGTTGGAGGAATATTTCAGAGACGGATTGGGAATGAAGGTAACTGATGTAACTACTAAGCAAAATGGTCCAAAATTACATGCCTCCTTGTTGCAAACACAAATTCACAATCGCAGCACTGATGACACAATACACCAGAAAGATTTGGCAGAAAAAGACGATTTGCGTTTGAGGCTCACGTGTTTACACCACACACACACAAAGGTTGCTTTTTTAGATCTTGCAGAAAAGAACTAAACGAAGGAGTAGTCACTGTAGTAGCTGAGGCTGTGTTGAAGGTTATGATGGTCAATTTGCTTTATAGTTGATGATCAGAGAATCAAAACTGAGAGGATATCCTTTCCAACTTACTTTGACTTCTTATAAAACGTCGTTTGCCCACTTTTTCTTCGATCGAAAATGCTTTCAATCTTGTACACGTCGTCTTCTCGTTTGATCAAATTGTGTTATACACGATGCTGACTTTGCTTTCGGGAGTCTTGTTCGTGATTAAATGTATGTCACGTTTCTTCAATTCTCTATGGAAAGTTTGGTTCAGATATTCGTTACCTTTGTCTGATTATTATCGAAGTGGGTGACAATAGCTTTGTTTCAACATCAGTTTTAGGGCTCGCACTAACTCATGGCTCTATTTGGAAGTCAATGTTACGACCCAAGCAAATTTGGAAAAGATGTCGATGACACAAAGCAAATATTTGTAACCACGATTATATGTGGTCAAATGAGAAACATGAGATAAATCAGCTTGCCATTGATGATCTTTGTCAACTCGGGTGCGACTTTAAACGTTTCGTCGAATGGATTTATGTAAGGTGTACGTGGCTTGTTCTTGTAACCAGCTTTGTACGTAAGATAAATGGACATTTTTCAGTCCGGTTTTAGCAGCATGATACAATTTCTAAACTCCTCCATAACCGCTATAATGGGATGAATCGTATTAAATGCTGGCTAACACTTTCTCTGTTTTTTTTAAAAAAAGTGACCTAATGTTCGCTCATGGTACTCTGAAGTGGTTTAGAGATCATATTACGTGTCTGATATGCCACATAAGTAGAAGTCGAAGGTAGCTTTCATGGTAGTGGTTGTGGTGTTGGTGGTAATGGAATGGCTTTGGACTCCTTTTATCACTTCTGCTTTCCCTTCTTTCTCTTTCACTTCTGTTGAAGGTGGGGTGGACATCATCTTTTTAAACAACCTTTAAGTTCTTGTTGAGGTGTAGGGAAAGCGGTCAACAGGGACTCTGAAATCTTATTAGGGACGGGAGCTGCTGACGGTGTTTGAAACACTTCTCTTGCCTTTTCTTACTTAGGCAACCACGCGGCTGCATCTGTCTTGACCGCTGAAGGTAGTAGTAGTGGTGTTGGTGAAGTTTTCATCAGGGCCTTAAACACGTTCAGAGCGGGTAGTGCTGTTTCTACTAAAGCTTCCTGGTGAAAGATTTGCAGTCTTTGCAAGACTTGACCGTACAACTGAGATTGTTTCTGCTTCTGTCAAATCGCTGAGATCAATCAATGATTGCAGTTCGTGTTGTAATTGAGACATCTTGGTCAAATGAGGATTGGGAGGTAAATCGAGTTTGCTGTTCTTGTCAAAGATGGTATAGCATCCCTTGTCTGTAAGGCACTAAAGACAGTTTTCGTCATTCCATTGAATTCCAAGGATCATGTCTGAGATCTTTTGATTTCAGAGGTTCCTTTTGTCTTCTTTTCCTTTAATCTTCAGAATAGGTGTTCTTATGTTTCACAGCAAGGGTCCTAACAAGGGTAAAATTGCAGTTCATCCGTATTGCAACAACATCGCTTTCTTTTGTCGATCTCGTAATAGGCAATCGTAATCCTCCACCGTTCGAATGGTGTCATTGATTTCTTACCACGGAATATGTTGCACCACAAATGATAAAGGTCGCAGCAACGTAGTCATTTTATACCCTCTTAGTCGTACAGTGATAAGAATCGGGATTCATTGGTTTGTGGCCAATATCCTCGTCTATATTTGTGACTGAAGTGATGGCTTACCATAATCAGTGTTCGCCTGCTTTGGAAAAAAGCATAGTTTAAAAATGGAGCAAGAATTTTGAGTTTGAATTTCACTTGTGTTTTGACCAGCTCATGGTAAATGCGTTCTCTCAACTTCACAGACAAACCACGAATTTCTCTTGTAAAGGTGAAACACTTCTCCTAGACCAAATGTACAGAACACAGTGAGTAATTTTTGACCACTGCTATTCAAACAATCGGTTAAAAATGTTAATAAAATCTTCAAATATAAATGATCTAACATTGAATATTCAGAAGAACGCACATTTGATCGAGATAAATCAGACTTGTTTGTTGACTATTTTAAATTTCCTTGTGTGAATTTCTCGACACAAAAGTTCTACAGTCACAAATTAAGATTTGGCTCTAGCTAAGTCCCTGCCAAATTTCCTTGTAGATCTTCTCTTGCATTTCGTTTGGCAATGTCTGAAGATTATTTTTCCAATGGGGTTTATTTACCTATCTATGGGTTGACAAACGTTTGACACCAAGCCACATAGCTGGTTTCTTACACGACATGGTATATCCACTTCAATGACGAGGTCCCACTAAAAGAATGTAGTCGCAATCTGGAGACCATATATCATGTTCCAGATAAGCGCGATCTTTTTTCTCTGACTCGTGAAGTGACACACCGCAACTGAAACACTTGACTTTATCTCCATCACCAAAGTAAATAAATCCAGCTATAGCTAGTTCTTCAGGTGTAGGTCATCCCATATATTTTGGTCATTTTCCTCTGAAGGCTTGGATCCGACTTTTAAAGACGCAGTATTCATGCAAACACAAGGAACGAATATTTTTTGTCTTTTACAGGTTCATTTCGACGAGGGTAGGGTGAAATATACAGGCTTTGCTCAGATTTGCATGCCATCCGTAGGGTAGTAAAAGCATTGTTTCATAATGATGAAATCTACCATGAAAACCAGTAAAGTAAAAAAGAGTACTATAACGTGTGGCATCGTTTTCGCGTCCGTCAGGTAGGTATGGTAGTAGTAGTTATAGCAAAGTTTCCTGAAGCGCTAATGTAATAGCGTACTGCATCCGTGCAATCGCCAGGCACAGCATCACGATCGAATTTACTCTTGCTTGATACTTGCTGTTTGAAAGGATTCATCTGTCCGCTTGGCCGCTTGGCTGTGGTAGTCACAATGAACTATCGGTCTTGAACGTTGTCCTTTTGTACATGCTGGTCAATATCGTTGTGACCATACGGTAAAGTGAATTTGTTGTGAAGTCGATCTCGCTTCTAGTACACATATGATAGACTGTTTCCAAGGGTGTGCAATTGATTTGATGCTTCGTACTGTTTTAAGCGAGCATGAGCTGTCACATGAGCTGCAAAATTGACATATCAAAATTCGTTTGCTTCTTAATTGATCAAGTCCGCACGAAGAACGTCCACATATTTCATGCATTTGGTTTTGTTGTGAATCATCTGGAAGTAGCGAGAAGGTTCTGTCAAATACTCCGCTTGGGAAAACACGGTCGTTGTGCCAATTTGAACCACAAACAATTCAACATCACTTTGGAAAACGATCACCTTCCTTAGTGTTTCTCAACATGGTCTAAGGTGATGCCTTCATGTTCACAGCATTTCTCTTTGAATTTCTTCTGGTTTTTGGAAGAGTCGCACTAGGAGGGATAGCCACTGGCTTCTTGTTTTAGTTTCAATAAAGCAAACACCTAGTTTGCAAAAACGCCTTTTTGAGTTTTTCTGCCATTATGGTATTTTTCAGTCTTGCGGAAGTGGTAAATTGCGTACACTTCAACAGCTGGTATCCCAAGTCCAGGGCTTTGAACAATTACACGCTGTGCCAAGGACCCATCAAGGCTCGTTCTTCCCGAGTGTGCTGAGTGTGTTGGTCTTGGTTGTACGTTTTGGTACAAGAACTGCACTAGGAACACATCAGTTTTCCTTGGAGAGGGTGAGCTAAAACAGAAGGTACAAGTCCGTGGGAGCCAAGACTCTACATTTGATTAAACCCTTTCAAAATCTAAAACTTATATGTAGTGTCACATTGAAGGTAACAGATGGAACATTCATGAAGTAAGCACCGTTAGACTCGTACACAATCTTTGGGTTTTGTAAATCACAGCCATCCACTGAATACCTTCCGATGGCTTTTTTCGTCTCCTCTGTCGCAAGCGTTTTGGATCAATTTGGATTCCTTGTCGAACAAGTATTGTAACCAGCGTAAGGCTTTGACCTAGTTCTGACATTCGGCAATGTTCGACGTTTGATGACTAATGACATAGGGTTTTTCGGGCTTGAATCTTTGGCGATACGCTAAGGAACACGCTTTGGCAATTTCATAAGCTTCTTTTAAATGATCGATTCCACCGTGCTCCTGAGATTTCTCGATATTGTCCAGAGCAATGCCGTAAAATGTCCACGTCGGAACGACAATATTTTAACATTTCTTCCTGAAACTCACAAGGGTCCGAGGCGTGAGTCTGGTGCCTGCGTAGAAAGGTTCTCGTTGTTCGGTACTCATGTTGTCTGGGTCGTAGTAGTGAACCTGAGGTAAATAAGGTAGAACGTCGCGTTGATTGGCTTCTGTATTACTGAAGTGTGGAAAATAACCTTTGGTCATTCCTGTCATTCCAATTGTCTCATCAATAGGGTTTAAAATCTATTGGGCAAAACCGGCTAGCGTGTTTGTTCTCGAGCCAAGCAGAAATTAGAAATGTGTATGCCAGTCTCTGGCATGCATTCGAAATCGAAAAATATGAAATTGCGTTTCTTCTGGTAATCATCTTCTTCATGTATGGAACGCTATTTTTGAATGGAGCATTGGTCTTTTAAGTCCACGACTTGGTGAAAAATATAACAGCGCTTATCTCCTGAACAGATGTGTGCATTGTCACTATTGTTACGTCAACCTTGTTCACATGTTATGCATAATCAGAAAAGTTGACAAGCACATTTCTGTTGTAAATCGTGAATCTTTAGATGTTGCTAGTAACATCATGGTCTGACAAGCGTAAGCTGACAAGCATATCATTTCACTCGTTTTTGATATTGGTCCAGACAGGGTCTAAGGGCTAAAAATCTCTCACAGTCTATCTACAATGCTTGTGTTGCTCTCCATTGTTATGGCTATAGACACATTTCTCACAGTAATAACTGTATCACAGAAATGCAGTGATAATGGTAATGGCATCAAAATGTTCATCGTGATGATAGACGTGAATATATTTTCCGTCTTTCAAATGTTTGCCTCGAAACAGCAGATGTCCTGACCCATCTTGAGGCTATACCTTCAAAGTGTAGCGTGGAGCCAAGATGATTTGCAATTTTTGCTTTTCAGGAATTCCACAGGGCGTGTCTTTAGCAGTAACAGGAATTCTGCTTCTCTTTGTTGTTTGGTTCGTCTAGATTTTCGAATAGTTTGCCTTGTCGTTCTTGTCGACATATGTTCGTACTACCACGATGACAGGAGATAAACACATCTGGTCTTCAGTAATATTAATATGAACGAGGCTGCGCTTGATGCTGCGAAGGTCGTCTACCAATTACACATGTTTGCGTTGTCCGCTTTCTTGTGAGAGAGACACGTGGTAAATAAACATTGTTGCTTTCAGTCGGTGATGTGAAACTTGTCGTTCGATTATTGCACGTGTTGTATCTTGTCCATGACTTTCGAGGGTGTCAATTCTTCCGGGCTGCTAAACGCGACCCAAGCGGGGTACTTCTAACTATTGTGATGAATGAAAAGTCTCAAGCAGTCGTTTTCTAAAGCTCTACATTGCTGTTTCAGTGTGGTTAACAAAGAATCCCACGAAGCGATCATGAACCCTTATTCGTTCTCCAACGGTACGTCGGTATTGAAATCTTTAAACTTCATTGTGTACGTTTAAGATTTGGTTCTAAATTTTCTAGAGGAGCGTTTGTCGGTCTCTTGAATGTGAAAGTACTTTTCATGGTTTACTGGTGCTGATGGATTTTGACATTGTGTAAACTCTCTGGGTTTGGATTCTGGCTCACCCATCTCATCTTCAGAATCGATGGCATGAATTTGATCGAAGATTTCAGCTACTGTGCGAAGCGATAAATCACGTAATTTCTCTTACTTTCATCTTTTTTATCTATGAAATAATACGATCGTTTGTTCTTGACTGCAAAATGGCAAATGACTACATTTGAAACACCATAGACCCATATATATCCATGTCATGCTCAGTATATATATATATATATATATATATATATATATATATATATATATATATATAGATATATATATATATATATATATATATATATATATATATATATACACTAACAGCTGCCTCCAATAGCGTTTAGCACTAACAGGTTCTTGTTAGGACTGGTTCGATTGGAATCAGGAAAATGTGACTGGGTGTTACATCATGCTACATATCTGCGGCATGATGCCCCAGTGCTCTACATCACTGTAAACTGTCACACTGCCGATATCGTAGCGATATGACTGAAAAATGGTCAAAGCTACGTTAAAAGTCTAAATCACACACACACACACATCATATTAATTTCACTCTCAAGCCGATCAGCACAAATCGAACCTTCTTCAGACAAGCGAAGAGACTACTCTCACTTCTTTCGAGATAAAATTCAAGAGACTTGCTATATATGTCAGACGAAATGGCATTAGGCAACCTAATGTCCAAACCGTAAAAAAAACAAGACCAGTATTAGAAGAGACAAGGGTCAAGATACTTGTTATAATTGGCAAGAGAAAGGACGTTAGTTTTCAGACTGCTCTAAGAAACAACAGGAGCAGGAAAAGGAAGACGACGAAGTACCCTCGGCAAAAGAAGAACCCGGGTACGTTCAGAGAAAGAAGACAGAAAATAAACGAAGACGAGGAAACCATGGGAAAGAAGAGGAATTAAAATGTGAAAAAGAATAAATGAGAGAGAGAGAGAGACAGAGAGAGAGAGAGAGGGAAAAGAAAGAAAGAAAGAACGACAGAAAGAAGGAAAGAAAGGAAAAAGACACAGAAGTGTATGAACTTTAGTAAAAGTGCTGTGCTGTGTTGTGACATCGGATTGTACAATTTTTTCCATAATAGATCAGACTGAAAACATAAATGTCTCTTGGCAACTATTTTGTAGAATAATAAAGAATTTCACTCAAGCACTCACTCACCTACAACAAGTTTTGAGTTTTATTTTATTTTGGCAAATGAATAATACCTTTTTTGAAAGAAGCGAGTGTCCCTTTAAAAAAGACTTTGGGTGTTCATTTTTTTTTTCAAAATCTCAGGTACACAAAAAGCAATCCAGCTTTAACTGCCTTAAGCCTGTGCCACGTCCAAGGCCTACTTGTGGACTTGTTATATAGCTTATATGTCTTCAATCTGCATTCAAAAGAATGCATGAAATGCGTTATTTTGTTTTTGGGCGCAGCTCTGTTTTATATTTATCACTCTTGAAGATAAATATGTAATTAAAGATATGAAATTAAATACACACGTACCCATTTAAGTTTTCATGGGATGTACGTCCATGACCGCATTCTAACTACTTTCTTACATGATTGCATAGCCAATATGTTTTGATATGTATGAATATGATTTAAAACCAGGAAAATCTGTTTTTGAATTTAGCTCCATCACCTCGTAACAATACTAGATCGATTAGGTTAAATCATATATACAAAATTGATTTTGAATTTTCATTCATCACCTCGTAACAAGGCTAGACCAATTAGGTTCTATCATATATACAAAAGTGTTCTTGTATTTATATCCATCACTTCATAACAAGTCTAGATCGATTAGGTTTTATCATATTTACAAAGGTGTGTTTGAATTTAGATCGATCACATTGTCACAATATCATATCGATTAGACTACTAGTATGCACAAAATTTTTTCTAAGTTTAGATCCAACGCTTCGCAACAAGACTGGATAGGTTAGGTTTTATCATATTTGCAAAGGTGTGTTTGAATTTAGATCGATCACATTGTCACAATATCATATCGATTAGACTACTAGAATGCACAAAAATTTTTCTAAGTTTAGATCCAACGCTTCGCAACAAGACTGGATAGGTTAGGTTTTATCATATTTGCAAAGGTGTGTTCGAATTTAGATCGATCACATTGTCACAATATCATATCGATTAGACTACTAGAATGCACAAAATTTTTTCTAAGTTTAGATCCAACGCATCGCAACAAGACTGGATAGGTTAGGTTTTATCATATTTGCAAAGGTGTGTTTGAATTTAGATCGATCACATTGTCACAATATCATATCGATTAGACTACTAGAATGCACAAAATTTTTTCTAAGTTTAGATCCAACGCTTCGCAACAAGACTGGATAGGTTAGGTTTTATCATATTTGCAAAGGTGTGTTTGAATTTAGATCGATCACATTGTCACAATATCATATCGATTAGACTACTAGAATGCACAAAATTTTTTCTAAGTTTAGATCCAAGGCTTCGCAACAAGACTGGATAGGTTAGGTTTTATCATATTTGCAAAGGTGTGTTTGAATTTAGATCGATCACATTGTCACAATATCATATCGATTAGACTACTAGAATGCACAAAATTTTTTCTAAGTTTAGATCCAACGCTTCGCAACAAGACTGGATAGGTTAGGTTTTATCATATTTGCAAAGGTGTGTTTGAATTTAGATCGATCACATTGTCACAATATCATATCGATTAGACTACTAGAATGCACAAAATTTTTTCTAAGTTTAGATCCAAGGCTTCGCAACAAGACTGGATAGGTTAGGTTTTATCATATTTGCAAAGGTGTGTTTGAATTTAGATCGATCACATTGTCACAATATCATATCGATTAGACTACTAGAATGCACAAAATTTTTTCTAAGTTTAGATCCAACGCTTCGCAACAAGACTGGATAGGTTAGGTTTTATCATATTTGCAAAGGTGTGTTTGAATTTAGATCGATCACATTGTCACAATATCATATCGATTAGACTACTAGAATGCACAAAATTTTTTCTAAGTTTAGATCCAAGGCTTCGCAGCAAGACTGGATAGGTTAGGTTTTATCATATTTGCAAAGGTGTGTTTGAATTTAGATCGATCACATTGTCACAATATCATATCGATTAGACTACTAGAATGCATAAAATTTTTTCTAAGTTTAGATCCAACGCTTCGCAACAAGACTGGATAGGTTAGGTTTTATCATATTTGCAAAGGTGTGTTTGAATTTAGATCGATCACATTGTCACAATATCATATCGATTAGACTACTAGAATGCACAATTTTTTTTCTAAGTTTAGGTCCAACGCTTCGCAACAAGACTGGATAGGTTAGGTTTTATCATATTTGCAAAGGTGTGTTTGAATTTAGATCGATCACATTGTCACAATATCATATCGATTAGACTACTAGAATGCACAAAATTTTTTCTAAGTTTAGATCCAACGCTTCGCAACAAGACTGGATAGGTTAGGTTTTATCATATTTGCAAAGGTGTGTTTGAATTTAGATCGATCACATTGTCACAATATCATATCGATTAGACTACTAGAATGCACAAAATTTTTTCTAAGTTTAGATCCAACGCTTCGCAACAAGACTGGATAGGTTAGGTTTTATCATATTTGCAAAGGTGTGTTTGAATTTAGATCGATCACATTGTCACGATATCATATCGATTAGACTACTAGAATGCACAAAATTTTTTCTAAGTTTAGATCCAAGGCTTCGCAACAAGACTGGATAGGTTAGGTTTTATCATATTTGCAAAGGTGTGTTTGAATTTAGATCGATCACATTGTCACAATGTCATATCGATTAGACTACTAGTATGCACAAAATTTTTTCTAAGTTTAGATCCAACGCTTCGCAACAAGACTGGATAGGTTAGGTTTTATCATATTTGCAAAGGTGTGTTTGAATTTAGATCGATCACATTGTCACAATATCATATCGATTAGACTACTAGAATGCACAAAATTTTTTCTAAGTTTAGATCCAACGCTTCGCAACAAGACTGGATAGGTTAGGTTTTATCATATTTGCAAAGGTGTGTTTGAATTTAGATCGATCACATTGTCACAATATCATATCGATTAGACTACTAGAATGCACAAAATTTTTTCTAAGTTTAGATCCAACGCTTCGCAACAAGACTGGATAGGTTAGGTTTTATCATATTTGCAAAGGTGTGTTTGAATTTAGATTCATAATCTCATAACAAAATTGGATCTTGAAGGTTTATATTTGCCAAAGGTTAATAAAGCGTATCGTTCAAGCGGTTTAAAAAAATGCATATATTAGTTCAAATCTAAATTAAATACATATATAGCAAACCCTCCAGTGACTATTTTGAATCTTTATCGGCTGTAACTGCCAAATTAGATCACGTGATTAATAAAGTCGCAGGATAATAACAATGACATCCGAAAGAAATTCTGGGTAATGTCTTATTGGTACAAGGTGAATACGTTTGTGAATTTAACACAACCTTTGTCACTTGCTATCTTTCAATATCGATATCAATTTCATTTAAGATTGTTGGTACAGACGTATAGCGTACATCATGTATAAGATTGTTGGTACAGACGTATAGCGTACATCATGTGTTTTAGCATACAAATATGCATAGCAATGCTGCTTTATACGTAGTTCGTATTTTTTTTCATTCCTATATTTTTACATGTAAAAATATATCCTTATTTTGCAAGTATGACAAATTAATTCTGATATTTTCACGTGTGAAAATATAAGATTTCCAATCATGACATGCGACGCAATATGCATATGTTTGATACAGTTGTGTAGAGAAGAGAATGCATTACATGTTAACCGACGTCTTAAGAACAGTGTACGGTTTATGGCACAGATATGTAGAGCACAATATGTGTTGAATGATACAAATGTGTAGAGCACAGTATGTGTTATATGATACAGATGTGTAGAGCACAATATGTGCTAAATGATACAGATGTGTAGAAACACAGTATGTCTTATATGATACAGATATGTAGAGCACAGTATGTGTTACTTACATGATACAGATATGTAGAGCACAGTATGTGTTATATGATACAGATGTGTAGAGCACAATATGTGTTATATGGTACAGATATGTAGAGCACATTATGTTTTGTATGATACAGATATGTAGAGCACAATATGTGTTATATGATACAGATATGTAGAGCACAGTATGTGTTATATGATACAGATGCGTAGAGCACAATATGTGTTATATGATACAGATGTGCAGAGCACAATATGTGTTATATGATACAGATATGTAGAGCACAATATGTGTTATATGATACAGATGTGTAGAACAAAGTATGTGTTATATGATTCAGATGCGTAGAGCACAATATGTGTTTTATGATACAGATGTGCAGAGCACAATATGTGTTATATGATACAGATATGTAGAGCACAGTATGTGTTATATGATACAGATGCGTAGAGCACAATATGTGTTATATGATACAGATGTGTAGAGCACAGTATGTGTTATATGATAGAGATATGTAGAGCACAATATGTGTTGAATGATACAGACGTGTAGAGCACAATATGTGTTATATGATACAGATGTGTAGAGCACATTATGTTTTGTATGATACAGATATGTAGAGCACAATATGTGTTATATGATACAGATATGTAGAGCACAATATGTGTTATATGATACAGATGTGCAGAGCACAATATGTGTTATATGATACAGATATGTAGAGCACAATATGTGTTATATGATACAGATGTGCAGAGCACAATATGTGTTATATGATACAGATATGTAGAGCACAGTATGTGTTATATGATACAGATGCGTAGAGCACAATATGTGTTATATGATACAGATGTGTAGAGCACAGTATGTGTTATATGATACAGATATGTAGAGCACAATATGTGTTGAATGATACAGACGTGTAGAGCACAATATGTGTTATATGATACAGATGTGTAGAGCACATTATGTTTTGTATGATACAGATATGTAGAGCACAATATGTGTTATATGATACAGATATGTAGAGCACAATATGTGTTATATGATACAGATGTGCAGAGCACAATATGTGTTATATGATACAGATATGTAGAGCACAATATGTGTTATATGATACAGATGTGTAGAACAAATTATGTGTTATATGATTCAGATGCGTAGAGCACAATATGTGTTATATGATACAGATGTGCAGAGCACAATATGTGTTATATGATACAGATATGTAGAGCACAGTATGTGTTATATGATACAGATGCGTAGAGCACAATATGTGTTATATGATACAGATGTGCAGAGCACAATATGTGTTATATGATACAGATATGTAGAGCACAATATGTGTTATATGATACAGATGTGCAGAGCACAATATGTGTTATATGATACAGATATGTAGAGCACAATGTGTTATATGATACAGATAAGTAGAGCACAATATTTGTTATATGATACAGATATACAGAGCACAATATGTGTTGTATGATACAGATGTGTAGAGCACAGAATGTGTTGCATGATGCCGATGCTTAGGGCACATTATGTAGTATACGAACCGTCTACATTGAAAACAGTATATGTGTATACGTGTAGAGTGTTCTGTGATACAGATGTGTAGAGTACAGTATATGTTGAATGATACAGATGCATAGAGCACAGTATGTGTTATTGATACAGATGTGTAGAGCACAGTATGTTGTATATGATACAGATATGTAGAGCACAATATGTGTTATATGATACAGATGTGTAGAGCACAGTATATGTTATATGATACAGATGTGTAGAGCACAGAATGTGTTATATGATACAGATGTGTAGAGCACAGTATGTGTTATATGATACAGATTTGTAGAGCACAATATGTGTTATATGATACAGATGTGTAGAGCACAATATGTGTTATATGATACAGATGTGTAGAGCTCAGTATGTATTGTGATAGAAATGGATGCATGTGTTAACACAAATATAAAAATAAATGTCAAAAATGCTTTAATTTTTGACATTTGTTTACTGTAATTATGATAAAGTGCTGAATGACATGAAATTTTGACCAATTATGAATATTCGAACATATGTAATATAGATACAATCATATATTGTCCCGAAATTAATTTATTAATCTAGAAATGAATAGCCCAATGTGCACGTATTTTGTCAGTAAGCCTTAGATTCTTTATATGGTGGGTCTTATCTGCTTATATTTGGCATTACACTATAGTAATATCATCATGTCCACCTACCCACACAAAGTTCAAGGGCCGAAAGAGACGATACAATAGAGAGTTAGGAAATGGGAAAAGTAGAAAGGACCAAGACAACAGTCACAGAAAAGTTAGAGAACAGTCATAGTGAATTTGGAATAAACCAGAAATAATCAGGTAATGAAGTTTTATCAGGGTAATGGCTTTGATTGTTCACTCGATTCGTTGATGAAATAATTCTATCATTTAAAACAGAGCGGTTATTTACATAAATATATTTGTGTTTTGAAATTCGGTGAGTGATTTATTTATAAACGAAGTGTATCTTCCTAATGTAATGCATTGTCATGGTTCTTTATGTAATTAATTAAAATTGTGGGTTTTTTTCATGTACGAGGGGTGGAGGCTCGTGTCATTCTGTTTTGTCTATCTGCTCAGATCTCTATATATTCGACCTATAACTTTCACACACTTTATATTAATGTTTATTCGATCCGGGCAATAACGCGGAAGACGATAATACTCTAGATAACGATAACCAAAATTCCACTACACCCACCCCCTACAAAATTGGGGAATACGCAGCACTGGGATTTCCAATATTTCGAACTGTATCGAACAGATACTTTACAATTAGTGACACAAACTGAGAGATATTATAAAATTTAATTACAGTGCTTGTCGGCTTTCAGTCAGTTCGTACCATGTATATGAACTTGTATATATCTTGTCCATCAAATGTCAGTCTTTGAAGATTTAAGCAAGGTGTTAGACATGGGTAACGAGTACAGTAATACCAGGTAACACTTATAACATTGAAAATATATTGACTAGGATACAATATAATATCAAACCTTTAACATATACTTTTGTAAAGAAATGCCAACATTTCGATTGAACAAGTAAATGTGGTTTACACAGTAAGAAAATCTGGAAATAGTTTTAGTGTGGAACTGATTAATTGTTCATACTTTGGCATCATAGCTTAAGAAGTATTGAGTAGTGGCAGCTGATGAAGCCATCGAGCTTAGAGATACTCAAATACTAAGATAAATTTAATATATGGCAACATATTTCCGATGTTATAAATTCATATGTAGTCTTTGTAGCATTCAACGATGTGCAAGATCGAACTTTATGACCGTGCAGTACTTTTACATGACCAGCGAACACACTTAACACAGAAAATGAACAATCTCATTGGAGTAAATTATGATCTCTTTATTTTAAACCGCATTGTAATGTTCAGATTCACTCTTTTAGCAGTGTATAGTCAGTTACATTAACAATCTGTTCATTTGTGATATGAGATAACCGACCATCCATAACATCACATTAAAGCTGTACAGTCGTCAGAACCATTGCGGAATTATATGACACAGATGTGTAGAGAACAGTATGTACGAAATGACACAGAGCTGTAGAACGCTACATGTGCTCTGTGATACAGATGCGTAGAGAACATGATATATGGATATGATTTGAAAAAAACACTGTATTATATTATACAGACGTGTATGGCAACGTAAGTATTATATGATACAGGTGTGTAGAGCGCGATATATGCTGTTTGATACAGATGTGTGGAGCACAGTCTACATTGTATGATACCGATGTGTAGAGCACAGTATGCATTGTATGATACCGATGTGTAGAGCACAGTATGTATTGTATGATACCGATGTGTAGAGCACAGTATGTATTGTATGATACCGATGTGTAGAACACAGTATGCATTGTATCATACCGATATGTGGAGCACAGTCTGCATTGTATGATGCCGATGTGTAGAGCACAGTATGTATTGTATGATACCGATGTGTAGAGAACAGTATGTATTGTATGATACCGATGTGTAGAGCACAGTATGTATTGTATGATACCGATGTGTAGAGAACAGTATGTATTGTATGATACCGATGTGTAGAGCACGGTATGCATTGTATGATACCAATGTGTAGAGCACAGTATGTATTGTATGATATCGATGTTTAGAAAACAGTATGCATTGTATGATACCGATGAGTAGAGCACAGTATGTATTGTATGATACCGATGTGTAGAGAACAGTATGTGTTGTATGATACCGATGTGTAGAGCACGGTATGCATTGTATGATACCGATGTGTAGAGCACAGTATGAATTGTATGATACCGATGTGTAGAGCACAGTATGCATTGTATGATACCGATGTTTAGAAAACAGTATGCATTGTATGATACCGATGTGTAGAAAACAGTATGCATTGTATGATACCGATGTGTAGAGCACAGTATGTATTGTATGATATCGATGTGTAGAGAACAGTATGTATTGTATGATACCGATGTGTAGAGCACAGTATGTATTGTATGATACCGATGTGTAGAACACAGTATGCATTGTATCATACCGATGTGTAGAACATAGAATGTATTGTATGATACCAATGTATATAGCACGGTATGAATTGTATGATACCGATGTGTAGAACACAGTATGCATTGTATGATTCCGATGTGTAGAGCACGGTATGCATTGTATGATACCGATGTGTAAAACACAGTATGTATTGTATGATACCGATGTGTAGAACATAGTATGTTTTGTGTGATACCGATGTGTAGAACATAGTATGTATTGTGTGATACCGATTTGTAGAGCACAGTATGTATTGTATGATACCGATGTGTAGAGCACAGTATGTGTTGTATGATACTGATATTTAGACAACAGTATGCATTGTATGATACAGCTGTGCATTGCACAGTATGTGTTACATAATACAGATTTGTATTGCACAGTATACAGATGTGTGGAGTATTGTATGTTTTGTATGATACAGATGTATATTGCACATAATACATTGTACGACACAAATGTTTGGAGCACGGAATGTTTTGCATAGTACAAATGCGTGGAGCATGGTATGTTTTGTATGATACAGATGTGTGGACTACAGTATGTTTATTATGGTACAAATGTGTGGAGCACGGTATGTTTTGTATGGTACAAATGCATGGAGCACGGTATGTGTTGTATGATACACATGTTTGGACTACAGTATGTTTTTTATGGTACAAATGCATGGAGCACGGTATGTGTTGTATGGTACAAATGCATGGAGCACGGTATGTGTTGTATGATACAGATGTGTGGAGTACAGTATATATGATATGATATAGATGCAACCATGTATTTAGCGGCACTGATGTGTAGAGCAAAATATCTTTGTGCAGCAATGTTGTGATATTTACTTATAGCAAACTTCTATTATTGTACTTTTCACTTTATTTCAAGCGTTCATGACATGGATTTCAAAGCTAATGACAGAGATAATATAAGAATTTCAAATTATCTTTGAAGTTTCGCCTTTATTTATACGAAGTAATAATGAAAAAAAAATGTTTATAATATGATAGTAGCAACTGGATCATGTTGCTAATTTTTATCATTATCATCGTAGTCTTCGTCATCATCGTCATTAATCACATCGTACTAAAGACTGAAACATACGTGATTGGCTTGGTTTTACAACGCTGTTCTTGCTAGCATTTCTTCTTACATGAAGCATGCGTTTGAGTAAACTTAAAATTTTTAAAATGTTTTGGTCATTTATTAAAATTTTTGTTTCTTTGTTTGCAGATAGTTTCAATATTGACATCAGCACTGTATACAGATTAATATAACACACTAATAAAGTAAAATTGTTTGTATGTGTGGATTCCTATTATAAAACAAAAGAAGAATTTGATTCCCTTGACAAGTCAACGGAAGCTATCAGCAAACTAATTGTTTGCACACTACCCCCATTATCATACATCCAATTTTGTCCGACACAAAGTGATGCTCAAAGTGCTAGCCAAATGTAATCCCTTTCATTCTATGATAATCTGAAAAACAAATGTATACTAAACAGCTTGATGCATTCAAATTAATTGATATACTGGCCATTTTGAATATTCTATATGCTCTGCTTGATAGCAGGCTATTGGTATTTTGCTATCTAGATGCAATGAAGTAAATATGGTAGGTATGCATGCCTCTCGTTCATTTCAAGTACATCGCACGCCTTGAAAACCTAATTCGCTAATATATTCATATTTTTAATTATTAAACGATAATAACTGAAAAAGTCACTTCATTGTCTTACGAAATTAGATATGGGTCTTTTTACAAAACTTCTAACTTGATGTGTTGCTTCAAAGAGAGGAAGGAAAAAAAACAAACAAACAAAAATGGGACTCGACACTCAGATGGCAGAAGAAAAGATATCAGCATAAAAGAGGATTTGAAATTATTGTGTACAGATCATTTTATATTCAGTAGAGATTAAGAATGTAGTGGAGGGTTGGAGTAACTCGCTGATTGATATTTTAATTTGAGACAGAATTGCTAGCTTGTACAATTAACTTTATTTTAAAAATACTTCAGATTGACACTCTAATATTGACATTGAATTTCAATTTCACACGATATCTAGTTGGTTATAAAGAAAATGATATCAATTTGATGTTTATAACAGCCATCCTGACAAAATCTTATTCTTACAGCTCCTCCTACATAGCATGGAGTTTTCACAAGAAGAATTATTATCAATACGAATTGCTCCTTTATTAAAAAGGTGCCAATCTGTTATCTCCTATGGCTAAAAGACTCAAAACACATATCTGCTTGGTTCTAAATTAAAATGATGTCGTTCTGACCTCTAATATGGTGATCATTTTAATAATCTCGTCATTGCTAGTCCTCTTAGATGGATGGCTATACTGACATGTTGTTTGCAGCAAAACGGCTTCTCGTGATGTTTAAGCTGGTTGTCAAGGGTGATGATCAAACTTCCGGTTTTGTGATGTCTACTCCTTCTGATTGGACGGTTGTATTTACATCGGTTTTCACCAAAAGACTTACAAATTGTGTTCGGTGTGAATACTTTGAATATTGTGGCAGCTAAAAGCTGTTTGACTACCAAGCAAATGTAGAATATGATGTCCATGTTATTGATGCTAGACGTTGAAACCTTATTAATATGGCGTCTGATACACGGAGTCATGCAGGGAGCATGTATTGGAGTCTGTAATCTGCATAATGACTGTGATTAATAGGGCAGCACATGCTCATATAGCAAGATCCCTTATGCCTGTTTAAGTTTGATACAGCCCCATGGTCACATTTATCTAACCATGCATTTTATCATTATAGTATAACCATGCATTTTATCATTATAGTATAAGTTTCCCTAACATTTATGTGATCGAGCAATCTAATTGATGATGAATGTTAATGCTGTCAAACATTAATATTAAACACTCTGAAAACTGTCAACAAGTGGAAGCATTCTCAGTGATGTATCACGGACCTGAGACTGGTGGACGTATGGTTGTTTGGAAAGCCTCGGTGCGATGGGGGAAGTTAAATAATGGATAAGAGTTCCTTCCCTTTGTTTGGTCTATCTATCTATCTATCTATCTATCTATCTATCTATCTATCTATCTATCTATCTATCTATCTATCTATCTATCTATCTATCTATCTATCTATCTATCTATCTATCTATATATATATATATATATATATATATATATATATATATATATATATATATATATATATATATATATATATGTATATATATATATGTATATATATATATATATATATATATATATATATATATATATATATATATATATATATATATATATATATATATATATATATATATATATAGAGAGAGAGAGAGAGAGAGAGAGAGAGAGAGAGAGAAAAGTCAGACATGCTGGGTTTGAAAAGCTATGGAGATTATTTTTTTAATATGTTTAGCAAGCGTTGTTTGAATAACATTACTTACTGAATAAAACTTACCCAATCACCTAATTATCTTGACCTACCAAATCATTGTGCAGTCTTAGCATTCTCTTTGATGTTTAACTTGAGCTTAAAAAAGCAAACATGGTACATAGGAAACGCACAAGTAGAAATGGGATTTAATTTGGAAAAGTATCTTTCCTTACGTCTATATGTTGAGTAGGCAGTAAAGACAAATGTTTTGTCTTTGTGTGAGAGCTTGAGTTTCCTCTAAGAAGTGCTCCGGATTCTGATGATAACAGTATTTCGTTTTCCTATCATTGCCCTCATTTGGTAAATAATCTCAGTGAAAAATAATTTACTCAAACATTTGCTTTCTCGTGAAATATATAATGGCAGGGCAATGGTGGCATTGGTTTTGTTGGCATATATATTTTGTTATTGTCAGTGTTAACTATTGTTTGATTCGGTGCTATAGTTTGTTTACTTTAGTGTTATCATTTGTTTTCTTCAGTGTTATTGTTTGTTTACGCCCGTTTTTGATGATCTTGCACTTTCTATTTAGTGTCAGGAAAGCAAACTTTGACTTTGATAGATGATTGTAAGATAGAAAATGGTGTGTTCTACGTTTGCAATGATTTGCTAATACATTCTGCTTTCTTTTATATAAATGGAATCCCAATACATCAGACAATCATTATAATAAGACATTTAAATAAATCAGAAACAAACAGATCTTGTGCCTTGATCGATCTGTTGATGTGGTCTCATATTTTGCAATAGGTCCTGTGTACTTAAATGAATAGGTAAATGTTATTTCTTCTTTCCAATTTACACAAAATGTTTGTGAATGCCATCCATTGACACGTTCATTATGGCTATAATTAGTTTTACTTTAGAGGAAGGTTCCTTACAGACATATATACTTTTAATAATTTTGTCCAGTGTCTTCTGTTTTGACCAGTGCAGTTATACTTATGGTTGTTCTTGACCCTGACAAGGCAATTGCAAAAGATATGACGTGGTGTACCATATCACATTGGGTTTCTCCAGACACACAGTCTTTTAATGCAGTTCAGAGAGATGCTTGGGTGAGTTCAAATTCATGCTGAAAATCTGCTACGAAAGCGATTATTCAAAACTGGATTACACTAATTGTACTACGTGTGGAATGATAAAATTAAAAGAAGCCTTTATACACACAGTTGATCACGCGGTCCTTAAAGATCCGGTAGTGTGCTTGATATTTTTATCTGCTGGAAGTCTGCTGGAAAAGTGCATGCTAAAAGTGCATTGGGTAGGCGGAACTAGGTATAGAAAGTATATGGTCTGCTTTGAGTAGATGTGCCAAATATAATAGTCCATAAGACCAGCCATATAACGCAGTCCTTAGAGACGACGGACTCTAGAAGCCTCTTGGGAAAGAGAATATGCATTTTGGAAGTCTCATGGGTAGTGTACATACATGCTGAGAGTGTACAGTCTAATTTAAATGGATGAGAAAAGAAAAAAAAAAAAGGAACACGGCGTCCCAAATAAAAAACCTTATAATACTGTTTTTAAACATCCTGAAGGTCTACAGAATCAGCAGAAATACATAACGAAAATCTGGTTCAGTGAATGTACACACTCAAAATATACTTCCATATTTAAGTCGATGTTTGAAATATTGCAAATAAATGCATATCCATGACCAGGGTTATATTGGCAGGGCAAAAGCACATGTACAACATATACCGAGTAAAATCTAAGTTGAGTTTTGAAGTCTAATGGATTTGTGAACATTAGTCATGAGAGAAATTATTAGTGCATGTATGAATTTTTCCGTGTAGATGCATGTTTATAGTGATATCTAGGTTACTGCGGAATTAGCTTGTGCTGAAGATTGGCGAGTCTGTACAGATGCATGCTGGAGATATGTCAGGTCACACAAACCCCCACTCCCCACTACTCACCCGCCCACATACGTATCTCGCCTTGCCTGCATGCACCAACCCATATACCGTCACGACTAAGCACGCATCACCACAAAATGATGGCGCTGAGTCCGTAGCAGACACATTCGCATGACGACCTAGTAAATAAAATATGAAAGAAATCAAGTTATATAGAATTTTTTTATTACATAGAATTATAAATATATACCAGACAGAACAGACAGTGTTTTCCCTGGAATCTCGATAATAATAATAATAATAATAATAATAATAATAATAATAATAATAATAATAATAATAATAATAATAATAATAATAATTTACTACATACATACATACATGCATTACATACATACATACATACATACATACATACATACATACATACATACATACATACATACATACATACATACATACATACATACATACACACACATACATACACACACACATGCATACATACATACATACATGCATACATACATACATACATACATACATACATACATACATACATACATACATACATACATACATACATACATACATACATACATACATACATACATACATACATACATACATACATACATACATACACACATACATACACGCACACATGCATACATACATACATACATACATACATACATACATACATACATACATACATACATACATACATACATACATACATACCTACCTACCTACCTACCTACCTACCTGCCTGCCTGCCTGCCTGCCTGCCTGCCTGCCTGCCTGCCTGCATGCATGCATGCATGCATGCATGCATGCATGCATGCATACATACATACATACATACATACATACATACATACATACATACATACATACATACATACATACATACATACATACACACATACATACACGCATACATGCATACATACATACATACATACATACATACATACATACATACATACATACATACATACATACATACATACATACATACATACATACATACATACATACATACATACATACATACATACATACATGCATACATACACACACATTCATACATACATACATACATACATACATACATACATACATACATACATACATACATACATACATACATACATACATACATACATACATACATACATACATACATACATACATACATACATACATACATACATACATACATACATACATACATACATAAAATATATATGAGTAAGACTCCACATTAACCAGCATATAGGTAAGGCACTAAGAGTAATTAGTGAATAAACAACACATTCTAATCTCAACGAGCATTATTTGAGAGCAGATCTCTGCTCTTTATAGCTGGCTCCATTTCTAAATCAGTAGACATGGTAAGTGTATTATCGGACCCTGAGGTCTCACCGGACAGTTGTTTTGCCAAATTTTCATCCGACAATGACCTATTGCAGACAAATGATCATAATTTTACAATAAAGATACAAATAAAAACTAACTAATGATTTTTGGTGAAAGGATGCTTGTAAGATTCTGACTAAGGTATTAAGGTTAATTCCCTATGCAACTGGTGGTTTTGATACTGAACCTATACTACCACCAACCCCTCATTTTTACATTCAGTTTTGACAGAAAAGAGCTATTTTCAACCTGTTCCTGTGAGAAGCAGGCTCACAGAGTCAGTATGTACCTTATTGATCTTGAAAGTTCACTAGTACTATAACAAATTAACATACTTTTCATCACCCCTCAACCATGTAGATTTTTAGATATTTGCCTCTGAAGCAGACACATGTAAATATGTAAGCCAAGTCGGATGCACATTTGCAGACTAAGTTACGCATTTGATCTCCAGTGCTAGTCTAACTGTGACAGGCAGTCACCAACAAGGCAACCCATTTACAAGCCTAACGCAAAGTAAATGTAAACCACATTACAGATTTAGCTTATGTGTGAGTTTATAAATGCTAGGGTTGTGATAATCAGGCTCATGCCTTCTACCTTAAAAATTAGGGGGTGTCAAAATAAGAAACTATCCAGTGAGACCTTATAGGTTAGTAGGTCAGACATCCTTCAAATAGCAATAAAAAATGGCGGCCCCGACTAACGACAACACGTTTTGATATTAATAAGATCATAGCTACTACTGTAGACAAGCTCGTGAAAAGAGCCTCCTGGGCGTCTCAAGTTCAGTACGTTTCACGTTATTCATTGCAGAAGTCCTATTAAAATGGCAGCTGTTTACATAATGACGCTTTAAAGAGATAGTTAATGAAATATCTAGGATTCAGCTGTTTTAGTGACCCAAGTGCCATAATTCTGTCATCTATATATTTTCATTTCTTTGTGCTACTCATGACCTTCTTTCCTAATGAAACAGAATTGTACAGAATTTTCATTGGAAATAAAGCAATGGCCTTTTTTCGTGGGGATTGTTCTTCCATGAGAAAATGAAACATAAAGTGAGAAGTATATTTAGAACAGTAAACAGCAAAATGCTTAAACTCGCTATCCAGAGCAGCAGATGTCAAAGTCTAAAGACGTTTCAAATCCTAAATCGATATTAAGCATAAAGAGAGCCTTTTTGCTTATTGGATATAAAACAGATTTCTGTATGCTAATACTGTGTAAAGAAGGTTGTTTAAATAAATTTTAGATACAAATGAAAAATAGTGAAACTTACTTGTTTTGCCCTAAGCAGGCAGTACTTGCAATTTTAAACCTGAATCTTTTGACCAAGCAGAAGTAATTCTATTTCATAAACCTCAATATGTAACTCAAAGCAGACAGTTTTCGTGGTTTATAAACCTAAATCACTTGCTCCAAGCAGGAAGCATTTGTCGTTTATAACCCTGTGTTTTGCGCTAAGATGGCAGCGTCTCATTTTATAGATCTCAATTTCTTGCCCCAAGCAACCAATGATGGTATTATGTAAACCTCAGTCTTTTTCTACAGGCAAGCAGTGTTTTAAATTTTATAAAACTCGATCGCTTGCTCCAGGCAAGCAGTGTTGGTATTTTATTAATCATTTGCACCTAGCTTGTAATCTTTGTATTTTACCAGACTAGATCGCCGATTGTATTTTATAAGCCTCGATCGTTTGCTCTAAACAAGAAGTGCTGATATTGTATAACCTTGATCGCTTGCTCCAAGTAGGCCTTATATGTATCTCATTCTGCTCCAGACTGTACCTGAAACTGCAGAATGTTCGTCATCAACATCATTATGATAATCACTGTCAATCATTACCAGTATTTTATATTTGTTATTGTCCTTTTTATTCTATCAGCACCTGTATTGTTTGAACTACTCAAGCATTTCAGAGTGATAACTCAAATTCATTCCAACGAGTCCTTTTAATATTTTCCTTACGAACTTAAAAATACAAAACCCCAAATTTCAGCAGAATTTACTGCTTGATAACATTTACCAAATTTGGTTCACTTGTGTGTTTAATGTGTTTGATTCATATTCTTCCATGCAGACATCACAGTACAAAAAAGGTGCCAAAATGGTTGATGTTTATTTATAGACATAAGATTGATCGAAGTATTTCATAAGTATTTTTTAAGACAATTGTTGACATTGACATATTTGGTGGCAGTGAAAGTTGCATTTTCAGTCTAAATAATGTTGTTGTTGTTGTTGTTGTTGTTGTTGTTATAGGGCTTAACGCCATTTTTCAGCACAAGATAGGCTATACATGGCAAACAGTATTAATGGTAAAGGAAAACCCCTGGAAGAACCACCGACCATCGAGAAGCTACTGGCAGGCTTTCTCACTTACCGACATTAGCCGAGTCTGGACTCGAATTCACACAGACAGAGGTGAGATGGCAGTGATCCATAACAGTTAGCACTTTAGACAACTAGGCCACTCGAGGCCTCTAATCAATAATGCTTTTTATGGTCATTCATATATTTCCTTAGTCATAATCAATATCTAACATGTATAAAACGGGATATGAATAAATAATGTAACCCAGACTGTGCATTTTATTTATCTTTTTATTCAGCAGAGACAACAATGTATAGACAATTTTATAAGATAAGGGGCATAGAACACATTGAATGCACTCTATGTCATAGAAGGGACATATAACATATAGGATGCGCTCTCCTGCATGTCACATAAAGCAACTAACAGTCGATATTATTTTTCTGAGATATATCCAGTTAAAATATTTCGGCTGGGAATGTCATTGACATTTTAAGAGAATGCAGTTTATATCAAACTTGGACTTTTGATTTTAATGATTTCACTCATTTGTTTGCAGATTTTGGATCCGTCATCATACTTTTCTGTTTATGTATTGATTGTTTCATGGTGGTACATACACGTTCCCAGATTATTATTTTATTTTTTGCTTCTCAGGTTTATTTTTATCATGGAAGTACAGACATATTCCCAGATTTATTATTTTATGGTGGTAAATACACATTCCCATAATTGTTTGATAGTGGTACATACACGTTTTAAAGTATTAAAATGATTTGTTTGATGGTGGAACATACACGTTTTAAAGTATTAAATTTTTTATCGATTCTCGTTTTTATTAAGATAATGTCAGCATATAGACAGAGTTGCAACATACTTAAGAAAAATTTAATACTGAAGGTCAAGTCTTCGGAAAATTCAAGATTTTACTTTGGATAATAAGAAGCGAGGCAGACTGTCTTTCCAAGGTTCAGTATCAAATTTCATGTTAATGTCATAAACAAGACTGCTATCTGATATTCGTTCTGACGAGTCAGATGACTTGGTTTTATTTTGAAAGATGTATTAATATCGCCTGAGACATAGTGAGTAGATACTTTCTCGTTATTGTTATACGAGTATGCATTAGGAGACAATGTATGAGGGTACTTCTTCTGGGCGTTTAAAACTAACACATATTAGCATGGTCTTAGATAAGGTGTATATATACATCTGCGTGCCTCTTTGAAATGAATATTACCATGACCTGAGAGAATGTGTTGAGGAAATTACTCACGCCATTCGAAGTGAATAAATATTAGTATGTAATGTGTGTAGATACTTCCTCGTTATTTTTAAGATTGGTAAATATTAGTATAACACGAGACATTGTGTAAATACTTCTTCTTGACATCTGAAATGAAATAATACTAGTATAAACTTGAATAAAGTGTTTAGGAACGTACTCAGGCCACTTGAAATGAATAAATATTAGTATGACTGAGACAGTTGGTGTTTATATTTCGTCGTTAATTTGAAATAAGTAAATATTTCTATGATACAGAAGACTTTAGGTATTTCCACGTGCCTTTTGAAACTAATAAATATTAGTATGACATGGCCTTAAACGAGGCGTATAGATAATTCCACAGGCATTTGGAAATGAATGTTAGTATGACCTGTCACAATGTATATACCTACCTCTTCCTACCTTTCGAAATGAGTACATGTCAGTGTGGCCTGCAACAATGTGTGTTACCTTTCGAAATGGGTACATGTCAGTGTGGCCTGCAACAATGTGTGTACCTACTTCCTCATACCTTTCGAAATGAGTACATGTCAGTGTGGATTGCAACAATGTGTGTACCTACTTCCTCATCCCTTTCGAAATGAGTACATGGCAGTGTCGCCTGCAACAATGTGTGTACCTACTTCCTCATACCTTTCGAAATGAGTACATGTCAGTGTGGCCTGCAACAATGTGTGTACCTACTTCCTCATACCTTTCGAAATGAGTACATGTCAGTGTGGCTTGCAACAATATGTGTACCTACTTCCTCATACCTTTCGAAATGAATGCATATCAGTGTGGCCTGGAACAATGTGTGTACCTACGTCCTCATACCTTTTGAAATGAGTACATGTCAGTGTGGCCTGCAACAATGTGTGTACCTATTTCCTCATACCTTTCGAAATGAATGCATATCAGTGTGGCCTGGAACAATGTGTATACCTACTTTCTCATACCTTTCGAAATGAATGCATTTCAGTGTGGCCTGGGAAAATGTGTGTCCCTACTTCCTCTTACCTTTCGAAATGAATACATATCAGTGTGGCCTGGAACAATGTGTGTACCTACTTCCTCATACCTTTTTAAATGAATACATATCAGTGTGGCCTGGAACAATGTGTGTACCTACTTCCTCAAACCTTTTGAAATGAATACATGTCAGTGTGAAGTGGAACGATGTGTGTACCTACTTTTACATACCTTTCGAAATGAATACACATCAGTGTGGCCTGGAACAATGTGTGTACCTACTTCCTCATACGTTTCGAAATGAATACATATCAGTGTGGCCTGGAACAATGTGTGTACCTATTTCCTCATACCTTTTGAAATGAATATATGTCAGTGTGGCCCGGAACAATGTGTGTACCTATTTCCTCATACCTTTTGAAATGAATACATATCAGTGTGGCTTGGAACAATGTGTGTACCTATTTCCTCATAATATTTAAACTGAATTGATATTAGAATGGCCTGAGACAATTAAATACTTCAACATGCTTTATAAAATGAATAAATATCAGCATTGTCTGACAAAATGTATGCGGATTCTTCCTCTTCCCATTTGAAATGAATATTAGTATAGAATGAGACATTGTGTAGATAATTCCTTGTACAAACAATTACATAGAGGTGGAATTAAGTTTTGTAAAATTCCCAATATATACATTGATTAACGATTGAATTGAGAAAAAAAGAGTCTTAAGAATTTTGATATGGTACCTTCAGCAAAACGAGATAGATGAACTGTTCGTAATCAATCAGACTACATAAGTTCTAGCAAAGCTCTCAGAAATATTCGCCATAAAATCCACAATCTAACTCCTGAAACAATGTTTCTTTTCACCGTACATTGTACAAATGCTCCTTATCTCTTAGTCTATGAAAGAATGGTCTTCAATTACAACACAATTGGTGTAACCTAAGTCATCAATTATTTTGTTCTTTTTCGGCCATAAAAAACTTCTTAAATTACAAAACTCTTGGTGCAGCCCATATCATTTTAATATCAACATATACATATTGTCCTTATCTGACTACTTGATAATGTTCAGAAATGTTTTCTTTGCTAGTGAGATGTCCGATTGCCCATCATCAATTATCTGTCATCCGTTAATAATCTGTCCTTCCATTAGTACAAGTTTTTATCACTAACTATCCCCAACGACTTCTATGATTACTATGAAGCTTCACACATGTAAATTTAACTCGGATTGAAAAACACGTTTCGGGTATTCATTTGAAACAACATAAATCATTTGAAACAATAATGATCACTTACAATGAACATAATCAAACAGGACTCGTGAGTCGTATAGTTATTTTAACAGTACGTACGACTCTTAACGTCTGACTCGTTGAAATACTTGTAAACCTTGCAAACGTGTCTATTACCAAATCCTCACTTATCCCGAGTTCCTCTGTTAGCCCAAAGTTGTATTGGCCATACACCCCTTTTATAGATCCATCATGCGCACAAGTTTACAGATCAGCACTTCTGTCTTTATGTCCTTGATGGTCGCACATGCTTCCATCCTCATACAGACAAATATACAAACAGCTCGAACGACAGCCTGATACGCCCGCACACATATAGCTAAAATAAACTAAACTGGTCGTAATAACCGGTACGGAATTAAAATCTATACACACATTGCTACTAAATAAAACCCTTAAATAACAGCTTGTAACAGTTCAAAAGTTAATAACGTTTGAAATCCCGGTATTTAGAAAGGCAACATTTCACGCCAAATCATAAAAACTGAATATGCTTCACATATATACAAATAAAATAATATGTAACATTCACCCCTATGGCTATAGAAGGAATTGGAGAGCATACACGCCTTGACAAGATTCCCAAAGATCAATGTGTCCATTAGAAAAGAAACGTGCCTTAAATCTCCAGAAAAATGAGCAATTGTAAAACACCAGTGCATACCGTGCTTTTTGTGTCTCTCGCCATCTTGACCACGAAATGTTGAATTAGCTTAAATGGTTTTCAATACACCTATTTTAGAGTACGCTTGTACAGCTTGAAACCCCTGTTTAGGCGCTTTTGACGATGAAAATGAGAAAGTATTGAAGCGAGCAATCAAGTTTATTATATCCCATCATGATTGATCCTCTTGTATGACATCCATATTTAGTAAGTGATCTTAGAAACCTGAAGATAAACGTAAATCGAAAAAATAATAATAATATGAAAACCCGAAAACAAAGCAAAGGTAATAGACCCAAAACTAACAAAGTCATAATACCCTGCTACGATTAAGTCACGCCAAAGGAACCATTAGAGATAAACAAGAATGTATTGATATGATACCATACGAGGTATCTGATAGCTACAAATTGTTTCTTTTCTCACAAACAACCAATGTTTTGAATTCATTGATTAATATTAATCACAGGTATCAAATCATCAGATAACCAAATTGAAAACGTCTCAAAATTAATGCGGACATATTTTTTTGTTTCTAAAAATGTTTTTTGTAAAGATTTTTGTTGCAAAAATGTCCTTATGATCTTTATACCGAACTATGCAACGTCTGCCATATTTGTTCTTGCCCGATTCCGCTTAAAACGTTGTGGGAGGATTTAAAAGAAAGGTTGGTTTTCATTGGTTCACAGAATAATATGTGTGATATTAGAGCAAACTGTATAACAAGAACATTGTATTCATGTCAAGAACTTTATGCGCGTGTCTCGCCATATTGGTGAGAGAATTAGATTAAAAAATAAAGTATAACATGTTTGTTTCATTATTAGTTAGATTGTCTGCATGAAATATCATTATTATGATTTTCTTTCCATATTTCGTTTCTTTGTTATTTGTAACTAAAATTCTTTTGGTGGAAATTTCAGATTGATTCTTTGTCTTGTTCAAGAAGTGTTATAGCTTTTGTGCTCTGTTTATTGTCAGCTGACCAGTCATAAAATTCAGGGTATTTTTATTTCCCAAAATTTTAACAGCTATATCAGTATACTCACTCAGTTTCTTTTCTTAGCTTTCTTGGACAAGATATCTGCATATTTTTCAAAGTTAGCTTAAGGAGTTACTAAAATTGTTGCCTTAGTCTGTAGCGAACAAGCAATTAATTTGCACTAAGGCACTTGCTCTATTGATGTACCATCATACCATACGCATCTCAGCTTGATAGTGGTCATACAGTGCCGACTTAATTTAAATTTTAAAAAATATTAATTCCACAAACAACGACAAGATGCCACTAGATATGTGTTATCGTGTTAGGTACCATACCCTCAATGTCAAGGTCATTGTTTAGATTTCGTTAGTATTAGTCATTCAGGTCTATTACTTCGAAGATTAAGGAATGAAACTTTGTCAGGTCATAAATTCTTTCACAAATTTATTTTCCCCGTCATTTGGCTGATCATGGGTCGGAGAGCCATCCCATGCCAGCCGTACAAAAAGTTTGAAAATGTATCTAACAAATAATGTGTCATAAACATATATTCATAAATAAATAAACATGTAAAGGCGTCAATATTTACAGAGATGGAGACAGGAAGAAGGATATGCTGTAGACAAGAAATGTACTTAACACACTGAAACAGAGACCAGCTACGCAGTTTAGGACCTATGTAACAAAACGGAAATGTTGTATACAGGCAAACGTATCCATGCAACACAATCTGACTGTACAATTTAGGTGTACCATATGTATCCTAATTACAATTTATGGAAGTAATAAATTTTGTATGTTTTATGAATCTAAGGAATGCAAAGTTTAAAATGCTGAAAATATAAATGATCGTGTTTTTTATACACTGATGTAGGTAGACGCCGTAATTGTATAATTCAAAATCAAGTCGACTTTTCTAGAGTCTAACTTCCATATATTTGATTGCTCCAATTTAGATTATTCGTATGTGTACACACTTTCGCTTAGATTATTAATATATGTACTTTTTGGCTTAGATTAGTCATAAGTGTACACTTTGGCTTAGATTATTCATATATGCAAACTTTGGCTTAGATTATTCATATGTCTTCACTTTAGCTTAGATTATTCATATGTGTACACATTGGCTTAGATTATTCATATGTGTACACTTTGGCTTAGATTATTCATGTGTACACATTGGCTTAGATTATTTATATATGTACACTTTGGCTTAGATTATTCATATATGTACACTTTGGCTTAGATTTTTCATATGTGTACACTTTGGCTTAGATTATTCATATGTACAGTTTGACTTAGATTATTCATATATGTACACTTTGGCTTAGATTATTCATATTTGTACACTTTGGCTTGGATTATTCATGTGTACACATTGGCTTAGATTATTCATATATGTACACTTTGGCTTAGATTATTCATATGTATTCACTTTGGCTTAGATTATTCATATGTACAGTTTGACTTGGATTATTCATATATGTACACTTTGGCTTGGATTATTCGTATGTGTTCACTTTGGCTTAGATTATTCATATATGTACACTTTGGCTTAGATTATTCATATATGTACACTTTGGCTTAAATTATTCATATGTGTTCACTTTGGCTTAGATTATTTATATGTGTACACTTTGGCTTAGATTATTCATATGTGTACACTTTGGCTTAGATTATTCATATATGTACACTTTGGCTTAGATTATTCATATATGTACACTTTGGCTTGGATTATTCGTATGTGTTCACTTTGGCTTAGATTATTCATATATGTACACTTTGGCTTAGATTATTCATATGTGTTCACTTTGGCTTAGATTATTTATATGTGTACACTTTGGCTTAGATTATTCATATGTGTACACTTTGGCTTAGATTATTTATATGTGTACACTTTGGCTTAGATTATTCATATGTGTTCACTTTGGCTTAGATAATTTATATGTGTACACTTTGGCTTAGATTATTCATATATGTACACTTTGGCTTAGATTATTCATATGTGTTCACTTTGGCTTAGATTATTTATATGTGTACACTTTGGCTTAGATTATTCATATGTGTTCACTTTGGCTTAGATTATTTATATGTGTACACTTTGGCTTAGATTATTCATATGTGTACACTTTTGCTAAGATTATTCCTGTGTTCACCATGGCTTAGATTATTCATATATGTTCACTTTGGCTTAGAATATTCATATATTAATTTTTTGTCGTCGATTATTCATACGTGTTCACTTTGGCTTAGATTATTAATATATGAACACTTTGGCTTAGATTATTCATATGTGTACACTGGCTCATATTATTCATATTTGTACACTTTGGCTTAGATTATTCATATGTGTACACTTTGGCTCATATTATTCATATTTGTACACTATGACTTATATTATTCATATATGTACACTTTGACTTAGATTATTCAAATATGTGCACTTTGGCTTAGAGTATTCATATGTGTACAATGGCTTAGATTATTCATATTTGTACACTTTGGCTTAGATTATTCATATTTGTACACTGGCTTATATTATTCATATTTGTACACTTTGGATTAGATTATTCATATGTGTACACTTTGGATTAGATTCCTTTATCTTTCATTAGACTGTTGTGACTAATGCAATCATTCTGTAAAGAAGGAAAACAAAAAACTTTTACAGGCTTTTTTACGAAAAGGTGGAACCAAAAGCACTCCATATCTTGTTTACCCCTTCCATCCCGAAAAACTAAAACAACCCATGAAATATAATCCTTTTTGACAATAACTCCAGGTTTTAGTTTATCGCTAGAAAATGAACGCCTTTTTAAAGCCCAATTAGGAAATGTGTTGTACAACATGAAATAATTGATTCGTCTAATACATTCGTTTAACAAATCGAAATATATTCCTGTTCTACAGCTCCTTAAACTAGTTTAGCATTGGCACAATAACAGTGTAAACGAAACATAACAAGCAAAATTTAGAAGACAAAGAAACTTTGAGAAAGTTTGTAGAATAAATAGCGATATGAACTTACTACCGAACCTTTTAGGACATTTGTAGCGGTGAAGGTTCACATCAAAGGAAAGCAAAATTATGACATTTGTAGCGGTGAAGATTCACATTAAAGGAATGCAAAAGCTCCATTTAATATCTTAACAATGTACTTCAATAAATTTGTTTTGAACAATGTTGCAGCTCCAAAAGCAATATGGATAATGTCAGAAACGAAAGTGCCAACTTCCAAACTGGAAAACATGAAAGACTATGGTAACTCTCAGTCAGAAACTTAGAAACACATGAAATATGTAGCAGCGATTTTACAGCACATTGATTTTTTTCATTCTGGACGGACACGTATAGATTTAAATGTAGATATCTTATGCTATAGTTCATGCGATTGCGCAGTCACTAACGAAGTCTTAGAGTAAAATATGTTCAAAGCAAATACAAGAAACGATAGTCTGTAATTGTAGAATTTCGTTGGAATTCATCTTCTCTAAGTCTATTTCATTCCTGTCCTAGTAATGTCCTTCGACAGTTTCTTTTTCACTTCTATCACAAAGTTCACACCCATTTGTGTAACATGTGTCCTCTGTACCACTGTGTCTTTGAATATTATTTTCTGTATGGACAGGTATATTGTCTTTATTTGTGATGTCCACAAATTTATCAGCTACAGATGATTTGCATGTATTCATATCATTGTCGTTTATTTCTATATCAACACAGATCTCATTTCGCCTGTTTAGTGAGGTTTCCGTTCTTTTTTCATTGAAATCGTTATCTCTTTGCACAAATTCATTGTTATCATTTATGTAAATTGTTTCGTTGCCAAGTTCTGACAACCGATGACCGGAGGTACATGAGCCATCACTTCCATTTATGGTCGAAAGATCGCTAATTGAACCTCCGTAAACAGGGTTTTTCTTTTGCATTGGACTGGAATCGAGGCCATTTTTCTGATACCGTTTTTGTATCGGTGTATTGCGTCTCTCGTTATTCTGAAATAACAATAATAATAATAATAATAATAATAATAATAATAATAATAATAATAATAATAATAATAATAATATAAGAAGAAGAAGAAGAAGAAGAAGAAGAAGAAGAAGAAGAAGAAGAAGAAGAAGAAGAAGAGGAAGAAGAAGAAGAAGAAGAAGAAGAAGAAGAAGAAGAAGAAGAAGAAGAAGAAGAAGAAGAAATATAGAGTAGTATTAAAGCCAAATAATGGGGTTAATTTTAATTTTCATGGAGCGGGAATGATAAAGACCTATGATATGAATAGATTGAACTTAAACCATGGGATAGCAAGAGGAATTTTGAGCACCTCAAAAAGAATACTTTTACGTTTCAAACATGCAACTCTACACCACCCAAGACGACTAAATCCCTATGAATATACCACCCAAAAAACCTCACCCCTCACCGCACGTCAAAGCCCATACCCCGACCTCCCCCCCGTGCAAGAGCCAGTAATTTTATTTAATACTTACCTTGGGGCAGCTAAATCTAAAGTCTGACGCCATATGATTTTAAATGCAATATATTTCTTAAAAGTCGACCTATTTACATTTTAAGTACACCTTACATCTGCAAACATTTATATAATATAATTACTTTTCATTACTGCTAGATTATCTGTAGTAATGAAAAATGCTGATATAATATGCACGTTCTCATTATCAAAATACATACTTATACTGCGTGTACTCTCTCTCTCTCTCTCTCTCTCTCTCTCTCTCTCTCTCTCTCTCTCTCTCTCTCTCTCTCTCTCTCTCTCAGCTTTTATTATGATTTTAACAGAAATGTTCATCATATCATTGGTCTAAATCGCATCAATACAAACAGTTATTATGTTGATCTTTGTAATTCCCGGTCCACATAGTGTTAGTTGCCTGACAGATCAATGGCTTCACTTCGTTTTGGGGTAACTGAAATTTTGTGCTGCCTACCAGATAAAGCACTGCTTTCTCTTTAAGATTGGCTCATGCTGATAGAGTGTCCGACTTGTTATACAAGGGTCGAGCGTTCGATGCCCACTTGGACCTTACGGGATTGACTTCCACAATTTGTTCTCGGGAAAGGCACACTTTTGAAAATTCTATGGCATGATAAAAACTAATGTGTTAAAATTGAAGTTAAAAACAAAAGAAAATGAATGATGATTATAAAAGTCAACAGGTAATGACCTCGCATTCGATATATTGCTTTTTTATTAGATTTCAACTTATCCAGAAAATCATTATTTTGCTACATTGATATCGTGCACTATAGAAATGCAACATTCGCCTGCCTTGATATCTTTCTCTAGATGGGCAAAATGTCTATATACCTTGTTATCTTACATTAGAGGGACATTATCTGCCTACCTTGCTATTTTGCGTTAGAGGGACATTAACTGCCTACCTTGTTATTTTGCATTAGAGGGACAGTATCTGCCTACCTTGTTATCTTGCGTTAGAGGGACATTATCTGCCTACCTTGTTATCTTGCATAAGTGGGACAGTATCTGCCTACCTTGTTATCTTGCGTTAGAGGGACAGTATCTGCTATCCTATTATCTTGCATTTGAGGGACATTATCTGCCTTGCCTACCTTATTATCTTGCATTAGAGGGACAGTATCTGCCTACCCTGGTATCATGCATTAGAGAGACATTATCTACCTACTTTGTTATCTTGCATTAGAGGGGCGTTATCTTCCTACCTCGTTATCGTGTATTAGAGGGACGTTATCTTCCTACCTAATTATCTTGTATTAGAGGGACAATATCTGCCTACCTTGTCATCTTGCACTAGCTGGATAGAGTATTTCTGAGGATAATCTTCATGGTGATCTTCTAGAACAGTTTCCAGCATAAAGAAAGCTGCGATTCGTTTAGGGTATTTGTAATCGGCCAGAATCATGATGAATCCCAGAAACGTGGTTAGTATACCTGCAGAAAGTGGAAGAAATATACGAATAATGACGTTGTTTAAAATGGCTATAATTTAATATTATGTTTATCTTTCTCAAGATGAGTTCCATATGATAAATGAAACCTTTCTATCAGTGAAAAAATGAAATATGCTTCATATAAACCTATTTGAAGTTTTCCATTTTATTCAATCAATGTTCGTTCAACATCACTCTAAATATTGGTAAATTATGTATTTATTAAGAACTGATTGATTTTCACACTTACTAAAACGTATATGATAAACTGACTGAATATAAAGCTGCAATGATAAACTGGTCCGTCGATTGATCGTTTTCCTTCCTCCGTCTGTCTAGCCATATATCCATAAATCAATCAACCCTTCAATCAACAAACCTATCGATCAGTCAGCATATTACACTAACAAACCATAAATAATTGTCTTTCTTACTCACTTAACTAATTAACTTATCTACTTAATTAAGCAAGCAGTAAATAATGTATTGATCAACTAATCAGGTGAATATTTGGCCAACTAGTAGTTGAACTATTCATTCAATTTAATCAATCTTCAATATAAATTGGCCATGTAATCGATAATCCTACAAAAATAATAAATCTATTTACTTGCCTAAAATCAAAATAATCCAGAGACACCAGCCATAGCGTAACTGCACATCCCCTTGAGATCCTGGCAACCTGAACCCCAGGGATGGGTTCAGATAATGGTATACCACAATAGCTAGAACCATGCACACGCCCGATGCGGTGAAACAGATCGCCCCATACCAAACCACGCTACACAGAATTATGTTCGATGTTATCCAAAAGGCGAAAGCCGTCCTGAAAATTAAGAAGATAAGGCTCTGTTAAAATTTGCTCGAATGGAATTAATCTTTATCAAATTTATATTTATTCCTATTTTGGCTAAAGAAGTTTACAAATGGCACACAGACAAACTTCCAAAACTGCAAGTTTCATCTGGTTAGAACCAACTTCATATTTCCAAACCTCTTGACATATTGCATTAACAATATCACTCTGTCGTTTATTAAATTTGTCTGACTCAAGAAACAACTTTCACCAACCATTTTATAGTTTAAGATCCAAGATATATTTTAGTCACGATGATCGATTTTCCTGAATTAAAATTTTCATTTTTTCTATTCTGCCGTGGCAATTCTTGCAGACCATACATTATCGCTGCTACCTACATAATCCATCACGAAATAAAATTTGAAACATCTTTGTGTGTGTGTGTGTGTGTGTGTGTGTGTGTGTGTGTGTGTGTGTGTGTGTGTGTGTGATTTTGATTTGTAATGTAGCTTTAACAATGTTCCAGTCGTGTCGCTACGATATCTGCAGTGAGGCAGATTTTAATCATGTATAGCACTGGGCATCAAGCCAGCAAACAACATGTAGCATGATGTCCCACCCAGTCACATTACCCTGACACCAGGCACATCAGTCCTAACACTAGCCTCTTAATGCTGCGCGCCAAGCGAGGTAACTGTTAGTACCATTTTAATAAGTTTTTGGCATGACTCAGCCGGAGATCTAACCTGCGACCTCACGCATCCGCGGCGGACTCTCTAACCACTGGGTCACCAGATGCACCTATAGGTTTTTGGTGTTTTATAAAAATTCTTTTTCGTACAAATTGTGTTCATGATTTTCAAAATCTTAAAGCTAATTAATCCAGAATAATTAAGACCATCTGGAACATATGATAATATAATTTATTTATAGAGTCTTATGCACTTTTTATATCTATATAAGCATTCTTGATAGAAATTGCGTTTGAATTAGGAAAAGCACAATAAATTATTTTTATGCTAGATTGCACAGCGCTACGATGAAGTCCCATATATTACCGTGATTATGTATTCATTTCGTTACGTTCTGCTGACAGTTGTTCCCACAGCTTGTAGATTATTAATTTATTTGAAAGTACGCAAATGGCTAACTCACCTTATATAAAGGATTGCAAATTCGCCATGAATTATATTTGGAAAAACAGATATAAGTTTACTAAGGAAAAAATCGTATCTTTATCAGTTTAAACATTTACCATTGATAAGGAATCAAAGTAAGTCCATTTAACGATTCGTAATCGTTTTTTTTTTTTTTTTTTTTTTTTTTTTTTTTTAAAAAACAACAGACTATAAGAGGTCAACGCCGAATGAAACGAACTCAGTTTGGATACTCTGACTCAATATTATAACGCTTGTTTTCAGTAAATCGCCATTCGCTGTGTAAGGATCGAAAAATTATTATCGTACAAGACGGCACCGTACTTCAGACATACACTGGTGTATGTTCCACTACTGACATTTATTTTTCATCATCTTTTTTTTAAAAAAAATATATTTATAGCTAATGAAATACTATAAAATTAAAATATCGTGCGCTAAATGTTACCATAAAAGCATTCCAGCAAAATATCCAGCAAATCTGCAGCTCCGACCGAATCTAAGACCTCCCTCGTCGACATCAAAATGCTCTAAGACCATTAGAATTGGTTGAGGGAGACCACGGTCCAGTGCATGGTATAGTTCTGTCGCAGGTCCACTAACTGCAAAAATAAAATAATTGTTACCATAAGAAAAGAAAAACCCTCCAGGTATTGTATATCTGGTCGTCATATATATGGTTGCGTGTACGAAGAGCGCAATGTACACAGGAGCCTTTTCATTTCTTGTTAGATTTCTTCGCAATTTATTGGAAAACAAAACTTTGGAAAGGCACCAAACATTCATCTCATATATATATATATATATATATATATATATATATATATATATATATATATATATATATATATATATATATATACATGTATGTGTGTGTGCGTGTGCGTGTGTGCGTGTGAAAGAATAAATTTCAGTCAAATTATCATTGATTAAAGTTTTGTTTCGGAGAATAATTACACCCTGAGTATTATGTTGGTGTTTTTGCTTGTGTTAGTAAAATGTTAACTACTACGATACTTACTGTCATCTAATAACATTTCTTCGTTGTAATCTACTTTGTTTCCTTGTCCTTTAAAATCACCTGCAAATGGAAACATTGATAATTAATCATCAATTGAATATTACATTTTATTCGATAGCTTGAAATATTCTATTCTTGTTTTGGTAAGATTAGGTTACCGAAACTATGTTTAGGTACATAAGTGTTTAACCCCTTCTACATTTGACCCTTAATGATTTCATACCATGATATATTACAACTCCAATGAAGGAGACAATTATACAAGCAGACTTCATTTCGAACAACTAACCAGATTATGAACACATATCGATTCTGCGGTTGTGGCAAAACACGAACAAAGCAGGAGGCTGTTTAACATTATCTGTACCAATATGGGCTATCATCCATCCAGAATAAATTATAACGCTTAGGACAACGTGACCGGATGGAAAAAATATAGACCATGATACACACCACAGTGTACAACTCCTCCACGTGATAATGGATGAAAAGAAGTTCAACAAAGAAGTGGAGAATATAGAAGCTTCGGTGGGTTAATGCAGGAGACATGAGATGGAATCTCAGTAAATTGCTACAATGTTAAACGAGGGGGTTATTCTGCAGAACGTAAGTGTGACATGACCTGTGAGTTCAAGCAAAACAGGATGAAGAGAGTTTGATATGAATGCAGTTTTATTAGATGTAAACTTAGGATATGCTAACAGAGAGGTAGGAGCCAGGGCCATTATCATCTTAAAGTAATGGAAATAATCGGACTGAGATGGAAGATAAAGAACAGATAAATACAAACACCCCAAAAATTGACTTCGGGAGATTGCAAACGTAAGAGCAGAGTTTTGTGGCTGTTAAGAATGTATCGCAATGCAGTGCAGAGTTTTGTGGCTGTTAAGAATGTATCGCAATGCAGTGCAGAGTTTTGTGGCTGTCAAGAATGTATCGCAATGCAGTGCAGAGATTTGTGGCTGTCAAGAATGTATCGCAATGCAGTGTAGAGTTTTGTTGCTATCAAGAATGTATCGCAATACAGTGTACGATGAGACAAAAAGGCTTAGTGTCCTCAAAGATAACCAATGTGACAGACTTACTGAGACTGTTGCCTGTATAAACATATCCAGGCGGAAGAAACATCAAGCTAAAAGCGGTCCCAGCATCAGCAGTTTTGATAGACGCGGCGAGATTCAAATGGAAATGACCGAAACAAGGGGCATCTTGTCAACAGCGCATGATTGGGAAACAGGCAGATGCAAAAAGACTGCTGAGCGCTCTTTTAGGACCTCTGTGGTAGAAATTCGTACCAGATAGTGTATTATGGCCAGGAGGTAGAAGACAGGTGGATTTTGTTACAACATTCAATGATGTGGGAATCTAGATTTGAGGAGGCCAATTATAGGAACATTCATCCAAGCTTCCTAGCCTAATGGTTGAAAGGTCTGAAATCTATCTGTGGTAGTATAATGCCGTGAATTTGCAGCCTTGGGAGTCATCGGGATCACAGGACCTAGCCACCGAAATTTAGTTTCCAAGGTTTGGCGAAAGAGAAAGGAGCGATGGAAAAGCTAGTCAGTTCCGGGTTGATTCTGATAAATACCCCTATAGAGCGTTGTGGGTCCAGGACAGGGAATATCAATCTGGTAATGGTATTGTCTTTATGAGGTGTCCATATCTATATCTCATGCATATTCATTAACATAAAATATCAGATAGCAATACCTGTAACTAAAAAGCACACATGTGCATACACTAGCTAACTTAGTTAAGTGTTGTTTTGTCTTACATTGTCTTGCATTGCCTTGTCTTGTCTTGTTTGGTTTAGTTTGGTTTGGTTTGGTTGGTTTTGATTTGGTTTGGTTTGGCTTAACAAAATTTCTCATAGCGCGATGCGCTATGCATGCCAGTATGACCGTGGAAAGTATAACACGGGGAAACCCCAGCAGGAACCACTGACCCTATTGGTTATAATAGGTGGCAACAATACCTCTAACTAAAACTACACCATAGCATATGAAAGAAAGTTTTATTATCTCATGTTTAAACATCAATGATAACTCGAAACAACAACACGACACGTTTAGCTCCAACATACTAACAGATGTTAACAATACGTCTAACTCAAGCATACATGTCAATATGCAATAGCTGGCAACAATATCACTAGCTCAATGCACAGTAACACATACTAGCTGGAAAACAATACTATATTTATAATAAGCTGAGTAAGATTGCATTATATTGGAATCAGCGTTTCCATCAACCGCGTTATAGTGGGATTCCATATAATTGCAGTCTATATCATGCAACAAACTCTTATATTTGATGCACATAATTAATTAATTTACCTGAAAGAGTTATGTTGACTGTGTAAAGGCCAAAAATTAATTTACCTGAAAGAGTTATGTTGACTGTGTAAAGACCAATTCTGATGCCAATCTTGCCGTCAATATAGCTATCCGATCTGTAGATGTACGGTGCTTTAACATCTGTATATGCCTCCTGCCAGCAGTACCCATAAATGCTCACTAGAGAATAATAATAATAATAATAATAATAATAATAATAATAATAATAATAACAATAATAATAATAATAATAATAATAATAAAGACAGAAACGAGGAAAAAGGAAATGGCGATTCTGAAGAAGATCACATGGATTCAAGAAAAAAAGTATGTATTAACAGATTGTGAATACATGTACTGATAAAAGATGTACGTGCCAAAAGAACTGGCCTTGACATTATGTTTGCTGAGTTATGAATTAATTGGATTTTATTCCATTTTGATATCCACCTGTGACTTTAATCTACTTTATGTCTTCTGGAAATATATTTGGTTAAAATGTATATATTCTTATAATATGGGATCCAGATTTCATTTCTCAGAGAGAGAGAGAGAGAGAGAGAGAGAGAGAGAGAGAGAGAGAGAGAGAGAGAGAGAGAGAGAGAGAGAGAGAGAGAGAGAGAGAGAGTTACCAAGAATAATTGATCCAGTCAGCAAGCTGTAGACGAGGCGAATCAAAGTGTACCATCTCTGCAATGTAAATGTAATTTATAAACAAATGCATAATGAAGTTGTGCCCCAAAGTCAACGAATTTCGGATATCGGGATATATCAAATGCACTCTACAGATAAATCGCCAATTAGATAATGCTGTTTTTAAACATAACATTTTAGATGCATATACATCAGAAAATATTACATTTTTTTAACAAAAACAATTAGTTTATGCCAATCTGTTTTTCTATTACATGTAGTTATCATGAGGTATTATTGTACTAGATTGATCGGTATGGTAGGTTACTTGGTTGTCAAATTGTGCTCTTAAGTAGTGTTGCGGCTTGCTTGTTTGGTTGGTATATTATTTGGTCTGATTGTCTATACCGTGAACTAACCTCTTTTCCTCTTATTCCAGCAGCAGCGATCAGAAAGGCAATCGAAATGAGCACACAAATGTAGATGACGACAGTTAGAGGAATATCCAGCATGACTGGCATCCGCTGTGCACCGTATTGCGCGTAACCAAATTCATTTCTGAAGGCCCTGAACCAAGCCATGCTATAAAAAGAAAACAAATACATAGTACTTTTTCATATAAGTCATTATTTTAAGTCCTAGTTTGTCAAAAAAGCTTCTAAATTGTGTTCATCGTTTTTATAAGGTTGTTGTTGTGGGGGGGGGGGTAAAGTCATCTCTTTATGAAGCACGTTTGTCTATCATTCGTCTGTCTTTGGCTTCTCTCTCTTTTTCGGACTTGGTCGTTTTATTTGCTCGTATGGTCTATCTTTGCTTGGATTGGTGTTAGGTGTGTCTCTTAGTCAGTCTTCGTTTGGATAATTGTTCCTGTGTGTCTCTTGGTCCATCTTAGTTTGGATGAGTGTTCAGGTGGGTCCCTTGGTCCATATTGTTTTGGATTGGTGATTAGGTGTCTCTATATAAATCTAGGGATGGATTGATGTTTAGGTGTCTCTGTGTTTATCTTAGTTTCATTTAGTGTTTAGTGACATCAACATTTTAAGTTTATATCGTGCATTGGTAAATAAAGTGACTTCACTTACAATGGACAAACAACGGTTACCTATCAGGATTTATTCAATTGTAGAAACCGAACCCGCACTCTTTTTGAGGGTATCGTGATCGTTTAGATTCAAAGCTGTCTCAAAATGTTTGCAATCGTTTTAAAAGTTATGCATTACCTACGTATGTCATTGGTTCCTAAAAGTTAGCAAACACCGAGCAAAAGAGATATTAAAGTTGACTTATACCGTTCTAAAGCTCGTGGCTTAAATATTTTAAACGATTTTACCTGGCAAGCGCCTGCCTGTGCGATATGTTACGCATCACACAAGTTTTGCATTCAAATGTAGAAGTCGTATGTTTTAAACTCAGACACCATATATGCGTACATACAGTGTGAATGTATTTCTCTAAAGAAGCAAACCATCGCGTTGTACTGTGCAAAGACATTTCCGCTAC
>JAEAOA010001198.1:1122500-1152500 GCA_016746295.1 Potamilus streckersoni
AATAAAGGAAATATAATAACTTAATTTTTTTTAAATATGTACAATTTAGCGGATCAATCTTAAGATAAAGCTTAAGAAAGCAAACCTAGAATCAAGCTGCGAAAGAGTGGTTATCCAGTTCCCGACATGAAATCATCAATCTCCCTGGTCCATCGCTTGCGGTAACCGCTGTTTTAACGAGTAACGATAAAACTATCTTGTAAGTGGCGCAATTCGGCGTTGAACAAGACCATTTTATGGTTGTCTTAACATTATTCCCTTTGTGTGCTGATAATCTATGTACAGTAACAGTGAAGAATGTTTTGGCACAGCTGTAGTCAATCAGGAATTTAAAAGCAAAATTATAAAAGAAAACTACAAACACCCACAGAAATAGGCAGATGTACTTAACATGGATTTCTACCATAAGGAACATATGTGGAATGTAGTAAATTGAACTGCTACAACTAGAAAATCTTCTAATGTTGATTAATTCTGGGAGGTCTGGCACAAAAAGGAAGAAAGGAGTACACTGCAAATGAAGCAGAGCAATACACAACTTGGCTAACTTCTGACACTTTGCAATCCAGCGAATTTGTCCTTCCAGGCAAACCGAGGCTCAATACATCCGCTGTCTCTTTCATATATATATATATATATATATATATATATATATATATATATATATATATATATATATATATATATATATATATATATATATATATATATATATATACACATCTGCTGTGCGATGGGCAGTAAATATAGATTTAATTTATAATACACTGGTTTGATTTCTCCACAAATGCAAAATTGATTTTGTTTACAGCTCATTTCAAATGGGAATATGCTTTGAAATCAAACTTAGTATTTGACAGTTTCAAACATTATAATGTCTCATGCTATTGATAACTGAGACTGATTTGGACAAGCACGTTTGTTTGTGATTTAATCAAAACAGCTGTGTGGGTTGAGGGGTGTACAGTCTGCAGTGGAATTACACGCCTTCCTGTTAGCAGTTTATAAAACACAGATTTCAACTGTTTTACATTATGTCGCAACATCTCTTTCTCTCTTTCTCTCTCTCTCTCATATTTTAAGACGTTATTTTTTAATTATATACATATGTAGCAAGTTACAAATTCGATTCTAATTCTGAAAATGCAACTATTGTAAAATAAGAAAGCGAATTAAACTTTGAACGTCTTCCAGGTAAATAAATAAAATACGAATGAACGAGTGTATGTGTGCATGTGTGTGTTTGTATGTGTGTGCATATGTGTGTGATTTGTATTTCTAACATAACTTTAACAATTTTTCAGTCATGTCGCTACTATGCAGTGTGGCAGTTTATAGTGATGTCTAGCACAGGAGGCATGATTCCGCAGATATCATGTCCCACCTAGTCATGTTATTTTGACACCAGTCTAACCAGTCTTAAGACTAAGGTCATAATGCTGAGGGACTAGGCAGGCAGCTGTTAGTATCATTGATCTCGCCTTGGTTCGACCCTGCGACCTCTCGCGTCCGAAGCGGACATTCTACATTCTAACCACTAGTACACCGGAAAGATCGAGCGAATGAATAAATGATCGAATTAATAAAAATATATATGAGTGTATTGAGAAAGGATCATCCCTCTTTGAGAAACAGTAGTACAATAACAAAAGTTTCATTATCAGATTTCAATTTTAAGTTTTATGCTAACAAAATTTATTACGTTATTCATCCGTGTTGATTCCCACAGGATGTCTAAATTTACTTATCTAAACTGTCTACTTGCTGTGCTTATCGCATCCCCAAGCAGTATCGAATTGTGTGTTTAACCGCTATAAACAAATTGCTATGTCCGTAAACACGGTCTAAGTAGTGTTACAGTCCGAACCTCAATGGTATGTTGTTTATCAGTTCTTACACTGTTTGAAGTGTCACAAGGACTTGGTGCCAGTAGTAATAATAATGATGATAATGATAGCGATTAGAGCAACGACGACGACAACCGCTATAACGATAGCCACTAAAATGATTATTGTTGTTGTCGTTCTTGGCCGTGCTGCTATGGTGGCAGGATCCAGTTTCGTAAATTGGCCCCTGGCAAATTTCTTAAATTAAGGCTATGGTGTGACTTTTTCAGCTATTATTGTTTACTAATTAAAGATATGGATATATTTGTGAAAAAGGTGTTTCGGTCTTGTGTTGTTCTTGAAATTGATGTCAATCATTTACATCTTCCATAATTACTATGCAATATGTTGATAGTGAAATACCAATATTTGTCTAGGAAGAAAAACTACCCTCCCATAGCAGTAAACACATGGGTTTGTGGCTTGTAGAATATCTCAAAAATGGCTTGGATGACACCTATTTTCAACTGCATCAGCCTGTTTAGTACACACTGATTAGCAGAATTATCATCTAGGGAAAGGGCTTGTGTTTGCACTGTGAGTACCACATGGTGTCAAAAATGACCTTCGGATGTGAAAATTGCAGGTATACATTTGGGGTTGGGGAGCATAACATTCTTTTATGGACTGCCATTGACTTCTCCAATCAAGTAGCTAATATTCCTATGCTTATATATGGACCTTTTTTGACCTCGCTGGTGTATTTTCTTTTATTTAAAAAAAAAATTGTACTAGGTCACTGATTGCGGCATTAAATTTAGACATAAAAACATGTCCCCTGCCATCTGTTGTTTGCTGTTCCGTCTTGAAATCAGACACTGAAAAAAATGGAGTCAGGCATCGAAAAAACTAGTTCCATACATGCTTTTCAAATTATAAAATGCGATGTAAGAAAACACTGAAAAGAGCATAGCTAAATTTCGCGTTTCATATCACTCAGTTTTTCGTGCTGATGTTGTATTGTCAAATTTACATTCGCCCTGCAATTTTTGATGTCTTTTTTTAATTTCGATACCGGCAGTTAATGACTTCATTTCAAATGCTTAGTGGTCTAACAAATATTTACCAAATATGTCATCGTAGAATTTACATCAAATCGAAGAAGAAATATTTAAGCAAAAACTATAAGCTCATTTCGACTTATCGTCTCGTGATCGATATTGTTATTACTTGGTTGATGTGAATAATGATGGCATAATATAGCATGTGTGTTTGTGTTTGTGTGTGTGTGTGTGTGCGATTTAGATTTTAATCGTATCATTAAAAAAATTTCAGTCATATCACTAATATGTTTGCAGGGTGACAATATACAGTTATGTCTAGACTTGAAGCATGAATTCCCACCCAGTCACATTATTCTGACACCAGGCCGACCAGTCACAACAATAACCTTATAATGCTAAGCGCCAAGCGAGGCAGCTGTTAGTACCATTTGTAAGGTCTTTGGTATGACTCGGCAGTGGTTAGAATCTGCGAACTCCTGCATCCGATGCGGACGCTTTAACCACTAGGTCACTGTAGTGGTCCATAAAATAGCAAACACCGAAGTATGCTATTGATGTTTTCAAGTATCAATTTGTAATTACATAAATTTAATATCAGTCAATAACTAAAAAGTGTTTCCATGTTACTGTATACTTGCAAGTCAACAATTTAGATAAAAGAAAGAAAAATAAATTAAAAAGAAAATAAAATAAAAGCATGCTGCCACTTACGGAGTTGGGGGGAGTGGTAGATTAAGATGTTAACTTAAGCTCGGTTGGTTTTTCTTAACATCGGGAATATAATAGCTCAACGTTAAGACATTATTTTTTTATCAGTCATATCGTTTAGATTACTTACGTATTTAAGAACCGCCTTGAACATCTTGAACCCATCTTATTGCTGGAGGTTACCAATTAAAAAAACATTAATTCTACGCCATCTCAAACCTCGCACTCACAGGTTTTAACTAGGCCTATGGTTTGCATTCATTAGCAACAAAACAAAACAAAATGAAACGCAGCGAAGCGAAACAAAGGCATGCATTCGGTAAGTGCCAGACAAAGTGTTGGTGGGCAGGAGAATGAAAATCTTTTAAATTAATCCAAACTCTTGAAATAAAATTTACTTTGATACTATGACACCCATCCAAAAGATACCAAACGGGTAAATAAAAGAATCAGTCACTGCTAAATCATTTCTGTATAGAGTAAGCGCTGTTTTGAACAATTTGTTTAGAATGATATAAACTTCAGTTGTTGTTCTTTTTCATTTATTAAGTTGAAGAAGTAAATTGTCTATATGAGTTTATTTTTTATTGATATAATTTACCAACAAGTGAAAAAAATTATTAATCTTGATTTATTTGCGGGCAAAATACATATAGTGAATTGAAAGTGTCTACAAGCATCATTAATATATTGTATGGCACTGTATCATACACCATTGTCCTCATTTAAAATTATAGCATACCTGTTATATTAAAAAATAGAAGACAAGTGACTTGTCAATTACACCTGTAAACTTCTATTTTCTTTGTCGTTATTAAGGTATATAGCAAACACATATTCATTTGTGTAATGTCATTTATTGCGTGACCAACCTGACATAGCATTGAATAACATTCAGTACAATAGTAGTTGACGTTTGGGAATAAAATCAAACGCATTTCAGTGCCAATATATATATATATATATATATATATATATATATATATATATATATATATATATATATATATATATATATATATATATATATATATATATATATATATATATATATATATAAGGGTGGAATGGAAATTAATTGTACAATTGACGAGTCCGTAATAGACAGTGTAGAACACTTGAGATAAGGTATTGCGGCATTACTGGCTTGTATACAACGTGCATTCAGAATGTGCACAAGATAAAACATGACTCAAACATATCAGTATATATATATATATATATATATATATATATATATATATATATATATATATATATATATATATATATATATATATATATATATATATATATGCGTTGTCCTCAAAAAAAATTATGCATGCACACCGATAACTAGTTGCATGGTCCTCAAGATAAAACATGATTCAGGCATGCCAATACGTAACTGCAGTTTCCTCAAGATAAACCACAATTCAAGCATACCAATACGTAATTGCAGCGTCATAAAGATAAAACATGATTCAGGCATACCGATACGTAATTGATTGGTCCTCAAGATAAAACACGGTTCAAGCACACCAATACGTAATGCATGGTCCTCAAGATAAAACATTCAAGCATACCGATACGTAATGCGTGTTCATCAAGATAAAATATGATTCAGGCAAATCTATAAGTAAGGCACGGTCTGTAAGATAATAAATGATCCATGCATACCATCGCCTATTTACTGGATCATCAAGATAACACATGACGCAAGCACACCAATACCTAATTACACGGTTCACGTGAAATACCACCGAAAAGTCAAAGGACACGTCCGTCTCTCTGGCCTAAATTAAATCTTTTCAGACGATATACGAAACACTAAATCGCCCAAGAAAAAACAATTTGGAGCATATAAAATTCTCCGAAGTATAAATGTAAACAAAACCACCCTGCTTTGAGGATACCGTTATAAATGAGCATCGAAAAGTTGCGTCCTTTAGAAATAATGCTCGGTGATGCTTGTTTCAGACAGTACTGTTAACGGTTGTTGTCATTGAAACGGGTTGTTTATTCTGTTCAAGGCTAAAAGTATACTGGCTAAAACATGTATTACTTTGATTTTGTTTTCCCGTTTATCGATCCTAATATCCCAGTATTACCGGTGCTCGAAAACAAATTAATAGGAATTCTCCATGCTAACAATAGGGATAGTGTCAAAGGTAGTATTTAATAGAAGAAAATGATATTCCTAAGGTTTATAATAGTCAACACGGTTACGCATCAGCAATTCATATTGATTATTTAGTATATCTAGAAATTCACACGGTTGCTTTGTTACTGGACATAGTGTAAGAGTATAATTTAAATTATATATATATATATATATATATATATATATATATATATATATATATATATATATATATATATATATATATATATATATATATATATATATATAGAGAGAGAGAGAGAGAGAGAGAGAGAGAGAGAGAGAGAGAGAGAGAGAGAGAGAGAGTTTATTATCATTCATGTATATGACGCTAGATAGGACATGCAAGACGTTAGCTGCCCAGTATTTTGAATGTCAGTCGTACAATGGATATTATTTCGATTATAAGTTGCAAGAATGATTATTTATAACAAGAATATATTTCAATTAAAGGGAGAGACAGACAGACAGACAGAGATGTCCATGTGTGTATTTGTGCATTCGTATGATAGCAAGTGCATGTTATTTGCGTGAAAATTAAATTAAAAAATACCTGTCACTTGTGAGTGTCTCATTCAGGCTTTTTCCTAAACTTTCTTCACCCCATCTTGAAGACATCTCGCATTTCTTTTGTCGACTAGTTTGAATACCCAACCTTATCTGGCGTACTGCACGTACTTCCAGATAAAAAGTGCATCATCTTCACATAGAAACGCACTTTCAGAAATCCCTCTCTTCCTTTTTTTTTAAATCAACACAAACATAATCCAAATAATGTAATTCCTTTAGTTTAGTCAGTAGACTGCTAAAAACACGATTGTATAAAATTTCCCTTCCTTGTTATTCTGGAACCATCGCAAGCTACCTAGCAATGTTTTAATATCAAGGAAACCATTTTCATGTGCTTACCGTACAGGTATACAGCATCGTAACCATTCTAATTGCCATACCGTACTAATCCATTTCGTGTCGTTAGGTCTTAATAGACCGTTGACACTGCAATTATTAAACAATTAGATTCCTTAATAATCCTTAATCACAAAGATAACCCGGATAGACAAATCAGTAAATGTAAAATTTCAAAGACGATAATATTCACCAGCTGCCTTTGACAATCAGGGATTGTTGTTAACTAAGGATAAGAGAGTAAACGTATGCAGGTAAGGTAGTCGAGCTGTCCAACTGTCAGGGCGGTCATCAAAAAAGAAGGGAGAAGAAATTAATGTTTTATTCCTCCATGACAGTAAAGCTTTACAAACGTAATGCTGGAGAGAAAAGGAGGAAAGAAGGAACTAGGTGTGACTCGTCAAGAGCGGACATATTTCTGTCATCAGCGGACGATAGTTGAATCTGTATGCAAAACCAATATCCCCCTCCCCCTTATGTCGCTGTAGTTTGTGGGGTCATTGAGTAGTGACCAGGACCATTGATAAAACAGTCTTGTTATGGTTGTTTTTAGGGTCAATTTTTCTGTGGTTATTTTAGGTTTTTCATTTTCTAAAATAAATAGTATTAAAATTATATTTTAAACAATTAAAATTATTATTTTCAAAGCTGTCTGAAATTATAGCGAATAGATCCCGCTGCATTAGACAAAAAATGAAACTGGATTTGGATTTTTTAACATAACTTTAACAATGTTTCAGTCATATCGCTAAGAAGTCTGCAGTGTGGCATTTTGTAGTTTATAGAGGGACATCATGCAGCAAACGTGTAACACAAGGTCCCCCCCACATTATCCTAAAAAAAGCTGACCTTTCTTAACACTAACCTCTTAATTATGAATACCTAGCTGAGCAGTTGTTTATACCATTTTTAGAAGTATTTGATATGACTGCCATGGTTCGAACTCGCGACTTCGCATCCGAGGCGGACTCTTTAACAACAAGGCCAACGAATGAAACTAGTATAGAATTATTTTTGTGGTCAAACGTATCATACTAATTACGAATACATACTTATAGGATAAATGCATCAAAATCAATCTACTTATAAAATAATTAACATAAAGTGAATCCATCTCGAAAAGCATTAAACAAATAAATGAAATTAAGGAAAAGAATATTTTAGCAAATTTTATAGCAAATTAATTAAAAAATACCTTTATCGGACGACGAAAAATTTCGTTTCGTACGTGGTTCAATTTGACAAATATCTTGAACTCAATGTGTGTGTGTGTATATATATATATATATATATATATATATATATATATATATATATATATATATATATATATATATATATATATATATATATATCTATATATATATATCTATATATATATATATATATATATATCTATATCTATATATATATATATATATATATATATATATATATATATATATATATATATATATATATATATATATATATATATATATATATATATATATATATATATATATATATATATATGACAGGGGATACACGCAAACCGGCCAATGCACAATCGATTAGCCGTAAGTACCGTTTTCTACTCTTTACGTGATTATGTGATTATGAATTTTAACGTAGCTTTAACAATTTTTTAGTCATTATTTCGCTACGATGTCTGCAGTGTGGCAGTTTTATAGTGATGTTTAGCACTGGGGCATCATGCCGCAGACATGTAATATCATGTTCCACACAGTCACATTATCCTGACCAGTCATAACACGAATCTCTGAATGCTGAGCGTCAAGCGTGGCAGCTGTTAGTACCTCTTTTCAAGTCTTTGGTATGACTCGACCGTGGATCGAACCGACGATCTCCCGCATCAGAGGCGGATGCTCTAACAACTAGGTCACGGGAGAGGTTTCTACGCGCTTATAAGCCGTGCCAACTACAAACTGCCCATACCCTGGTCTGCCGTCGCATTACGGGCCAGCATATCAGGGTCTATACAGCTTATTGGAAGTAATCAATTTATAATTAAAAAAACATAAACCACTGTTGCATACTCCTGACCTGCAGGTACCTTCTGCAACTGTTGATTAGAGGCAATGCTATTGGCAGTAGGATACGACCTATATGCAGATACATGCGGCATGAATTGTTTAGCGTAACATCAGGATACTGTTTGCATATTTGCTTCATTAAATACAACTGTAATCTAAGTTGTGTGTGTGTGTGTGTGTGTGTGTGTGTGTGTGTGTGAGAGAGAGAGAGAGAGAGAGATTTCAGAATAAACATTAAGAATTGAAAATTTCTAACGAGAAATTTATAATATGAACTTGCTCTCCAAAGAAAATCTTACTTAGTATCAGCTACAGTATAGTCTAGTATGAGATGTAACCCGTAATTAAAGTAATTAAATCAGTTACGGCAATAAATTGATTGACAGCGTCATCAAAAGTTGTGAAACCAAATATCGTCTTTCAGTATTTCCTAAGATCATTTTATTTTTAAAGGTGGATAAAAAGAAAATTTGACATAATAAGGAAGAATGATGTTTAGAGAAATAAAGAAAACATTTCATCTTAAGTCTGTCATATAAAGGTATAGTGTATGTAGCCTAGATATGAATTTGGGGATTGGTGTACCAATTCATCGTAATGTGCCTGTTAATGTATGTATTAAGGAGATTTCTGAATAAAAAAAATACCTTAATATATTCAAAATAATGATAATTCATTCATGTATGATGTGAGATGGGACTTCAATGTTGATATTTGTGGAAAAAAGATCTGCTGATTCATCATTATCAACGGTTTGTCAAATTTAATCAACGGGACTTCAACATTTTGAATGACAAGCACAATTTGCACAAAATTACACGCTTGTGTTACTACGTGTCATTTCGATGATTTATTATTTATCTCGTTGGTAAGTATGTTTCAGATTTTTAAATTAGCTTTAACAATTTTTTTAGTCATATTGCTATTTTATGCTGATGGTTAGTACTGTACTACATTGACTCTCGTGCTAGGAGAAGGAGGCTATATTTTGCAAATCATTCCCTGACAGCAGTTCGACGCAAATATGATTGAATCGTTATATGTGGCTCTCATATATTTAGATGTTTAAAATTTAAAATTATCATCTATTTATTTTTTTAGGTCAATATTTCCAATCATAAAACCGACGATTGCTTTATATTCTTAAGGCAGTCGCTTTTCCTTTTAGAAATTTCATTTCCTTATTTTAACAGCATATCTATTAGAATGTATTTATACTCAGAGAACTTTTATTATATGTTTACTTAAATTTGAAGTTTGTCTCAAAGAGTATGAGCATTAATATAAAATAGAAGAGCTAAGATAGCTTGTCGCTATTACTATTGAAGTACTGTTTGAGGTACACATTTTTACGGCATACAACCTACGTCTCGCTTTTTATCCGCGTTACCTATTATTATTGGCAATTTGGGTACTCGTTTAAGGTTATATAAATATTGTACCTGGAAAATGTTTACAGCCACCAAAAGAGGAGATTTAAGGTGGATATACTTTTCATACACAATTCATTTTAACGCCTGTCCAAACTCAAGTATACGTGTGCGTATCTGTGTGTGGGAAGGTGAAGACTTTTAAAGAACTATATTTTACAACGAAACAACGTTATGCAAGGAGGAATACGCACATACAAAAATGGAAACGGGGCATGTGGATATTGCAAGCTGTGAAGTATATGAAGGTACTATATGTTTGTCAGTCTGTGTAATTATGTGGTTTATTCTTTTGGGGTTTGACGCCATTTTCGAACTCATGTTACCGTATAACTGGTGGAGGAAGAACCAGCGGTAACCCGGTTAAGAACTACCGATCCACAGAAGCTACTGGCAAGCTTTCTCACAAACCTACATTGGCCGACCGTGAGACTCGAACCCACGCATAAAGAGTTGAAGTGTCAGCGTTTGCTAAAAGCGAGCGCCTTTTATACCACGTGGTCACCTAGGGTCACTCATATATCTGCCTGTATTTATGTGACAACAGTTGCTTTTGACCTAGCGTCTAGTCTGCTTCTTTGAATATAAATATACATACGTCATATTTATATATTTGCCGGCTAAGTTGGAGCGCGGGGGTTGGGTACGTTCCCGGTAGCATTCTATAAGGGGTGGGTCCCACCGAGTTACTGTGGATCAAGTTGCATGTATTTAAATGAAAATCAACATATATAGATGCAATACTGATTCTGATATACCTATAACATAAAGAGCAGTTTAAGGACTGTGTTGATCTTGTATTCGGAGATCTATTAAGTGCCATGGTACACTCAAAGCTGAAGTGCTCCGGGCACTCAAAGCCTTAATCCGACCAGGATGTGTATAAAAAAATTCTCTCTCTCTCTCTCTCTCTCTCTCTCTCTCTCTCTCTCTCTCTCTCTCTCTCTCTCTCTCTCTCTCTCTCTCTCTCTCTCTCTCTCTCTCTCTCTCTCTCTGATGTTGTTTCCATGTAAATGGCAAATCCATGAAATATTATACCATTCCAACAACAGTTTCTCTGTACAAACTGTACTTGGTACCCTTATTGTTGACTCTATCGATAAGGTTTTAATGAGTCATACAGACCAACGGGTAAACATGCTTTCATTTATTCAAGAGCGTTTTTTAACCCGTATAATGCGAAAGCTTGTGGCCGAGTGATCTAAGGCGCTCGACTTTTATTTTTTACAGACCACTCATGTCTAATCTGTCCACGCTGGTTCGGGTCTCCGCAGGAGCAGCGGGGATGTGTGGAAAAGCTGGCCATTAGCTTCTCAAGGGTCAATAGTTCTTCCCCGTGTATTTACGGGGTTTTCTTCCACCAAATATACTTGTCGCCATTTACAGTCTGTCATGTGTTGAACAATGGCATTAAACTACACAAAACCAAACGGATCTGCAACAAAAAGCAAATAACGTAATTTTGATAAATCAAAACAATTAATGCTTTTATGAAAAGGTGCAACAAACAGGTAAATCTTTTATACATTTTTTTTTCTCTCCGTTCCAGCAAACTATTTCAATGGAGGTCCTTAAGCCCGGCTTTATAAAATGTCAGAGAAAACAAAAAAAAATGTTTTATAGTTTACATTTTAAGCATCTGAAGCTAAGGTGGAGATGACGGAATTTTAAAACATTTGGAATGTATGAAGTTTGCACATCAGTCGTAGAAACATGGAAAGATGCATAAAGATGTCATTGCAAAGAAGAGGGGGTAGTCTGTACTTTATGATCAACCATTCCCTAACCCGCACGTCCGCTGTCTTGTAAAACACTTTCATAAATAACGAGAATAATATGAAAACTAAGGTCTATTTTTAATTGTGATTAATTAATTAAAAAATTAATTAAATAATTACTACTACTACTACTACTACTAATTATTATTATTATTATTATTATTATTATTATTATTATTATTATTATTATTATTATTATTATTATTATTGTTGTTGTTGTTGTTGTTGTTGGTATTGTCGCAACAAACTGTGCATGTAACCTATTTATATTAACAAGTTCAGGATAAAGGATACAGAAGTAAAGTTAAACTAAATCACTGCATGCTATCATAGACTTCAAAATATCTTATTTTATAAAATAAATTACGATCACGTGTCTCTTTTGAATGTATTGCATTTATTAGTACAAATGTATACAAAGTACAGTTCTGTACTTTCAGTTACCAAAATTCAATTTGACTGTCATTCTCACTCACGCACACAGACACACACAAGCACTTTAAAACTTGCTTTTGATGAGAATGTATTTGTACAGTCTAAATGTTGAGGACTCTCTCATTTGCATGTGTGTGACAATCAAAAGGATTAAATAGTCAAGTGAAAATAATTGCCTTTCGAAATGAAAAATATTCTGTCTATACCTTTTAAGTTAAAAACGCTGCCTGTTGAATTTTGTCTCGTTGTGTGAAATATTGACAAGAGATCGTCGGATGATAACCTCTTGCAATTCAGGCACGCGTGTCTATATATATATATATATATATATATATATATATATATATATATAAATATATATATATATATATATATATATATATATATATATATATACATATATATATATAAATATATATAAATATATAGATATATATACATATATATAGATATATATATATATATATATATATATATATATATATATATATATATATATATATATATATATATATATATATATATATATATATATATATAATCGAAGGATAGTCTAAAACTATTCTTGGCTATAATTATTTAAAAAGAATTAACGTACCTTTAATCCTTGTTTGTATAAAATGTATTTCCAAACTATTTCAAGAGAAGGCTCTATGTATATTGAAAATATGTAAAGTTTAATTCCTTTTTATACAAGAATTCCAGGATCCGGTGCTAAATATATCGTATTAGGTAAGGTGCATTCTGATTGGTTCCTGTGGATATCCGAATCTGATACTCCAGATCCGGGCTGAAATGGGCATGTTCCGTGTGGTTATAGAAATGATCGGCGCGTGTCGAGCCATAATCAGTTGGATTTCTGATCTTATTGTTCAGGACGTGCCTTAAATCTTGTAATGATATATTGCATTTTATCGCTTCAGTGCATTTTTGTTTAATATTCTGGGAATTGATTGAAAACTATGAATTTGCACACACACACACACACACACACACACACACACACACACACATACACACACATATGACCAAGAGCAAAATTTTAAAAAATAATGTTTCAACTATTTATGAATATGTTACTTATATAGTGAAATGTGCGTAAGATATATCAGATTCTCTAAGCACCAAAATAAATCGAAGTGAAAATAAATAAAGATTTGTAATGTTGCTTGCTACAGTGAACTTGGGGCTAATCCATCGTGCTTAAGTAGATAGTCTTATCAACTTTGTCCTTTAAAAAACATATCTTCAAAAAAAGAAAAAAAGATATTTAATTAGATTTTAGCAACAAAAATGTAAAATCATGCGAATGAAATTTCAAACGAATGATATGGTAAGTGGGTATATCGTCTTTTATTCTTGCATCAAAATGCACAGACCCAGATCTACCGTCGCATAATGTTCATACAGTGCAGTGTCTATGTTAGTGAGTATGCTGATTACTCGTAACATGGACCCTGGCCTGAATGCTCATTATGTTACGGCATATTTGGGTCCGTCCATTTTAAAGCTAGCCTCTACTTATATGCGAGTATATACAGTATTTGGGAATACCTTACCATAGTGAACTTGATGTTTTAACCAGTCTTCTATATTTATATTAAGCTGAGTATGATTGCATTATATTGGAATCGCCGTTTCCATCAACCGCGTTATAGTGGGATTCCATATAAATGCAGTCTATATCATGCAACAAACTCTTATATTTGATGCACATAATTAATTAATTTACCTGAAAGAATTATGTTGACTGTGTAAAGGCCAAAAATGAATTTACCTGAAAGAGTTATGTTGACTGTGTAAAGACCAATCCTGATGCCAATCGTTCCGTCAATATAGCTATCCGATCTGTAGATGTACGGTGCTTTAACATCTGTATATGCCTCCTGCCAGCAGTACCCATAAATGCTCACTAGAGAATAATAATAATAATAATAATAATAATAATAATAATAATAATAATAATAATAATAATAATAATAATAATAATAATAATAATAATAATAATAAGCATAATAAAGACAGAAACGAGGCAAACGAAAATGGCGATTCAATAAAAAAATATGCATTGACAGATTGTGAATACATGTACTGATAAAAGATGTACGTGCTAAAAGAAAAAAGAACTGGTCTTGACATTATGTTTGTTGAGTTATGAATTAATTGGATTTTATTCCGTTTTGATATCTTCCTGTGACTTTAATCTACTTTGTCTTCTGGAAATATATTTGGTTAAAATGTATATATTGTTGTAATATGGGAGAGAGAGAGAGTTACCGAGAATAATTGATTCAGTCAGCAAGCTGTAGACGAGACGAATCAAAGTGTACCATCTCTGCAATGCAAATGTAATTTATAAACAAACGCATAATGAAGTTGTGCCCCAAAGTCAACAAATTTCGGATATCGGGAGATATCAAATGCACTCTACAGATAAATCGCCAGATGAATAATGATGTTTTTAAACATAATATTTTAGATGCATTTACATCAGAAAATATTACATTTTTAACAAAAACAATTAGTTTATGCCAATCTATGTTTTTCTATTACATGTAGTTATCATGAGGTATTATTGTACTAGATTGATCGGCATGGTAGGTTACTTGGTGGTCAAATTGTGCTCTTAAGTAGTGTTGCGGCTTGCTTGTTTGGTTGGTATATTATTTGGTCTGAGTGTCTATACCGTATAAGATCTACCGTCGCATAATGTTCATACAGTGCAGTGTCTATGTTAGTGAGTATGCTGAGTACTCGTAACGTGGTCCCTGGCCTGAATGCTCATTATGTTACGGCATATTTGGGTCGGTCCATTTTAAAGCTAGCCTCTACTTATATGCGAGTATATACAGTATTTTGGAATACATTACCGTAGTGAACTTGATGTTTTAACCAGTCTTCAGGCAATGTTTACTTGATTTTTTTTAAAAGGAAATGTAGAGCTGATTTAAGTCAATTGTCAATTTCTTTGAAAAACTTATTTGATAAGTAAAATTAAACGTTTTAGGATATGAAAGCCATATTTAATATCATTATGAACAAACAAAATAAACAACAACAACAAAAACCATAATGGTATTATACGTAATTTGAAACAATATACTCCTCTAAGTGTATATTATATCAGAATTCAAATAGCACAAAGGTGCAAGTGCCCCACCCCCACCCCACCCCACATATGATTTCACATCTAAATACTTTTTTTTCGCTATATGCAATATTATGTAGTGTACTAGTGGCAACGAAGGACGGAAAGGTCCAGTTCATAAAAAGAATTCGAAACCCCATCTTAAGTTAAATTATATGCCCTCTGATTTTTCTTTCAATATTTTTACACTTCATGATTATTCAGCCTCTATCAGAAATTGGTTGACCTCCATCTTCACTCAATCATAATTCAGGTTACATCAGGAGTTGGCGTACCCTCCCTTGTTATCGGTATAATGTATAGTATGTATTGTGGAAGGTGCAATTATGAATACATAATGTTTCTAACTGGAAAGGTATTAGAGAACACCAATATCGTTTAAAATATTTTCCCTAAAATTTATCATGTATAAGTCTGCACGGAATCTATAGTGAGACCTACCAGAAGCACCTTTATCGATACAGAAACACAGTGGCAAACTTCTCCGCACTATTACTCTAAAAAAGAGAAGAAAATAATCAACACAAATACACTCGATCTGAAAATAAAACACAAATCTAACACAAAAAATACAAACAAAGAAACAACAGAAAAGCAAAAGTTAGACCAAGATAAATTCACATCCGCTCACGTGTAAAACAAAACTTGATCTTGAATCCATTTGGCGAAAATTATAGCATCCTGAATGATCTAATGAGAATCAATCGAGATAGCTTTGTAATCTACGCTGAATTGCTGCTATCTATGTGTCAAGTCACTGTCGCGTGTTTACGTCCAATACTGATACTGTTAGAGATTAAAATGATATTTCAAGACCCGCTTGACGATGGATCATAATTCAGTAATTATGTTGTTGTTGTTGTTGTTGTTGTTGTTGGGCTTAACGCCATTTTTCAGCACACGGTAGGCTATACATGGCGGCCAGTATTAATAGTGGAGGACGAGACCGGGAAATCACCGGACCTAAGAGAAGCTACTGGCAAGCTTTCTCACATATCCACCTTCGCCGAATCCTAGACTCGAACTCACGCAGAGGTGAGATGGCAGTGGTCCGTAACGGACAGCGCTTTAGACCAATAAGGCCACTCGGGGCCCCCCGTAATTATGTGATGTCGAATACAATTCCGTGATTGTTATATACAGTCATTCTTATTTTCCACTTTTATCTTCTTTCCTGCAGGTAAATATATTCGAATTTACCTTGCCTTCGCAATTAATTATTTTTACAAGAAATATTTTGAATTATTGTCATATTATAATGAAACATTGTATCGTTTAAGACAATTTGTTGCATCTTCTAGAGTGCTTATCCAAATCCATATTATTTCATGCTTTTGACTCTAGATTGACTAAATATGACTATCATTTATTGCCCAGTGTTTTAAACGTCACTCACGAAATGGGTTGGATTTCAAAAACAAGCTTGCAAGAGGGTGTAGTAGTGATAATTATTCATAGCAAAAAGATATTTTTGTTTTTATAAATTGATATGTGTGTGAGTGTGTGTGAGAGAGAGAGAGAGAGAGAGAGAGAGAGAGAGAGAGAGAGAGAGAGAGAGAGAGAGAGAGAGAGAGAGAGAGAGAGAGAGAGAGAGAGAGAGAGAGAGCGTAGTTTTACCAATTATTCAGTCACATCGCTATGATGTCCGCAGTGTGGCAGTTTATAGTGATGTTCATCTTTGTGGACTTCATGCCACATATATGTAGCACCATGTCCCAACCAGTCACCTTATCCTAAGTTCAGGTCAACTAACACTAATCTCTTACTGCTGATCGCATTGGGGGCAGCTTTTCGCAAACGTAATGCCAAGCGAGGCGTATGTTAGTGTTATGTAAGAATTTTCTTGTTGATTATGTGACTGTTATTTCTTAATATAACCTTCTTCTGTCTTCTCACTGCTTGGGTGGCGCTCACCAGTTATTAGGTAGTTTTGAGAGAGTGATGTATGTAAGGTGAAGTTGTTTGCATTTTAAACATGCACAGTGGAGAGAATGTTGGCATACCTATATACTACTTTCATGTAATGTGCATGAAATTTCTTTGGATATTGTACTTTTGGAAATTTTAAATGATCTTGGGACACTGCTAACTAAAATGACTGCTCCCTTGTGCTCCAAAAATCAACCTAAATTTATCTAAAGTACACTATTCTTGGCAGCTATTAAAATATGGAAAATGAATTTTGCCAAACTAGATAATACCAGCTTCTAAAAGTGCAATGACTGAATTACCAAATACATAAAATGTAAAAAAAGTTATCGGCTCTTTTTTTACAATTTACCTCTGAAGTTCGAGAAGAGAAAATGAGCAAGTAGAGCTAGCACATTTTTGAAAGGTGCACATCTGGAGTAAGGTCAAGCTGTATATTCTATAACCCATATTACACCCATCAATCATACATCAAAATAAAGGGAATTAAAGGTTCTTTGAACAACACCTAAGATATACAGAGTCTCTTTTAAATAACCAGTATAACTAGTGAGGCAACCCTGGGAAACTCTTTTTCTTTAAAATTTTAACTCTATGCTAAATGCGAAACTGTAGAGCGCCACCTTAAAAACAAATATAAACATTTATGAAATTATTTTTCTTATTTTCATATTATTATGTATGATGCTCTGAGTAAAATGGTATATTAATAATGATTTTATTTATGAAAATAAGCTAATTATGCTTATTTTTGCTCTAGCAAACATAATTTGATATGAGGCATGTTTGGGTGAGTAGTGACCTTCATTATGGGGAAATTAGAAGTCTTAGAATATAGGAATAAAGTCAACTTAAATTGAAAAATGTTGCATTAAGTAAAAAAAATCCATAGTGAAAATGTTTTATTTCATTTATTTGCAATGAAATTAAAACATAAATGATAACAAAGCAAATTTGCTTTTCTCCATATCAAAGAATTAGTTAATATTTACCCTTTGACCTTTGAACTTTATGAACCTCACCTGTTATATCCCTTTTATAACTGTAAAATTTATTGTTGACATCTCAGGAATAAATATGGCTAGTTTCATGTTCCTGTCTATCAGCATAACACTGGATGCTATGTTAACAAAATGCAAAGCGCATTTTTAAAATAGTTCACTTTTTATCATAATGAGGGGGGGGCTGTACCGGTTTAAGACTGACTCTAATAAATGCTGTTCTGAGGGGGGGGGGGGAAATACATGACAATTATTACAAATGACTGTTTTGATGCTTGCGACTTAAATATTTCAGTCGTACAATCAAAATTAAATCATACAATAATAATACCTATATTCTCTTTATGGTGGCGCTCACCAGTTGTTATGTACTTTTGAGAGAGTGATGTATGTAAGGTGAAGTTGTTTGCATTTTAAACATGCACGGTGGAGAGAATGTTGGCATACCTATATACTACTTTCATGTAATGTGCATGAAATTTCTTTGGATATTGTACTTTTGGAAATTTTAAATGATCTTGGGACACTGCTAACTAAAATGACTGCTCCCTTGTGCTCCAAAAATCAACCTAAATTTGTCTAAAGTACACTATTCTTGGCAGCTATTAAAATATGGAAAATGAATTTTGCCAAACTAGATAATACCAGCTTTTAAAAGTGCAATGACTGAATTACCAAATACATAAAATGTAAAAAAAGTTATCGGCTCTTTTTTTTTTATAATTTACCTCTGAAGTTCGAGAAGTGAAAATGAGCAAGTAGAGCTAGCACATTTTTGAAAGGTGCACATCTGGAGTAAGGCCAAGCTGTATATTCTATAACCCATATTACACCCATCAATCATACATCAAAATAAAGGGAATTAAAGGTTCTTTGAACAACACCTAAGATATACAAAGTCTCTTTTAAATAACCAGTATAACTAGTGAGGCAACCCGGCGAAACTTTTTTTCTTTAAAATTTTAACCCTATGATAAATGCGAAACTGTAGAGCGCCACTTTGGTTAGGAGAATGAATCTTCGGCTCTGGATGGAGAGGAAGAGAGAGAAAGGAGTGATCCCTTTAAGAGTAAGGTGGCGCTTAACATTGGTACATCTTTGGGGAATTTCTGGTAGCAAGAGGTAGCGGGAATCGCTGTAACTATGAATAAGATTTCTGACTTGGGGCTTTAATTAACCTGAGTTCTTAGATAGGCTCGGCCTTATATATTCCAAAATGACGTAAAACAACTACGTGCCCCAAATCAGAATGCCTTATTGTAAAGATTCCGAAATGTCGTGGAATCACTACTTAGTCCAATCAGAATCGTAAAGAGGCTATCGCTTTTGTTCAATAACATACATGTCCAAATCTGAATGTCCATTTTAATGTATTTATTGTAAAGAGGTTATTGCTTTTGTTCAACTCTTAACATGGATTATGGATAATTTGGTAAATCGTCTTTTTATTCCACTCGCAACATCGATTACCACTGGTAACATTGATTAATACATGATTTGTTCGGCTAATTAATTTTTTACAGTGAAGAAAGAGAGTAATTCGTTTATTGTTATGAATTCTGAACCCGAGCTATTTTAGGATTATGTTTGTGAAAAGCAGCCCCAAATGCAAGTTGATTCCAAGCTATGAAATTGAACAAGGTTATCCAATTTTGTAGCTAATCTCAATCTGTAAGGAACGGTTGAAAAGAAGCGAGTGATTCGTTTATTGTTGTACATCTGACTCAGGCGATTTTGTATTACATTTGTGAAAAGGCGGCCTCCAAGGTAAGTCAGTCCCCATGTCATTCAAGCCATTGAATTGAACCAAGCTATTCAAATTGTAACTAATCCCAATTTGTAATGACCAGCGTAGTCCTATATACTTTTTAATTCCTCTACCCAAATTTTATATGAACCAACATAGTCCTATATACTGTTTTTTTTTTCTCTACCCAAATTTTATATGAACCAACACAGTCCTATATACTTTTTTATTTCTCTACCCAAATTTTATATCCTAATATTAGTACCATTTTTGTAAGTATTTGGTATGACTCGGCTGGGTTTCGAACCCGCGACCTCCCTCATCCGAGGCGAACATTCTAACCACTATGCCACGAGAGAGAGAGAGAGAGAGAGAGAGAGAGAGAGAGAGAGAGAGAGAGAGAGAGAGAGAGAGAGAGAGAGAGAGAGAGAGAGAGAGAGAGAGAGAGATTGTATTGCTTATGAAGACCGTACAGTCCCATTTATAGCTATCATTATATCATTACGTTCATTCTTTTGTCCGTTTAGGTTTTACGATTAGGCCAGTGTTATGGCACTCTTGTGTGGCATTCGTCTTCATTGAACGCATTTACAGTTCAAAATGTTTTCAAATCTTCGTTATTACAGTACTACTGTGGTAAATATCTCAGCAGAAGAGGGACGCAATGCCAAAGCTCACACTTTCACACAGAAATGCCATTCAAATGGAAATTGTTGTAAGACAACATTTTCCATCTGCTAGTTTGAGTATTCGTGCTACTGATTTCTCACTTAAAAAGCAAATTATTTATTAAGAAAAGCAACCCATTGCCTTTCTTTTTCTAAATGTGTCGTTTTATTGTGCAATCCCATTCACTAGTATACCAATGTATTAGTTTTGTGTCATGCTACGTACCGCATGTGCTAATTACCAAGTTGTATCAATATATGTATAGACCTCAAACTGATTGAAAGATAATTTATTACGGACTCAATCAAGGCCTCGTACAATTGGACTAGAGCATAACATTTAATTAAATTATTGAAAGCTTTGCAACAGAATTTAAACTCTTTTAAGAATGGAATATTTTTGACAGTGTGATAGAAAATTGCTTTAAATTAAAGTTATTGTGGACTATACATTTGTGGTGGGACTTGATGTATAGTAGGAAGGTGTAGCCAGGACGCAAAAAATCAACAGAATAGCGTGAAAGACGATGTTGGGCTGGGTTTTTTTTGATGACCGAAGAGAAAAGTTTAATGTACAATGAACGTGGCTCACCTGGCAAGCACGGTCTGAAGGCAGGCGTAACTAACAAGGATAATTTCAACGATATTAATGTTTCTCTGCATGAATAGTAACGGATAGGGCAGGGTCGAAGATATAGTACATAACACAAGATTCAAAGCCAAATGAATATATTATCTTAACATACGAACGAATAATAATAATAATAATAATAATAATAATAATAATAATAATAATAATAATAATAATAATAATAATAATAATAATAATGATAATTATGGTGAAAAAAATAAATAATAATAATAATAATAATAATAATAATAATAATAATAATAATAATAATAATAATAATAATAATAATAAAAATAATTATAATAATAATGATAATAATGGTGATAATAATACTACTACTAATAATAGTGATAATAATGGTGATAATAATAATGGTGATAATAATAGTAATAATAATAATAATAATAATAATAATAATAATAATAATAATAATAATAATAATAATAATAATAATAAAAATCTTAATAGCAAAAACATCAAAAACAACAATATTGTATTAATAATAATAATATCAATACCAATAATATAAATGACAAAATAAAAAGCAACAATAGTATAGTATAATAATGATAATAATATCAACAAGAGAAACAACAACAATAACAATAATAATAATAATAATAATAATAATAATAATAATAATAATAATAATAATAATAATAATAATAATAATAATAATGATGATGATGATGATGATGATGATGATGATGATGATGATGATGATGATGATGATGAAAAATAGTATTTAATAATTGAGGCAACGTGCTAATATCACAAAATACAATACAAATATATACTGTGAGCTGTCGTATAAAGAAATTAGGTATTTTTCAACATAAGTATACATACAGTTTCGTTTAAATGATCAGCGTGCGATATTATCAAGGTGCTACAAAAACTAAGTGTATCATTCACACGTGTATACAATCACGTGTTTGCATTTGAATCATCTCGTGTGGACATAATTTGTATAGAAAATGCTTTTCGCTTCTTTCTCTGACATTTCCAAGCCTATTATAAATAATACAAATAAATTTTGATGCATGTGCCTACATCTGAAATCATCAAATGCAAGAGGTACATGTGGACAGACGTTTGTTTGTTTTTTTATTTATTTATTTTTTCAAGTCCGAGCTTCTTCCGACATTCACCACTATCACCTTGCTACATTTTGTCAAAACTATGTAATGTTGCTTATTTTCTGATGGGCGGTCCATCTCCTAACGACATTGATGGGCTGGTGATATATCCAGCTGTAATGTTAGTGTCTTTTAAATTTTTCTAATCAGTATTTTATGGGAGTGTTTTAAGTGTACTGTGCGTACTTGTTTGCTTTCCGAAAAATTCTACCAGAGAATCAGACATAATGTAGCCAATATTGTTTTTAAATTTAAATGTGGGTTTCGGCCTTTTAGTTCATTCATGATCATACCAATCATTCATTTTTATAGCCAATTTTGGTCTGAAATTCGGTCTGAAGAGGACTTTCGTTTTGGTCTGAAATTCGGTCTGAAGAGGACTTTCTTTTTGGTCTGAAATTCGGTCTGAAGAGGACTTTCGTTTTGGTCTGAAATTCGGTCTGAAGAGGACTTTCTTTTTGGTCTGAATTTTGGTCTGAAGAGGACTTTCGTTTTGATCTGAAATTCGGGCTGAAGAGGACTTTCGTGTGTCAGACTGAGTAAATATTTACATCAAGAAACAAGACTGAAATATTTTCGTCTGGTGCTATGTGTATGTTATAGATGTGTTAAAGTGAGAGATGTTTCTCTTTTTATTTCTTGTATGCATACTATACGCGTGTGCTGTGCAGAATGTATGCCATAGATGTATATAATGGATTTATCCTAAATGTATGTTAGATATACAGTACTGTTATGTAAGAATTGCTTTGTTGTTTAATTATGTAATTGTTATTTCTTAACATGACCTTCTTCTCACTGCTTGGTTATGAGAAGGAATCTTCGGCTCTGGATTCGAGAGGAAGAGAGAGAAAGGAGTGATCCCTTTAAGAGTAAGGTGGCGCTTAACAGTGGTACATCTTTGGAGAATTTCCGGTAGCAAGACGTAGCGGGAATCGCTGTAAATATGAACAAGATTTCTGACTTGGTGCTTTAATTAACCGGAGTTCTTATGTTTAAAAAATATATAACTTTTTAAATGCTTTTGATTTTTATTCCAAAATGACGTAAAACAACTACGTGCCCCAAATCAGAATGCATTATTGTAAAGATTCCGAAATGGCGTGGAATGACTACGTTGTCCAATCAGAATCGTAAAGAGGCTATCGCTTTTGTTCAATAACTTACGTGTCCAAATCTGAATGTCCATTTTAAGTTTTTTATTTTAAAGAGGTTGTTGCTTTTGTTCAACTCTTAACATGGATTATGGATAATTTGGTAAATCGTCTTTTTATTCTACTCGTGACATCGATTACCACTCGTAACATCGATTAATACATGATTTGTTCGGCTAATTAATGTTGTTGCAGTGAAGAAAGCGAGTAATTCGTTTATTGTTATGAATTCTGAACCCCGCTATTTTAGTATTATGTTTGTGAAAAGCAGCCCCCAATGCAAGTTGGTTCCAAGCTATGAAATTGAACATGGATATCCAATTTTGTAGCTAATCTCAATCTGTGAGGAACAATGATTCGTTCAGTTGAAAAGAAGCGAGTGAATCATTTATTGTTATACTTCCTACTCAGGCGATTTAGTATTACATTTGTGAAAAGGCGGCCTCCAAGGTAAGTCAGCCCCATGTCATTCAAGCCATTGAATTGAACCAAGCTATTCAATTTGTAACTAATCCTAATTTGTAAGGACCAACGTAGTCCTATATGCTTTTTGATTTCTCTACCCAAATTTTATATCCTAATAATACCTACTGGGTAATTTGGATCGAGTCCTCGAGGCTCGAAGGAAAAAAAGTTATTAGGCAAAAATACAATGAATTGACAAAGGTTAATAAATTGCAAAAAAGCAATGAAGAACAATTTCATTGCGGTACATTTTGTGAAGTGCAAAAAGGAAAGAAAATAATACAATGAGAACACAATACTATTCAATAAACCACAAATAAAATGGAGCATTTTAATAGTCATGATGAATAGGATAAACACACTTGAAAAATTCAGTTCATAATGGGTTAAAATTAAATACATAATGAGAAGAGAAAAACATCCATATTATAGCAGAATGAACTTAATGGTAATAAAATCCGAATATAAAATGAAAAAAAATACACAAAAATAGATACAGGGTATAGTATGATGAACAATACAAAAAGAAAAAAGTTTATATATACTGAAATTGTCTGTATTCTTATGCTAGTACACTGAAAAATTCAGTACATAATGTTTAAACTTAAATACATAATGAAAAAAACATCCATAGCATAGCAGAATGATCATAATGGTAATAAAATCCGAATAATGAAAGAAACACACTGAGATAAAACAATATCTTTTTTTTTGCTTGGAGAAAGAAGTTGACGAGATATTGTTGGCTGATCACGTTTACAACGATGTTGATTAGTATCTTATATGTTTTAAGGTAAAGTAGTGTATGTGCTTAAGGTAAACTAGTGTATGAAAAGATACAATGAAAAATGTACTACATAATATGTAATAAAATTACAAAAATAAAATGAAAGGTGTCAGGCACGACATCAGAAAAAATTTGAGAAAAAGTGAATAATTAATGGGTTGGGACAACTCTTTAGGTTACTTCGTTTTATTTTTAGATTTTTTTGTCAGTTTGTATAACGTCCGCAGAACATACTTATTTGTGTCTACGGCTGTTTTTCTTTTTATTTATAGAGCTCATTAAAACATGCAGTGAAATAAGTATAGCACGTAAACTTTCCTGCTGCAAATTGCGTTGTGTAACTTCACGAATGTTTTCGACAATGGGAAGCCTCCTTTGCCCTAATAGTATTAATGATTTTCAATTTCAACCAATAGCCGTTAAGATAGTTCTAATTCGAGTATCAATCTGTCAGTATAGGAGAGAAATCAGCTCCATATCGAACAGTAGCACCGAAACTTTCAAATGTTTTGTTGCGTTGTTGCGTCATCATTTTATACGACCTAGTACTGTTGCAATGTTTTCTTTGTTAGCATTCCAAGTAGGTATTTACCTTTTTACCATTAATGGTAAACTTCTCTCTTAATACATTTGAAGGTTGCAAAACACCTTGCTGAATTCATTCACTAATGAGATTGTTATAATAAACTGCATATGTGTTGACTTTAACTGTGAGTGAGTATCATTTATGAGCTACATTTGGCATATCTGTAACAATATATGATTAATTTGACTGAATAATTTCGTAAAAGTCTGATTTAAAAGTGCAAATCCACTTATCGGCTGAACCATAAAGTAGTGAGAGAGGCTGGAGATAACCCATAGTGCAAATTGTTTTTTGTTCTAATGCTGTGGACCTTGAATTAAGAGTTGAAAAAAGGAATACAATTCTACGAACCAAATCCATATTCCATCCATACCTTAAAGAAAGGGAAGAAGTTTGAGAGGTTTGCCGGCAGAAAGAAGAAGCGAAATAGAAGGTACGAGGAAAGAATGGAATGGAGGATAGGACTATCATTATCTCTCCCATAATACGAAAAAAATATCCTTCAGAATAAATCATTTGGTTTCTGAGTTGTTTGAGTGACAATGTTAGGCTGTAAATGGTGTAGGGGGTTCGATAATCCTTAGGATCTTTATAATGCTTAAGAGTGTTGGCAAGTACAAGTGATTTAATCTCCGTATTGTCAGAACAACGGCGTAATCTGTAGGTGTTATTTGGACAGTGACGTAATACAGATCTTCCCATCGGGGGTAAAGTTTTCTTGATAACCCTACGGGTATGTCTGCGATTTGTAGGTGTGCGTAATCTATGCTAATATTAATATATGCTAACACTAGTACTGTTAGACATTTATAAGAAGTTTTATATCAGCATGTAGTTCTTGATTTCTTTATTTTTCTTTTATATGTTATTTTACTTTTTTTGGAACTTTTTATTTTTATTTTTATGTTGCATAATCAATAGCAGAACATATTTATCAGTGACTACGGTTATTATTTTGCTTCGGTGAAGTGTGGTGAAACGATCTCTCATTCTTATGGATAGTACTAGTCAGTCAATATAGAGTTTATCTTCTTACTGCATACCTAATATCATTTAATACCAGCGACATTACGGTAAAAAAAAAAGGTTTGCTTAGAGAAATTTGTAAGAATTTGGTATTAATCAAGAGTAATGAAAGTGAATGTCTAGTGCTGTGTTAGTCCTACTCTAATAACCATAACGTCTGTTCACTTGCAATCAAACCTTGACCTATGTGCGCATGAAATAAAAGTTGCATTTAATCTAACCTAGGAGCAATAAGTGAAAAGTATTAAACTCGTAAAACTGATTCAACAAGGTCTAGTGCATCATTAAAATCGTGAAACTGAGCGTATATTACTGACGTTACCTAGGACATACGAAAACAAATGTATCGCCGTTATCGTTTCAAACAACTTTACTCAGAAGTTGATCGTATGCAGAGTAATAGCTGCTCAAAACTTCAATATGCAAGGCAATAGCTGCTTCACAAGTTCAATATGCAGGGCAATAGCTGCTTACAAAAATTCATTATGCAGGGCAATATCTGCTTCACAAATTCAATATGCAGGGCAATAGCTGCTTCACAAATTCAATATGCAGGGCAATAGCTGCTTCACAAATTAAATATGCAGGGCAATAGCTGCTTCACAAATTCAATATGCAGGGCAATAGCTGCTTACAAAGCTATCATAAAGTATACAGTCATATGAGTTCATATAAAACACGTAAGAGGAAATCCCAATAACATTACCGAACACCATTGAGCTGACAAAACAAACATCATCTTCATCAATATGTTTGAAACGGCTAGGCGGAAATTACAATTCTCGTTAAAATAGATAAATACGATAAGACTTGGTTCTATATGATAGTAGTAAACGTATATACGGTGGTTTCAAAATTCAGTACGAGCAAGTTTGATGTTTGATACAAATTCTTAGTGTATGGAATGAAACTTAGAGGTTCATACAGACTCTCTGTAGTAGAAATCTTAGCAACTCTGACGTATGTTACAGAAGTAGACATAACAAGGTTATTTACTCAATGAGAAATTAAATATAGCATAATTTAGATTAGTTTTTTGTTAATCGTTTGAAATTCACTCAATAACTCTCAATTTGTATTTTAAAAAAATCAAACTAAAATATAGTAAAAACATACCTTTGTAAGAATTACCGAAATCCAGAAATATTCTACACATGAACTAATAGTAAACAATACATCTATTGTGGGTGATACTGAAAGAGTTCAAAATGTTAAAGGTAAAGTCACTTTCACCGGAACTGTCAATGCTGCTTTCGTTGATCTAAGGATAGCGTAGATGTCGCTGTTGGACCCATAAAAATCTGTTTAAGGCAAGGGTAGAGGTAATTCGTCCTGGCTTGTAGATAGGTCAAATTTGGGGCTGGACTAGGTTCTGTATGCATTCGGAATGTCGTAGTTTCAGATACTGGCTGGAGTTGTCAGTCGTAGTCTGCGTAGGATCAAAGGAACCATAATCGAATGAAGTGTGAGTCAGTGAAACTGGACCGGGCGTTGACAAAGGCGTAGACATGGTCTATGTTCTAGGCAAGGCGACGGCATAGCTGAGTGACATGAAGTTTACTGGTCGCAAAGGTTTTGGTGCAAGTCTCTCTCGGTAGATCATATTTGTGAGATGTGACACGTGTTTTCTCTATATTCGTCTGTCATTTTGCTGTTTTTTCTCCACTAATTGTTATGTAAGATTTTTTTTGCTGTTGAGTGTGTAATTGTTATTTCTTAACATAACCTTCTTCTCACTGCTTTGTTATGAAAAGGAATCTTCGGCTCTGGATTGGAGAGGAAGAGAGAGAAAGTAGTGATCCCTTAAAGAGTAAGGTGGCGCTTAACAGTGGTACATCTTTGGGGAATTTCCGGTAGCAAGAGGTAGCGGGAATCGCTGTAAATATGAACCAGACTTCTGACTTGGCGCTTTAATTAACCTGAGTTCTTAGATAGGCTCGGCCTTATATATTCCAAAATGACGTAAAACAACTACGTGCCCCAAATCAGAATGCATTATTGTAAAGATTCCGAAATGGCGTGGAATGACTACGTAGTCCAATCAGAATCGTAAAGAGGCTATCGCTTTAGTTCAATAACATACGTGTCCAAATCTGAATGTCCATTTTAAGTTATTTATTGTAAAGAGGTTATTGCTTTTGTTCAATTCTTAACATGGATTATGGATAATTTGGTAAATCGTCTTTTCATTCCACTCGTAACATCGATTACCACTCGTAATATTGGTTAATTTGTTCGGCTAAGTAATTTTGTTTCAGTGAAGAAAGCGAGTAATTCGTTTATTGTTAAGAATTCTGAACCCGGCTATTTTAAGATTATGTTTGTGAAATGTATGCCTTGGATATAATTTGTGTCTTTCACCCACATTTTTTTAAAAAAAAGAATGCAGTCTTTATGTTTAACACAAAGACTATTCGATATAATGGACAAAGTTTTGGAGTTGAAATAGCATTCTGGTGTTTATGCATTATTTCATTCTCAATTTAACTTTAGTAAATTATCGCTAAGCTATCAGCATGGGTAACTTGGTGCTATCAGCACGGGTAACTTGTCGCTATCTGCACGGGTAACTTGTCGCTATCTGCACGGGTAACTTGTCGCTATCTGCACGGGTAACTTGTTGATTTTGTGAGACCACCTCCATCAGACCGTCAAGATGGCCGACACTACGTTGTCTCCTTGACATGGCGAATCGCACATCTTGGCTGGAAAAGGGTACTGATATTTTATTGGTATACACGTTTTTACTTAAACTAATCTAATTTAATTATCTTTATTGTTTAGTATTTACTTTCTTAGGTAATTATTTACTTTTATCGATCACTTGTGGACAGAGGTGAGATTGCTCTCATCTCTGTCCGCTTGGTTTCAAGTAGCAAACTCAACCTATGTGGGTGTCCGAGTTAGCTGGCCAATAGATTCCTTTATGTTGGTGGTTCTTACCGGGGTTTCCCGGTCTCGCTGTTCAACAGTTATGTGTATAGCCTATCTTGCACTGAAAAATGTCGTTGAACTTTACTAAACAAAAAACATGGGGGCCCCGAGTGGCCGAGTGGTCTAAAGCGCTGTCCGTTACGGATCACTGCCATCTCACCTCTATCTGCGTGGGTTCGAGTCTAAGATTCGGCGAATGTGGATATGTGAGAGAGCTTGCCAGTAGCTTCTCGTGGGTCGGTGGTTCTTTCCGGTGATTTCCCGGTTTCTTCCTCCACCATTAATACTGGCCGCCATGTATAGCCTTTCCTGTGCTGAAAAATGGCGTTAAACCCCACAACAACAACAATAACAAACAAAAAACAAAAAAAAAAAAACAACACAACACCCCCCAAACACGTTTTTTTTTGGGGGGGAGGGGACCGGTCGAGCGGGGAATATTACTAACGAATTAAGTTT
>JAEAOA010001198.1:1157500-1350000 GCA_016746295.1 Potamilus streckersoni
GAGAAATGTGATTTTTTTTACCTCATTGTTTACATATCTAACAGGACAACACAATATCATTCTTGCAGGAGACTTCAACTGTGTTACCAATTCAAATCTCGACCGAGTTGGTAACCTAACTAATTAAAGGGATAAGTCCATCCAAACATTGAAAACTCTCATATCTAACTTCAAGCTAATTGATACCTTTCGTAAAATTAAACCCCTCATTAAAAATATATACATGGTACCGAAACACACTAGAACCCTCGTTACCAATGCTTGTAAGTAGACTGGATCGACTATATGTTTCATAAAACATAGCAGATTTCATCGTTAACTCGACAATAATTAACTTTACTCAGTCTGACCACGATGCATCAATTTTATCCATCACATGTAACTCATCAATATCATATGGTAAGGGATACTGGAAATGCAATAACTCGCATTTGAACCATACTACATTGAAAACACTCATTGCTAACCTTATACAGAGAGAACAAAAATATCACAACCTCACACTAGAATATTGGGATGAGCTAAAACATAACCTTAAAGAAGAAATTATTCGATACTCCAAAAAACTTAGTAACATTATAAATTATGCAATTAAACCAATGAAAAAGATTTCCAACATCTAAAACAAAAATATGACTCAGTTAATAACGAAGAACTTTCTCTTCAAATACAAGAACTCCGTATGACTATCAAGGAATTACAAAATGAAAAATATATTGGATCAGTCATTAGGAGTAAAGCAAAAATTCTAGATAATAATGAAAGACCGAGCCAATTCTTTTTTTAATTAGAAAACAAGAAGGGTGTTCAGAAAACTATCACTGAAATTGAGTATAATAACGTGACCTATTACTCTAGTGCTGTTATTTTCAACTGTTTTAAAAATTTTCATTCGAACCTATTTACCACTGAAACAACTGATGAAGAATTATTTGAAAACTTTTTAACTGGCTTACCTCAATTAACCGCAGAAGATAATTGTTTTCTTACTGGACCAATCACTAAAGCAGAAATTTGGAAATCCTTAAGTATGATGAAACCAAATAAATCACCTGGACCTGACGGTCTCAAAAAAGAGTTTTACGTCACGTTTTTTAAATTCTTAGGCGACACGTTAGTCCATTTATACAATTTGATTTTTGAATCAAACACTGTCTGATTCACAAATACTATCCTATATAACGTTATTATGTAAAGATCTTCAAAATTCAAATAATATGAAAAATTGGAGGCCCATCTCCCTATTAAATTTAGCATACAAAATTCTATCAAAAATTATTACTAATCGACTTGGTAATGTTATGTCCAAAATAATACACATAGATCAAGCATACGGAGTTAAAGGTCGATCTATTTTTGACAACGGTCACCTTATACGAAATATTTGTGACTACATAGAGTAAAAAGAACTATCATGTGCGTTTATATCGTTAGATCAAGAAAAGTCATTTGATAGAGTAAATTATCAATTTATGTTTAGAAACGTTAGAATCCTTTGGATTTCACCCGGATTTTATTAAATGGATCTCGATTTTCTATACTGACATTCGTTCATCAGTTATAGTAAGCAATTCTATTTCAGATTCCATTTTAATTTGCAGAGAAGTTCGTCAAGGTTGCAGTCTTTCCCCACTTTTATACGTAATAGTGTATGAACCTTTTGCAATTAAACTTCGAAATAACCCAGATATTATAGGTATTCAAGTTCCAGGTGCAACAGGTACCCCGTAAGATCTCCCTTTACGCGGACGATAGTACAGGCTTCTGTTGCACGGATAAATCGATCGAGCGGTACTTACTTTGGTCTCGCATGTATGATCGCGCTTAAGGCGCAAAAGTAAATCAACGTAAATCTAACGGTATGTTTATGGGCAAATGGCGAAACCGCAGTGATCATCCTTTCGGCATTTCCTGGATCGACAAAGAATTGTAGGTTTTTATTTTGGTAATAATCTAAGTAATGATGATCACTGGAATAAAAATGTTACTAAACTGACGAATACATTATTACTATGGAAACGCAGAAATCTTCCTCTCATTTCTAAGTCCGACGTTATTAATCTTTTAGCCTGCAGAAAAATTTGGTATACTGCAACCGTGACTGATCTACCTAAACATTATGAGAAAATCATCAATAGGAACATCTTCACTTTTTTGGTGGAATTCTAAATTCGAACCTCTCGCTAGAGCCGTATGTATCAACACACTCTGCAATGGGGGATTAAACATCACCCATTTAAAATGTAAAATACAAGCAATACATATACAACATATTAAAAAATTACTCGAGGATGAGTATTCAGCCAAATGGAAAGATTTTGCAAGGTATTGGATCGGTTTACAATTAAGATCTTTCGACCCAAATTTAGGCCTTAACAAGTTTACTCATACATTATATGTACCAGAATTTTACCAAAAGTGCATAACCATTTTCAAAGACTTTTACGAAAATAATATCGATCTCAATTTTGGTCAAATCCCCACAAAATTGTTTTATCAAAGACAATTACGAAACTACCTTCTAGAACCCAAAATAACCAAACTATACGACTTAAACTTCATCAACATTTGGAAAATTCTATACAATAAATTTTTAGATCCCATCACTAGAGATGTGTCTTTTAAAACCATATATGACATTTTATCCGTTAACTACAACATGTTTTTAAAACATATTTTCATATCTAAGTTATGCCCTTTTTGCAGCAACATTGAAACTACTGATCATATATTTTTCGAATGCAAATTAATACTCCCTCTACAACAGCTCATTATCAACTGGCTGAAAAAACTTTCAAGAAACTCTTTTAATACCTTTTATACTTTCCTTAAATTCGGCCTTATTCCGAATGGAGCCTCGTTCCCGGAACCCGAATTCAAGGACTTATGCCCTTTACTATGCGCTGAATATAAATATGCAATATGGCTTCAACGTTTACTAGCGTATTATCATAAAGAAATGGTAACTAGTAACACCTTGTTATCATTCTTTATTTCTCGATTAAAATGTAGAATCAAAGCTGTATTTTCCAGACTTAATATTGTGCACTTTAAGGACACCCGTAGGCAAAACTGGTTACATTTGATCATAAACCCCCTAACTGAATTAAAGTTAGGAGGGTAAACTTCTTGGGTCTTTGGTGTGGGGGAGTAGCGGGGTGTGTGTAGGGGAATGGTTTGCGCGTCTGCCATTTCGGGAGCGACTGGTCAACTTCGGAATAAAAAGGTCTTATTTAAGGGTCACATAGGGGCCAAGCTCTGAGGCTTTGCGTCCTTCCGAGGGGAAAGTAGACCAGACCGGGACTACAAGCTCCCGCCCCCGGAAGAAACGCGGCCCAGCCCGGGGCTTAGACAAAAGTGTCAGCACTAGACATAGGTGAGCCCGGCCCCGGAAGGGAGGGAGGCGACTAGCCCTTTTCAGGGCTAATAGTCATAAAACACGAAAGTGTATACATGACTTTAATGCATAACAACGGAACGGAAAATTGCCAGTAGCTTTGCTGCTGGTCGACATTCACTGATTTCAAATCAGAACAAAGTAAATGAAATTTATCGCCATTTGCAGACTTTCTAACTAAACACCCTAAAAATATGCGCCATAAAGCAATTGACGGATAATTGTTACAATGGATATAATCATAAATGAAAGCGTATGTGTATAACCTCTGCAGACAGATACTTGTATAAGGACATTAGCAAACCGCTCCGGTGGCCTAGTGGTTAGAACGTCCTCCTCAGATGCTGGATGTCACTTGTTCGAACTCCGGCGAGTCATACCAAAGACTTTAAAAAATGGTACTAACAGCTGCCTCGCATGGCGCTCAGCATTAAGAGATTACTGTTAGGACTGGTTGGCCTGGTGTCAGGATAATGTGACTGGGTGTGACATCATGTCACATTTCACATCCAAATGTGAAAGACAGTATGAGACTTGTTGAATATTGTTCCCTTTTTATCGGAGCCTTGTTCTTTGAGAAAGACTTGCATGGATGCCTTTGTCTTTGAGGAAGATTTTTATTGAGATCTTGACTTTCCGAGACATTAGTCGTTTGGACAATAAACCGTTTGTAGAAAGAAAATTTAATTATTGTAATAAAAATGTCATCAGTGACGAATACCATTATTTGAATGCGTTTTTGTTAATAAGCGTTCTGTTATGTTCTGTTCGGCTTTTGAAGAAGAACTGCAAATGGGGCCTTGGACTTAGATAAAGCCGGGCCTTGTTCTTTGATGTGGACTTGCATTGAATCCTTTGCATTAAAGGAGGACTTCTATTGGGACCTTGGCCTTTGAGAAGAGTCTTGGCCAGTGAGGAAGACTTGCATTGAAGCCTTGGTTTTTGATAAAGTCTTGTGGCTTTGGTCTTTGAGAAAGACTTGTATTGGTGCTTAGACTTTTCTGACTACTGGATTGTAGGCTCTTCCTTTAATGAAGACTTGTGTATTGTTATTAGTTTTAGTTTCTAACGTATTTTCCATTGTATAGAAAGAAGAAAACTCTAGAAATAAGTGGTATATTTAAATATAGATTCTGTTTATAATTTTGCACACAATGCCAATATAAATGACATCAAGGCCATTTGTGTAAAACAACAGTAATCTCAGGTTCAATGTGACAAAATTTCAACAGGTTAAAGCTAATCACTTGTAATCTGTCTTAACATTAGTATACATTATTTAAAGCTATTTAATGTTGCCAAAAAATTGACAACGAAGCAGACAAGTATAAGTTTAGTTCGGGACCATTGTCTATGTCTAAATCTATGTCTCCCCCCCCCGCGTTCAAGTTTCACAAAAGAGATCACCTCACACCTTGTAGATTTAGACACTAATGCAGGGTGAGAGTAAATGACTAATTATTTCCTTTTTAACCAACATATATTAATATACTCGGAAAGCGAGAGATATTAAAATCTCACCTTTACCGATCATTACCATTTCGCCTTCTGTCTGCGTGGGTTCGAATCTCAGGCTAGGCCAATGTGGGTACGTAAGAAAGCTGTATGTAGCTTCCCTTGGGTTGGTGGTTCTTACTTGGGTTTTACCGGGTTCTCGATGCATCAGTTATGCTAGCCCCTGTATAGTCAGCCTACCTTGCTCTGAGAAATAGAGTTAGTCCCAAACAGCAACAACAACGATGTAATAGTGTAGCCAGCCTACCTTGCTCCGAGAAATAGTTAGTCCCAAACAGCAACAACAACGATGTAATGGTGTAGCCAGCCTACCTTGCTCCGAGAAATAGTTAGTCCCAAACAGCAACAACAACGATGTAATGGTGTAGCCAGCCTACCTTGCTCCGAGAAATAGTTAGTCCCAAACAGCAACAACAACGATGTAATGGTGTAGTTTTGTACTCCATGCTACTACAAATGGGTATGCCAAACAAATGGCATTTATATTTACCGGAAAGATTTATTTCGAACTGAATTCATATTGTTACCGTTTATAAACGTACTTTTTTCTTGTCATAAACGTTATGAGAATATTTTTCACGTTCATAAACTGATTGGTGTGTGTGTGTTCCAAAAGAACATCAGCATATCAAGATCTCATTATCATCACTAGTTTAAATGTATTTTATGTTCCTTCTAGATTTATTAATATGGCTGTATTTTATGCAAGAGAAGATAAAATACGAGCGGATCTTATAACAGTCCTTATGTATTCATGAATGACATACATCCTTGTAATTAATCTTAAGTTCCTTTGCACGAAATGCGTAGGACGTGTTCCTTTGCACGAAATGCATAGGACGCAGCATAAACAATACAAAATACAAATATGGATTATGTGGTATTTCTTGAAATGCACCAATACTAATTTAGCTTGATATATGGCGAGCATGACCTATTGCCTGGGTTGCAAAATACATCATTGTTTGTTATTCTACTTAATGCACAATATGCACACTTAATGCATACTATTTATAGACTTTTGACAGATCATATATTTAATTTTTGAAGAAATACAACATCAAACAAAATATAAGCCAACCTAGTTTATAACGTTTCATCTATCCAACTTTCTCAACCATTGTTGTCCATATTTTTAAGCATATAAATACCATTTTGCCCCAGACCGCGATAGTTCGAAAAGCGAAGCTTTCTAAATATTATCATCAACAAAAGTATCCATCAAATCTTGTTTTGTTAGCTAATGACAAAATAAGTGATGATGTATACATTACAACAGTGTCAGATACGATAATACGAACAGTTACTAAATGTTTTGCAAATTTATGGCAAAATAGGTGGTGATATAAAAATTTCAACAGACATATGAAATACAATAGTACAGAGAGATACCAAATGCAATCCAGCTCTCGGAGTGCACGAGATTGTACTATAACAATACAATTCTAACTACTATCTGGACTATCTCTATTATTGACTGTTCTATATTTACTGACAATTAGTAACATTATTCTCAAAAAGATAAATTAAAATTAAAATATCAGCATACCAGAGCAATCATAAAGCTTACATATGACAATAAAATTCATAATCTTTTGTGCAATAATTTCGTTCCGTTTGAATTTATGGACTTTTAAAATGTAGCAAACAGTTTGTACATAACTAAATTTCTTTACAGAATGCATTGCAGATGCTTAGTAAAAATCGGACAGTAGATTTACATACGTTTGCTAGGATTTGGACAGGTAAAATATTGGAAACGAAGTATATATATTGTTAATCTCCATTAATCTCTTTTTGAAATCTTGGGCAGCCATAGCAGCCGTATAGAAAGGTAGAACCACGATTTTCTTTTATAAACTGGAAGATTGGCTTAGGTCTTGAGTTTATGGTACCCAACGAAAAATTTGCAAGAGCAAAAACAAAATGAAAAGAAAAATAAAACAAAATGAAAAAATTGCCTTGCTCATCCGCAGGAGTCGAAGGTGATACTTGCTGGGACGACATGACCTATCATCCAGTATTCAAATTGAGTAATGTACTTATTTGCATGAGTTATATTTTCCCCCGAGTGTTACGGACAACTTATAATTTGAATTTCGTTTCTGGCTAAAATTTATATTGTATAAATTTGTAGAAGGTAGTTGTTTCTTCCATCATTTAGAATATATGCTAATAATATCTAGCATTTTAACTACGTAATCTGGCGAATTTGATAGGGATGTGGAGTCATCTGCAAGGATAGAGAAGCAGCAGTCTCACCTTTATTTAGACCCTAGTTTGTTTTTTTACGAGGTGCAGTAGCAACGAGTCTATTATACCATATAAAAAGGAGGACAGCACGCCTCCAAGTCAATCTCCTCGCTTGATATCGAACCATCGAAACCCATTTATTAATTACGATTGCAATTTGTCTTCCCTTCAACTCTTGAGAATGGTATACTAATTGCAATATTTTATAGTTTCAAGATTACAGCATTGTCCCAAATGCGTGTCAAAGGCCTATTGATTATCGAGAAAGGCAGCAAATGTAGGACAATGTAGAAGTATAATTAATGACATCTTAAAGATTAAAAGTGGACGTAAGGCAGTCGAGACTCTTTCGAAAGTCTCCCTGTTGTGGATTAGTGAATATGATTTCCTTCATCACCTAGAAATTATTTTTTTTTTTGCTTGCTGAAGTTTCTTTAATATGTACAGCACTGGCAACAAAAGTATTGACATGGATCTGTTGAGATCGGATCAGTTTTCCCTATTCCTTTCGTAGTTGAGCATGGTAAGACACTCTCAATGTACTTGTTATATACTCATCATTTATGTCAGGTAGAACAATTTTAATAGTTTTATTTAGCTGAGGGCCGTCATAGATAAGGCGTTTTCGTTTTGAAAGTGATCACGACTAGGAGCTTTCGACATTTAATTGCATTGAGTGAGCGTTATCGTTTTTGTTCAGAGAGGACAAAATACAACTAACGTATGATCTAAATTGCTCACTTAATAGTTCAATTGTGTCGAAATTCGTGGCTAATTTTATGCAAGTGAAGCAAAACCACAAACTACAGTGTAACGTTTTAGGAATTATCAAGCACTAATAAATCCAACCTACCATGTTTTGCTAGCTTATGACAAGAAGGTGTTGATGTGTCAATTTTTACCGTGTGCAATATATAAGATAATATTAACAGCTACCAAATTTAATAAAGACTTTTGAAGTGCATGAGTATATATTGAAGATATTGACTTAGTCATTGCACGGAATGTCCTAAGACAATCTCATTACCACCGTTATCGACTATTCCATACTTATCAACACCCGCTAAATAAGAAAACTAACGATGGTTTAAAATTAAAATTTCACTGCCCCATACCAATCATATAACTAATACATGAAGTCAGAACTTAGATTTGCATATATGGCGAGTATTATATATATATATATATATATATATATATATATATATATATATATATATATATATATATATATATACACACCAAAAAATACTCAGCATGATAATCTCCTTCCATAACGATATGAATGGCACGGTAGTTCTGTATGATTGATCCACCTCAGACTCCTTCCCCATAAATAGCAGCGTGAAGCAGGGATGCGTGTTGGCATCAACCATTTTTGGCATTTTCTTCTCCCTGCTCCTGTCCCACGCCCTCAGCACGTCCACTGATGGCGTTTATCTGCACACCAGGTACAACGGGAGGCTGTTCAACCTGTCACGACTGCACTCAAAGACCAAAGTGAGGCAAGTACTCATGAGTGAGATGCTCTTTGCTATCGACGCGACTCTTGTGACCCACACTGAGGATGCGCTCCAAAGACTGGGAGACAGTTTCGCTGATACATGTAATCAGTTCGGGCTCACCACCAGCCTAAAAAAGACAAATATCAATGCTCAAGATGTCACCACTGCCCCTTCCATCAAAATCTACGGCACCACCCTGGAAGTAGTCAATAACTATATTTACTTGGGATCAACCATCGGCAACACTCTTTCTCATGACGTGGAGCTGGAGAGAAGGGTTGAAAAGGCAAACACTGTCATGGTCCGACCAATAAAGATGGTAGGGGAAAACAGAGCGTTGACAGTGCACACCAAGATTCACCACCCTCCTGTATGGAAGTGAGAAGTGGAGCACTTACACGAGGCAAGAGGATCAACTAAACTCCTTCCACATACGATGCCTACAACGCATCCTGAACATCGGCTGGCAAGACCATATTCCACATAACATGGTTCTTCAACGTGCAAGTATCCCAAGTATATATTCCCTGCTGAGCAAATTTCGCCTTCGATGGCTGGGACATGTCCGACGCATGGAGGATGGGAGGCTGCCAAAGGAAATTCTATATGGCCAGTTGGCCACTAGCACCAGAAGAATCGTCCGTCCGTCACTCCCCTTCAGGGATGTGTGCAAGAGAGACATGAAGACGTGCGCTATTTCACCAGACAGCTGGGAAATACAGGCATAGGATTATGGCACAAGGGCATGGCATTCGCTGATGGGAGGAGAGTCCAGTAGGCTGCAGAGAAACGCGAAAGAAAGAAGCGTGCAGCAGCAAACCAAGCAAATCAGACTTCCCTGTACGTCTGCTCCAACTGCATTAGGGACTGTCACTCGCGCATTGGCCTGATCAGCCATAACAAGCGATGCCTAAACTCTAGAAATAAACAACACTCCAAGGGCGCTAATCAGATGGTCTTCTAAGACTTAGCTGCCAATTATGATGATGATGATGATGATTATGATGATGATGATGATATATATATATATATATATATATATATATATATATATATATATATATATATATATATATATATATATATATATATATATATATATATATATATATATATATATATATATGTGTGTGTGTGTGTGTGTGAGTGTTTATGTGTCTGTGTGTGGTGTGTGTGCTTGTGTGTGTGTGTGTGTGTGTGCGGTGCGTGTGTGTGTAATGTAAATACCTAGCGAAACAAAAATCTTTGGATAAACAGGCTCTGGTGCAGAAAGTGTAAGACGTTATATAATGGCATGTAATGTGATGTAAACTAATGTAATGTCAAATGGGTAATGACCTAATATTGAATTTATGAACGACTTGAAAAATGTTCCGCTTTTGCGAGCCTTGGTGAGAAGAAAGAAGACACAAAGAAGAACGGATTATTTTATTCATTCTGACGGACGTTTACACTTTCATTTCTTGTGCGTAAAAATAGTTGAACTTGTATAAATGTTTTAAAGTAGATTGTAATTTTCTTACAAACTATAAATCTAAGAGCAAGCGTCCTTCCGAATAAACAGAACATTTTACTGACAAAATCGTGTTTCAATTCAGAATTTTTAATGTGTGTGATGTGGCATTGTTGACAATCCAACTTTACGAAACTTTAATGTTTTACTTTCACAGCTAAACATTATATTGATATTGAGTAAAAAAGTATTATTATTCCAGAAATTTACATATTTACTGCAATGTATTTTTTTGACCGGATATTTACCGTATTTTATTTGGAATAGTGGACTACATCATATGCAAACAATTTCATTTTGCTCGGATATGCACCATATATTTACCGCGTAAATATGCATTGTTTGGATAACCAGTCAGTTTGGAGACCGGTTTATGTCCATATTCTTCGCTTAACAGAGGTACGTTTATTTACTTCTGTAAGTTTACATTAAAACCACGCTTGTATATAGGTTGGATTCTATGATAGAAGTATACCGCCTCCCTCAACCCCAACACCACACAAGCAATACTCGAAGTTTTTTTTTTTGCTCTTGTTGTTATTGTTTTTGTCCTGTGGTTCGAGGTATTTTTCATGCCATGCAATGTTTGGGTAAATTAGCCATACCGAAACAGAGGACATCACCCTTCAATTCCCATTCGCTAGTCGATTCAAGAAATGGTGGTCACAAATGTTCACTAAATGCAGGAAATTCCAGACGGAATGGTTTAGAAAGTTTTTATATGATCGCAGCCAATCAGTAAAGAGAATAATGTGCGGGATTATTTATACCAATCAAAATCACATAAAGTTATGTTTTAACCTGTGGTAAGATAAATACTATGAGAAAACTATACCAAATATTTTGACAAATCATATATTTATAGTTTACGGTATTTGTATGGGAAAATATGAACGAGGTTTTCGGATGGATATACTGCTCGACCTTCCGAAAAAACGATTTCATATTTTCCCATTTCCAATACAGTAACCTTTTTATTAAATGCTCATTTTTTATTCTTCCCAAGGCTTAAATATATAAACAAAAATACACTACAAGAAACAAAGTAACTAAATGTATGCTGTATTCCAAACTATGTACATAAGCTTTGATGGATAATTACACAACAATATTAATGAGCACACAACTCCGCCCAGATAAATTTGAAGTTGGTCGCGCGTTAGATATAAGTTTCGAAAGAAAATGTCGTTTGGTCTACTTAAAATCAAAATTTAGAGTAATATTGTAATGAATACTCATTGCATCAACTTTTCCATTTGATCTTTTGGTATCTTTGTCGATTCAAGTCAGTCTTTTGATGATGGTATCGATTTAACTACATGAAGTGACTTGCATCGTATCTGAGCAGCGTCTGCCAATTTAATCGTTTTGAATTGTGTTTACATCGGCATGTGCGTTTCTTTTCTATCATTGAAAAATTCAGATCACAATGTGGGAAAATTATGAAGCCTTTCCTTTGCAATTATCAAAAAGATGCCATGCCCTGGAATTTATTGTTTATTTCATTTTGAGTGCAGGAAGAAGGATGTAATTGCACTTGGAATATACTCGAAATTACAGTACAATTTCAAAATGTGTAATCAACCTTGAGAACCCATGACATGGCTCATGTATTTCAGATTTACAGATATGCGAAAGTATATTTTTTGAGGAAATTCAGGATGTAGAATTGTAAGTATATTTCTTGCAATTTTTATTACCATCTAAAGAAGACAGTTGATGTGTAAAACTTGGGTGTCATTGTGAGGACCCTGTACAGTGTATATATCTAGCTAAATATGAAACATTGTATAAAAAAGTAAACGCGGAATGTGCCAAAACAGTTCGTATGTGTCAGTCTATGAAAACTTTGCTAGCATGTGGCAGTCCATGAAATATATGCTTTAGTCCATTCATACAAAAATTTTTACGTTAAAAATTAGTTCCATTGAAGTAAGCGCGTGTGGTATAATATGAAGGTATGCAATATCCGTAAATACTAAACGATTCTGACAATGTAAAGTTACCGGAGAAAATATGAGCATATAATATAATATAATATAATATAATATAATATAATATAATATAATATAATATAATATAATATAATATAATATAATATAATATAATATAATATAATGTAATGTAATGTAATGTAATGTAATGTAATGTAATGTAATGTAATGTAATGTAACGTAACGTAACGTAACGTAACGCAATGCAATGCAATGTAATGCAAGTACTAACATTTTCTCCAAATATTTCTTTCAAAATACACACATTTTTCTTAAATGTTTTGTCTAATTCATAAATTAACATTACTGCAACTCACTTTGAAACAAAGTTTAATTTCCCTTGCAGACTCGTTCGTATACTTGATGCATGTATATGTGTAATTGTTGAAGCTAAGCAATATGTCAATATGACCTTTATGATCGGTCTATAACGCCTTTTTTGAACGCTTTCATGCACAACGAAAGGTTTGACGGGTGTTTGTAAGAAGTGACTGATTAAATCTTTTAGTTTGCTAGTACATTGTACTTTAACTTGAATGACTTCGGAGATTTATGCAAGGTTGGATTCGGTTTAGTATTATGATAACGCGCGTGATTGGGACGTGACATTCAACCACATAACGAGTGATGAAAATCGAAGTATAAATCGATGCATCATTCCATCCATCCATACATTTATCCTTCAATCCATCCATAAATCCTTTCATTTCGTCTATGCATCCAACAATCAAAACACATTATAAGTTTATAATAGTCTACTTTCATACTTGCCGATCTATTTAGATATATTTCCCGATTAGAAATCTTCCCGCCTATAAAAAGACCTCACATTTAGGATACCACCTTGTAACAAGACTGGATCAAGATATTAATCTAAAACAAGACTAGTTCAATGTACCTGTCTGTAACAAGTCTTGATCACGGTACCAGTCTGCAGCAAGTATAGGTATAACATGGCTAGAATGAGATAGAAATATGTAATAACAACTTTGGTGGCCCTGCAGTTTCTTGTATTTCATAGGGATACATTTTTAAAGAAAAATATATTAACTGTTCTCATTACTTCTCCTACAGGCTAATTAACACAATACCTTTTAAATTTTTGTCTTGTGATGAGATGTGATTGTGATTTTAAACGTAGCTCTAACAATGTTTTAGTCATATCGCTACGACAACTGCAGTGTGGCAGTTTAAAGTGATGTCTAGCACTGGGGTATTATGCATCAGACATGTAGCATGATGTCAAACCCAGTCACATTATCCTGACACCAGGCCGACCAGTCCTAACACTGACCTCTTGATGCTGAGCGCCAAGCGAGGCAGCTGTTAGTACCATTTTTGTAAGTCTTTGGTATGACTCGACCGGAGATCAAAAATTCCACAACCTCCCGCATCCGAGGCCGGCGCTCTAACCACTAAGCCACAGGAGCGGTTGACCTCTGTCTTGTTAAAAGCAGTTAAATTCTCTTTAGTTTGGTGTATGATTGATAAATTCATATGCGTTATGGAATATTCAGCTTGGCCTTAATTCAGACGTGCATGCATAAAACAAATGCTAGCTCTGCTTGGTCACTTTATTATCCTAAACTTCAGAGTTAAATTGGAAAATGGGAATGGATAACTATTTTACATTTTATATATTTGGTAATTGACTGATTGCGATTTCAGAAGCTGGCATTGTCTAGTCTAGCAAAAGTAATTTTCCATGTTTTCAAAACTACTGAAGATAGCGTACTTGAGACTAATTCTTGTTGAATTTCAAACACACAGGAACAGTTATTTTGTTAATTAGTGTGCTTAGATCGTGTACAATTTTCACAATGGCAATACCTCCAAATCGAGGCCTCAATACATGAAAGTAACTGAGAGTTATACCATTATTCTCTTCACTGAGCACTTTGTAAATGCAAACAACTTCATCTTGCACCTGTCACTCTCTCAGAGTTCATCATATCTGTAGAGGTGCCCTCTAAATCAAGGTACCATTCTGTAACAATAATAGATCAGGGCATCAGTTTGCGAAAAGACTAGCTCAGGGTACAAGTTTGCAAAAGACTAGTTCAGGGTACCAGTTTGCATAAAGACTAGAACAATATTCAAGTTTTAACAATCTTGGATTGTGATATTTAGCTTGTCACATCATTTTCTATGGGCCCCGAGTGGCCAAGTGGACTAAAGCGCCCAGCGATAAAAATCATTGCCACCTCGCCTCTGTCGGCGTGGGTTCGAGTCTCGGATTCAGCCAACGAGGGCATATGAGAACACTTGCAAGTAGCATCTTGTGGGAAGGTGTTTCTTTCAGGGTGTTTCCGGGTTCTTGCTCCATCATTAATACTGGCCGTCATGTAAACCTTATCTTGTGCTGAAAAATGGCGTTAAACTCTAAAACAACAAAAGCATTCTCTTCCTACCATCAAAAGTTTTGCGAATTTTACACTTCAGATAATTGTTCTCATTAATATAGATAAGTTATAGTTTTATTGAAGAATTTCTGTTGCATGGTCAAATGGAATTGTATCTATTTAGCCAAGGTAAATAAAATACAACTACAAACGGAGCACAACACGAGTTATTGAAAACAGATACAAGATGATAAGAAAAACTTTTAATCAATATTTGTAGGGCATTGTGCATGGATTTTAGTCAATAACTATGATAAAAGGGACGAAGAAATGAAAGGAACAAAACAGCAAGATTAAACGTAAACATTGCTGCATTGTAGAGCGAGTAGTAATTGCTGAAACAATGACCGATCATGTTCATAAAAAAGGGATTTTCTGTTAACGCTTGCTCATAACGCTGATATGAGGTCTCTTTGGCTTTTTGTTAAGGACATCATCAAAATACTATTGTTTCATTACAGGAAAGCCTTACTTCAGCGTGTAAAGAAGTATTTTAAGGAAAATTGTCATATGGTGTACGGGATTTAAACAGTGAGATGAGCTGTTCTTGCGATGGAACACATGATAATCAGAAATGTGTGCCTTTGACAAGTTCACATCTACAACGAGATGATCAGATTATAGTATTTCTAAATCAGCGGAAATTTAGTGAGTTACAATTTATTTTAAGTCGAACAAGCATTCTACCCTAATGTATGGTACTTGAGTGTCACGATCATTTAATTAGCTATTGAAACTATATCAGTGAAATCTCTGATTTGTCTAGTTAGATAATGAGTTCCCTTCTCAAATACCCGAAGGAAGAATAAAGTTGTAACAAAGAAAACACTTGTGTTAGTTTGCACTAAAAGAAAACTGTTTACATTACGCAAGCTAATGAGATTAATATCACGATCAGCTGTTGAAATCAAAACTGTGAGAAAGGTATGGCTTGAACCAGTTGTAATTTTGCCAAAACGTGTAACCTTGTCTTTTATTGTCTGGATTTAATGCCATTTCGTCGTATTTCTTCGAGAAAAACTTAAACACATAGCTTTGTTGCACGAGTCACGATTTTGGCTACCTCTTTTTAATTTTTTTCAATTTCAATTTAGCTATGTAATATGCAAAGTAATTTCTATAGATTTCCTTTCAAATTGCTGAGTCGGCAGATTTCATTCATTCTAGTCCTTGCCTTTTCGTCTTACATAGTCTAATAAGTTGGGGCATTAGCAGGTGCCCGAGAGAAGTACTCCACGATAATTTTGTGCGCTTCAGTTTACTCATTTCGATATTGGAGGATATATAGTGGTAAATGGAAGAGTTTTAGCAATTTGCTTGTAAATTGTCTGGAAATTAGGTTTAGAAGGATTAAAAGATGCAAACAAATTATTTTCCCATTGAGGGATTTTTATTTTCTCTCTCACTGTAGAGGTTATGGCAGGATTTTATTTTACAATTAAAAGGAGACTTTCATCTTCTGCAAATAAACATATCTTGGAGTGTTTATAGTGCATCATGTTATATTTTTATTTAAAATGGCAATGGGCTTAAATCATCGACTACCAAAATCTACCAGACAAAAATATGTTTTAGTGTTTATTACTTTTGAAATAGCATAAACTATTTTACAAGGCTCCTAGTCGTATTCTGTTTAATCAACACGCGCCAGAAAGCTTTAGTGGTTTGGAAAACACGACTATCATTTCCATACTAGAACCTACTGTTTGGCGAAATATATCGCTGAGAAATGTTTTGGGATATTTGTAGAATTACATGTAATAAAGCGAACTATAAGTTGACAAATGTTATTTAGCTGTAAGGTATTTAAGTACCTATATTAAAACGAGTCTTTCAAACCACTTACAAACGATATTGTGAAGAGTTAATAGTCTGCATTTAGATACCAATTCTCAAACTGGTGAAATATATAATTTCTTGCAAAGAGTGTCGAGGTGTGACTTCTGTAAGAGGGTTGTTGGAGGCTGAACACATTGGCTCACGCATAATATAGTTTGTGTTTGGGACCCAGTATCGGACCACGAGCATGGCTATTAAGAAACTTGTACATGTGTTCACTGTAATGCAAGGTTTTAAAAAAATTCATTTTCCTACAATAATGTTAAGACTATTTGTCAACTGCGGCACATTCAGACAAGTGTTTGTTTGCTTACATTTTAAATGTTTGCGACTGTTTAAGTAAAACATATAGAGGAGCAAACAAAATATTGTTTGGAATTTTCTTTGTAAAGAAAAGAGAATGTCAAACATCTGGTCTATATGTCAGAAAGAGAGCGAATTTTCTTGCAAATATATCCTTAAATTGTCACCTTTAAGTTAAACGCATCCATATTTTTTCAATAAAAACATAAAAAACAAAATTTTAAAGGACAACAAAGTGATGGGCATTCTGTAAAAAATTGAATGTATTTAATTAGCATTAGTCTCACTGGTTCAGGGTGATGGAGTGGTCTAAAGCATGGATTTTCCATCAATTCTATTGGCCGACATACTTAGCCTGTGCTGTCCTCTGAAGTGGCCTTAAACCGTAAACAACAACTACTGTTAATGTGTAAAACTTACCATGAAATTTGATTGGAAATAGGGTTTAGGAAAATTGGTTACGTACCGTTCCAAACCTATGTTTCATTTGAGAAGTAAGGAAAAAAGTCCACTTGCCTATAATTGCAGTTTAAATCCATTTATACCTTATCTTTTAAAATTCAAAAGTAAAGAGTAAATCACCATATATGCAATGCAGGCTGATCAATGTTTTAACTGCACAATATACATCTAAGATAATAAAAGAAATTGTGAATCAAAAGGGATATATATATATATATATATATATATATATATATATATATATATATATATATATATATATATAAATATATATATATATCATTAGCGTTAACGCGTGGTTAGCAGTATGACATACTCATAATAAGCCTTTACCCAATTGAAAGTTCAGTCCATAGGCACTTTAAATCATTTAGTTCACGATACTATCACTTTTGAAAATGAAGCGTTTCTTTCAGATAAATGATGACGCCACCTTGATTGTCCTCCGAGCGATCTTTCTCTAACTGGATTCTTACAATATTCGAGGGAACTGTATTGAAAGAAATGTCTGCAGTGTAATCCGTAATGGAAAAAAATATTGGTGATACCTGAAAGAAGAAAATGGCAAATTAATATATATATATATATATATATATATATATATATATATATATATATATATATATATATATATATATATATATATATATATATATATATATATATATATATATATATATATATATATATATATATATATATATATATAGCATGATAGACTCAGGAATGTTATCAAAAGAGTCTTAGACCAGAAAAAGAAAATCCCAACAATTACATCGGCTAGTGGACTAAATATGGTATCCATGCCGTCAAGATCGTGGTCAAGAAAATTTGTGAAAATGAGATTGTTTACATATGTTTTGCTTTCTAGAGCACGTCACTTGTCAAGTAAAAAATTGGTTCTATCTCCAATGACTGATGACTTCCTTATTTCAAAGAATATAGATGAAGCATTATTATCATCGCGTCGGTAACGAAAGCATGAAACAGCAACGATATACTGAAATTAGGACGATAAAACCTCACGGAGACAACATCAATGTGTGTCACTTCTTTTCAAGATTAAAAGTGACAGAAGAGTTGAACAGACAGACGATGGTTTTACCTTCTTGGAAACACACACACACACACACACACACACACACACACACACACACACACACACACACATACAAACTTGTCTTATGAGCCGCCTTTGAAAAACGGCTAAAATTTCTTCATGGTTGCCCTCTGTTACTCTTGTACAAAGTAGAATTTTGCTACCAAAAGTGTATTAGTAAAAGTGGTAATGGAAAGAGAGATACTGAAGCCAAATAGTCCTGCAGTCACATATTTCCGAATGGTTCAAAATTATTACATTAAGCAACGTGTTCCATTCATTTGGCAAGGTATGTTGAATTCAAACTTCGCAACCTACCATCGTTAACTGAGTATCACTCTTTTGTTTACTGCCAATGTCAACTACTGTCCACTATCTTGTTAGTTATCATTCTCACTAATAGGAACATATTTAAAAAAATATTTGAAAAAAGTTCTGACATTTGTCAAGTAAAGTTAATTTGAACTCTTAAAAATGTCATTGGCGATGCACATTTGAAAAAGAATGTCTTTACTCTTGATTTTTCACAAGTTGATATAAAAATGTCAAACATACAAATATGAGTAGGTATTTTTAAATAAATTCTTCTTACTGTTTTCGTTATGTACACACCATAAAGATTTCCAACGAGCAAATATCGAGGTGTATACCACAACAACAAAATTCTGGTATTCTCTCCCTAAATGGGTTTTGAACAATTTCAAATTTAATTTAAAAAAAAAATAAATTCTTAAAACACCTGGGCTCAGACCTTATAGTTTAGGTGCTCCAGATTTAATCAACTGTAAAGAAGATCCTTTTACAACAGAAATCGGTTGCGTGTTGCATATGTTAATTTCCTTTATTACTAAATTTACGTTAGCTCTGAATTTCTCTTAATATTGCCTTACACATAGTTTTAAATGGAATTTTCACCATTTTATACAAATTACATACCCCCTCTCTCTCTCTCTCTCTCTCTCTCTCTCTCTCTCTCTCTCTCTCTCTCTCTCTCTCTCTCTCTCTCTCTCTCTCTCTGCATGTGTATATTTGAGTTACTTTGTCTATTATCTTTCTTCATGCTTTCCATTCTCTAATATCCTCTAAAATACTTCTAATTTGAGTAAACTCTCCTCATGTCTGTTTCCATATATGTTTTGTTAATTGCGTGTAATTAATCTGTCCTGTGATATTTATGCTCTCAGTGCATTGACGCTCATCACGAATGTCTGCCTTAAGTTAGTAGGTGCACAGTCTAGTCTATGACCTTGTGTATCTAAAACCTGCATGCACGTCAAATCGTACCTTAACGGTGTATTGGTTAACCATTGCACATATATAGTTTAACACTGCATGTAACTGTTGGGTATAATCTATTCATGTTAACTAATTTTTCCGTATTAAATTCTTCTTTAATTAATATAAAAGCACATAAATGGCGGTTTGAGTATTACTTTTAGGACATAGATATGATTGCTGATATGTATGTATGTATGTATGTATGTATGTATGTATGTATGTATGTATGTATGTATGTATGTATGTATGTATGTATGTATGTATGTATGTATGTATGTATGTATGTATGTATGTATGTATGTATGTATGTATGTATGTATGTATGTATGTATGTATGTATGTATGTATGTATGTACTGTATAGGGGCAAATTTATGTCGATCTAAGAAGAACATTTTAAGTTGGACAGGTGAACGATTAATTAGACTTATGTGACTGTCGCGTATTTAAATCGCCGTAAAGTACTAATTGGCACATGTCAATGTCATGGAAGCATTGGTTCTTGATTAAACCTTCGTTTGTTTGACTCGGAAGGATAGGGGCCAACTTTTGATCTGTATCGAGAACTATTATTTCTGAAAGTGTCCAGAAATTTGTATTGGGCAATCTGAGGTTGTCAGGCGAACTACATAGTTTAGAGCCTAGTTCAGGCGTGGAATATATTCAGATTGGTTACGCGGAATAAAGAGGCGTGATTCCACATGAAAACTCTTGGTTTAAGTGTGCTGGTCGCAACCCTTGGAACCAGTTGACACTATTTCGTCTGCCTGATAAAACACAGATTATAGGAGTCCGGGTAGAATTTAGAAACAATTCACTCGTTATTACGATCCAAAGGATTGAATGTCTGGAAAAGCTACGAAAACAATTCTGGTGTTAAAAGCTTGAGGAGACGAAGTATTTTTTTACGTTTCACGTTGAATTTATTTTGTTAGATTCGTAGATCAATTTTCTTGTCATGAATACAAGTGTACGAATGCATCTGTATGAATCCGTACAACAATATTATTTAAATAAATTTTATGAATCATTTGAATGTATGGATTATCAGAGGCAAAGTATGTATCTAGAATGTAATGCCTTAATTTAGTGATAAGTGTTACTTGAATCCGTGTAAATTCTCCGATTTGTATAATTCCACGTATGCTAAAGACTCGAGGCGTATTGACTGAAATTAATTTTGTTATACCATATGAAACTAATTCTTATAACATGTAGTAAGGTTTCATATATGTTAAGGACCTAAATGTGTATATTCGCTATAAATGTCGTAGTTGAGTCACGTAAGGAATCTCATTCATTTGTGTTACTGAGACTAGACGGGAATTGATGTATCGGTGTAGTGTTCAAACAGCCAGTAGGCAGTACATTAATCTCAGGAAACTAGACCAGATGGCCGTTGGTATCTGTTTGAATTCCGATAGAACTTATCTGAAAATAACAAGATGAGAAAGTATGATCTCTTCCCAGTAGGGTACCTAACATAATATTTAGGTTGCCTTTTTGTTTACTTTTGAATCTGAGATAGCTCCACGGGAAGGATCCATTTGACGTATCACGTATATACAAAACCAAAGTGACCAGAAAAAGTTGGGAGGGAAGAAAGAGGCGAGACACCGGAGAATTTGGGAAAAGGGAAAAGTGGAAAGGACACAGACTTACAGGCACAAGGAACCAAAAGAGCAGTCGCAGTGAATTCGGACTAAAGCAAAACCATCAGGTTATGAACCTGTACAAGGCCGTGATTTTGATCTTTCACTTGATTGGATGATGAATGATTCTATCGTTAAACTTTCTGTATAAGCATATGTGTTTGAAATTCGTTGAACAATTTAATTAAAAGAGAAATGTATCTTTCAAATTGAACGCATTGTCATAATTGGTTAGGAATTTTATTGTTTATGAATTTTTTTTATTAAATTGTATGCTTTGCACTTGTACAGGGGCTCGTGTCATTCCGTTCTATATATCTGATCAGATCTTTATCTATTCCACCTATAAGTTCCTCACTTTATATTGATATTCACTCCATCCAGGCAAATTATTGTTTCTCATTATGCAAGTACACCTTTAGCTCTAAACAGACATTGTCTATGCCTGCCTCAGTTGCATACATAGAGTGATCAGGGTTAAATAGGGTCGATTTGTCAATTTAAATCAGCAGTGAATCATTGTGTCGCTAGAAAACACCTTGTTCCATCATAGAAGAAAGATGAATCCTTATATTACTTTCACAGAGAACATTTCCCTAACTTGCAGAATATTTTCTGCATTAACCTTTTTGTGCACAAAAGATTCTATATACTGACTTTAAAAATTATTTTATAAATCGGCATGTTCTATATACTTTACAAATATGTGGAATGAAACTCCTCCAACATGTTTCGTAATTTTGATCCCATAATTGGTATGTGTCATTCTCCACAAAGAACAAATTACGGAGATGATTTCGTATTGTGCCAGTCATGCATACATTCTCGATGGTGAACTTTGACCAGTGCGCATACCCGGGTAGTATCTACTGATATTGCTTTTATTGAATGTATCGACTACAACGCTGTGACAGATTTGTTTCTTTCGAAGAATGTGTACGCATATAAGTTTGTGATAATATACCTACCTAGAAAACTTTTGGACCTTTGAGGGAACACGGTTTTAATAACATATTTTAGCCATATAGTACCAAGGATATCATTGTTTCTAACCTAAATATTTTACTTTATATCCAAGATTTTTTGAAAACTTTACATCTTAACATTTTAATTCTTATATTGCAGTACTTCATGTTTTCTTTCCTTTTGGGATGGATGAAATTCAATGATCTGTTAACCCACAATTGTTACACATTTTACATTTCGGGATTCTTTAATTTTCAGCATACAACCATTGCTGTGGTGAGGTGCCTTTAAACAACGATGAAAAATATTTGATCCGCTATCTGGTTTAAACCGTAAATTTAGTGCGTGACTATAGCACTCAATTATGCCGCCCGCGTCGTGGAAGAAGTTGCCCACGCCTGCCTTAAAAAAATAATCAATCCATACAAGAGTTCATCTGGTTTGTCTTTGCTCTAGCAGGCTGTCTCAGAAGTAACAGACCTGGAACAAATATAGAAAGTGTCGACACAATGACTGACATGTCACCTTTGTTCAAAGATTTATGATAATTTGTTAGTTTAAAGATGGGTCTCATTACATATTTGCCATCAAATGTGACGAAGTTTATCCTCCATAGTTTCTATATCCATCTTAAATCTGCATATCATATCTTGAACATTTGGAACCAAATTCAAAATCTATGATGAAATAGTGACTGTAATGTTGGTTCTTTATACATACATGGATTTATAAGGGTAAATTAATGATTAATGCGCGTTATTAATACCATCCCAACATGGATTGGTATTTGATCTGTGTTCTTTATGTACATTTTAACTATCTGTGTCCTCTATGTACATTGTTACTATCTTTGTCCAATATGTACACTGTAATTATTTGTTACCTATATATACATTGTAACTATGTTTCCTATTTGAACATTGTAACTATCTGTGTCCTATATGTACATTGTACCTATATTTCTCAAATATGTACATTGTAACTATCTTTGTCCAATATGTACATTGTAACTATCTTTGTCCAATATGTACATTGTAACTATCTGCTACATATATGAACATAATAACTATCTGTGTCCCATCTGTACATTGTAACTGTGTCCTATATGCACATTGTACCTATCTTTGTCCTGTATGCATATTGTATCTATCTGTGTCCAATATGTACATTGTAATTATGTGCGTCCTAAATGTACATTGTAACTTTTTGTGCCCTATCTGTACATTGTATCTATCTGTGTCCTATATGTACATTTTAACTATCTTTGTCCCATCTGTACATTGTAACTATATGTTACCTATATGTACATAGTAATTATCTGTTTCCTATCTGTACATTGTAACTGTGTCATATATGTACATCGTACCTATCTTTGTCCTGTATGCATATTGTAACTATCTGTGTCCTATATCTACATTTTGACTATCTGTGTCTAATATGTACATTGTAATTATGTTGTCCTATATGTACATTGTAACTATTTGTGCCCTATATGTACATTGTAACTATCTGTGTCCTATATGTATATTGTAACTATCTGTGTCCAATATGTACATTGTAACTATCTGTGTCCTATATGTAAATTGCAAATATCAGTGTCCAATATGTACATTGTATTTAAGTGTGCCTTATATATACATTGTAACTATATTTGTCCTATCTGTACATTGTAATCATATGTCCTACATGGATGATGTAATTATCTGTGCCATATATGTAAATTGTAACCATCTATGTCCTATATGTACATTGTAACTATCTGTGTCCTATACGTACATTGGAACCATCTGTGTCCTGTATGAACATTGTAACTATATGTGTCCTGTATGTACATTGTATCTATATGTCATGTATGTATATTGTAACTATATATCCTGAATGTATATTGTAACTATCTGTGTCTTCTATGTGTATTGTAACTATCTGTATCTATGTATATACATTGTAACTATCTGTGTCCTGTATGTACATTGTACTATCTGTGTCCTATATGTACATTGTAACTATCTGCGTTATATATGTACATTGTAAATATCTGTGTCCTGTATATACATTGTAACTATCTGTGTCCTGTATGTACATTGTAACTATCTGTGTCCTGTATGTACATTGTAACTATCTGTGTCCTATATGTACATTGTAACTATCTGTATTATATATGTACATTGTAAATATCTGTGTCCTATATGTACATTGTAACTATCTGTATCATATATGTACATTGTATCTATCTGTGTCCTATATGTACACTGTAACTATCTTTGTCCTATATGTATATTGTAACTGTCTGTGTCATATATGTACAATGTAACTATCTGTGTCCTGTATGTGGATTGTAACTATATGGCCTGTATGTATATTCTAACTATATGTGTCCTGTATGTACATTGTAACTATCTTTGTCCAATATGTACATTGTAACCATAAGTCCTGTATGTACATTGTAACTATCTTTGTCTTCTATGTACATTGTAACTATCTGTATCCTATATATATATATATATATATATATATATATATATATATATATATATATATATATATATATATACACATACATTGTAACTATCTTTGTCTTCTATGTACATTGTAACTATCTGTGTCTTGTATGTTCATTATAACTATATGTCCTGTATGTATTTTGTAACTATCTGTGTCCTATATGTACATTGTAACTATCTGTTCCATACATGTACATTGTAACTATCTGTATCATATATGTACATTGTAATTATCTGTGTCCTATATGTACTTTGTATCTATCTGTGGCATATATGTACATTGTAAATATCTGTGTCCCCTATGTACATTGTAACTACCTGTGTACTCTATATTCATTTTAACTATATGTGTCTTTTATGTACATTGTAACTATATGTCCTGTATGTAAATTGTAACTATCTATGTCTTCTATGTATATTGTAACTATTTGTGTCCTATATGTACATGGTAACTATCTTTGTTCTATATATACGTTGTAACTTTTCTGTGTTCTCTATGTACATGGTAACTATCTGTGTCCTGTATGTACATTGTAACTATCTGTGTCCTGTATGTACATTGTAACTATCTGTGTCCTGTATGTACATTGTAACTATCTGTGTCCTATATGTACATTATAACTATCTGCATTCTTGTGATAAGGATTTTTGTAGAGTTTTCCACACTATAATAAAGTTATATTTCACAAGTTACATGCTCTTGTTGTTTTGCTGTTTCCTGGTCCCAAAGGACAGAATAAATACACTATTAGGAATAGTTATCATTGTTTAATGTTTTGTTGTTTATGTCCGTACCGAGGTAGTCCTTAAAAAAATGAATCATGGAAAAGTAGTTTAAATTTTAATTCAATCGTTTGAGTAAAGACTGTGTAATGTGAAGCAAATATTGAACCTTAAAATTGAGTACACTTTGCATTAAAAATTTCAGTACATTTAAGCCAACAAGGTTTTATGCAAATGATCACTTCGACTTTTTTTTTTCATGCCAGTTGTTAAATTTGAGAGGCCGGCCAACATCTACGGCTAATTTAGAATTGACTCGGGCATCGCAACGCTGTCCTGGGAAAGTAAACATTACATTTGCCGACCATAACAACTTAATGAGAACACCATGTCGAATAGTCATTTAACAAATCGAAGTTAGTTTTCGTCATATTTTTCATATTCTAGGCTGTCAAAATCTGACGAAATAAATACTTATTTTGGGGCAAATTATGAATCGCTGATCACGATTGGTTAGTTTAACTTAAGTCGTACAACTTGGGAGTAATGTTGAATTTAAAGTAACGACTTTGGACGAAATTCCTCAGTCCGAGATTTTCCTGCAAGAAGACAAGACTCGTCTGACTTCGGGGGAAAACCAAAGAGTAGGTCTTTTTTTGGCGCCAAGACAGGTAAGGGGACCAGGAGGTGTAAGCACAGGTAAGCCTTTAGTACGGATACATATTATCTTGAAGAAAAAAAAACAAAATTAAATTACGCGATTTTAACATTTTATGCAATTTTCTTATTTTTGTCTTGTTTTATGTAATTGTTTTTTAATATGACTAGGATCTATAAAATGCATGTTGATATGCTTGAGTTGTTTATGAGGTTTATTTCTTTAATTTTATAAATACAAGTTTATTCATAGAACTGACTAATTGCTTGCGATTCAAACTTTCAGATGTGTAGGATTTCATAGCGTTATATGAATTTTATTTCCATTGTCTGTTAGGACGATACTGATTAGCGTGAGTTATCGATAAATGCATACTGATTTTGTAATGCTTAAAGAATCTTGTAGGCTATGTATTGTTGTGAGCTAGAAGATAGTGAATCTCATTCAATAGTAACTGACTAGGTTGGATGTCTAAGGTGTCATATGGTAGCGTATGCAGAGATATGTTGGAAGTTTATATGCACGGATCACATGTTAATATGTGGTCAGTCGCTGTGAAGCAAGGGTGATGATTTATCAAATTAGGTCCCACCTAAATGAATTTTACATCGGTCGTTTCTAAATAGAGATATAGATTTTACCTTACTTCAAATATATTCTAAATCTGTGAAGACCATTAATCGTTAACGTCAACTTTTGTCAGAATTTGTGCACTGTTTGAATGGCTAGTTTATGCTTTCTCAGTAATGAAAGTGAGAGAATTTTATATACATATAGAAGGTGATACATGTAGACATTAGCTGATTTTTTTCGTTCAAGGAAACAGTTCTCTGGAAAAATCTGGGACAGTCCGAAAGACGAAAGTTCGGATAAGAGATGAAACGGTTAGGATAGAAGAATCAAGGAAGATAAAACGTATACACGTGCAGGTGGAAAGACGTGGTATACACGGAGACAAAAACAAGAACCGACGCTAGGTGATGCAAATCACGGTGGACACTGAGCGCTTTTCACCACTCGTTATCACGATGAAATGAGTCCATAATAGAACACTACTATATAAATTATGTAAACGTGAATTTGAATTAAAGCAGACACTACTAGTTTCTAAGGACTCTGTTGATGTTCAATCTATCCTCTCGAGGGAGGTTATACTCTAGGTAACGACAGCTAAATCTAATTACCATTCATCTTTACCAAGAGGCAAAATCGTTACAGACTGGATGAAAGGAGATTTTGAGTATATTTGCTTCATCACAGTTATTTGTGTATAACCAATTAAGAATATTTAAAATTAGGGAAAATAATGTTTTAAATCTAACACTGTGACGTAACATATGCAGTATATATAAATTTTGGTCGGGAGATAAGGCGGAAAGAGAATCCCTTCAATTTAGATTTTATTGAATTCGTGATCTTTCCTTCAATAAAATGCTAACATTTTCATGAAAGGTTGTCTTTCTTTAACATTTAAAACAGCATTTTTCCTTTCGATAATATTCTTTTTCTTTTCAGTTGATTTTTTGAATTATAGAAGGTTAAATTCTCATTGAAAGGAATCCTCTTGAATGTTACGAATTTTGAAATAAATTAATTTAGTTTGATTTTGAATTGATTCTAGCGTCTTTACATTTTTATATTCTTCATTTAGTCATTTATCATTGCATATCTCCTAATGTAATACAAATGTTTCCATATGATATTCCATTAAAAATGTATATTACCCGGCTTGCATACCCTGACTGTAATATCAACTTAACAGTGCGCTGTGATATGGTCACTGAGAGTCATCATATCGTGTAGGAACGGAGATAATATTGACCAATAATGTTCATAAGTTGACGTTAAGGAATGCATATATGTAATTAGTTTCATTGTTTAGCACAGGGTCTCCATTTCTGTAAAATCTTGCGAAAGTCGTATAGGACCTAAATGTTACACTTAACCTTGCCCACCATTTTGAGTTCTTCAGCAATGTGCGCATCACCTTCTTTCAGACGATATTATACCAAGGTGTAGATGGATGTATCTGGAATGATATCCATGTTGACGTCTAATATTCTTGTTATGATGAGAACAATAATAAATAGGTCACCGCCACTTCAACTGCAGAGTCTAACCTTTCCATACATGATGATTCCAAAAAATAGACGGAAATGTCACCGCAATGTAGCTTTGAGCAAGACAAGATTCCGTACCTACCCACTAAATTAGTTTTGAGTAAGATATCGTTTGGGTCTGCCTACAATATTGCCTGAGTAATCCTTTTCTTTGAATGTCCTGAATTTGGCTGTTTTTATTGACTGTTGGTGGGGACGTTAAGTTGGTAATCTTAAGACTTAAACTTTGTACTTTTCTGGTCTAAGGCTTTGGATGTTTCTTGACGAATAAGAGCTAGGGTAAGTGATTCTGATCTGAATTCTAGCACTGTCTTGTGAGCTCTTAGTGACTGACATTTGAGGTATGTGGAATTTTGACTGTCTGGTGATGTCACAGCTCAAAGAAAAACACGAGAATGATATATCATGTATCCCAAAGACGTCATAAGTTGTTTTGCGGGATACCATGTATGTAATAACCTCTTTCATCATACTTGTAACAGTTGATATCTAGATTAGAATGAAAATATTCTGAGTCCCACATTGGTAATCTGAGCCAAGGTTAAACATGAAAACTGTTGTAGATTTGTTGACAGATGCGTGACCTTTTGTGATTTTCATGAAGCTAGTAATGAAACACAACATTGTCGTTTCAAATAATAATTTAAATGAATTGATGATTAGGGAAGGTGGTTTCCTCACTTGCAAAAATCTCTTTGATCACTTACATATTCAAACACATAATACTGATTACAAAACATCATCTGAAACAAATCTGCATTGAGAACAACTTCAACAGGTGATGTTCCGATCGCGGTAAAGGTGGTACACACAACGTATGAATGAAATGAAGTCCCGAAAGAAATTCTTAACGATGATCACACGATGAACAATTCTGGATATGATCGTTCAAATTTCATAAATTTGCTACAGCATGTGATTAATTACCTTATTGAACATGTTAAAAAGCCGTCAGCCTCCGTGGCCCAGTCAGAAGAGACTGCAGAGGAAAGAACATGACCTACGTATGATGTTCCAATGGTAAAAACAATTTATAGATAATTATTACAAGTTTCAGAATCAATGTCTTCTGTACTGCCATAATGCAATCTGAGACATATTATTGTTTTACTAAACCTCATTTGGAACAGACTGAACAGTCATGCGACCTCTGATACGGTCTCAAAAATGGTGGTAGAGAGACGTGGACATAATGCAAGCAAGACAGGGTACACATTGAGAAACAAAATAGAGCTGGTTTAGGCAAAATTCTTTTTAAACGAATGATGGAAATATCCAAAACTGAATTGGTTTGATACGTCTGCTAAAGGTAATTAATATTAGAATGTTATAAAACCTGAAATCAATATGTGATATAGAAATCACGCATTATAACGAGCACACATAAAACGGTTCCCCCAATGGACAATAGAGCGACAACACAATTACAATTACAACAAATACGGTCGATAACACATATTAAACGACAAAACACAATGCTGGAAAAAAAGCGCTAAAAGCAACTGGTTATTTAATTGAATATATCTATCAGATCAGGGTGGGGGTAATGCTGCATTCGGGTTGGATACAGCCCGTGATCTGATTTTACCCCTTAATTTACATCTTATGATGTGGCTTTAAAACTCATTTAATAGTGCCTGTATTAGATTAAAGTACAATAAAAAACGTATTTTCTGTGAGGAGTCTTCACAGTGTAACTAGAATAATAACTGTTCATGGTTTTGTGGCTTGTGAATTTAACGCTCAGGGTAGGCTATGCATGGTGGCCAGCGTTTTTGTTGCAGAAGGATACCTAGAAAATCTCAAGAGAACCAAAGACTCAGAAGTTACTGGCAAGCTTTTTCGCATGCCCAAGATGGCGAAACTCATGATGTGTAATGGGCGAGCCCCTTAGAACATTTGGCCACCCGGGTAGAATCTTGTGAAGGTTCTGTAACTATTACAGAGATTGAGACTGAAGTTAGAATTCTCCTACATTACACACTAAACGACACGATATACATCTTATACACTTCTTGAACGATTTATTTTCACAATATCGGTAGCGGTCTAAGGAAACAACAAAACCATGATGTCGACCTGTCTCTATCGAAAGCGTTTGACAATAATCGAAATTTAAAAGATATCGCTTCTTACTTTGAATAAAAATCCATTAGATAGAACCTCGCCAAGATTGTATAAGGATATCAAATATTTGTGTATTCCACTAGTTAATCTCGCAACTTCTTTGTGTCTTATAATCATACAATATTTAAACTCTTTTTTGAAATATAATACCAAAACAAGTTTCTATCTCAAACACTTTGCTCAATCGACAACAATTTATACACGTTTTTACAATCTAATTCATTTCACGTTCCCATGAAAAAGTTGTGTTATGACACATTTATAAAAACGAACATTATATGAATGCAAGTTTTCAGTCGTGTTTATTATAAGTAGAAAACTTTTAATATATCATGCATAATAGACATCAATTAGTGGGTATCTTCAAATCTAATATGCAGTATACGTATATGAGAGATTAAGGTGCCTTTTGGTCGCATTTGTTGATTTGGTAAAGCGCTAGTCAATAAAAATATCTTTAAACTTTTAAATATTTATGTAATATTCTTTGAAATTCAAAGGAACGAATGTATCACCACATATGTCATTTTAAAATAGGTTTGTCATTGATGTAGTAGGTATTGAATTTCAAAATCAATGAATAGTTATAAAAAAAAAATTCACGTTTCTTGATATTTAAAGACTGAAATAGATAATATGAATATTCCTTTGATATCAAATTTGACACATGACACTATTGAAAAACAACTTTATGTATGTATGTATGTATGTATGTATGTATGTATGTATGTATGTATGTATGTATGTATGTATGTATGTATGTATGTATGTATGTATGTATGTATGTATGTATGTATGTATGTATGTATGTATGTATGTATGTATGTATGTATGTATGTATGTATGTATGTATGTATGTATGCATGCATGCATGCATGCATGCATGCATGCATGCATGCATGTATGTATGTATGTATGTATGTATGTATGTATGTATGTATGTATGTATGTATGTTTGTGTGTGTGTGTGTATGTATGTATGTATGTATGTATGTATGTATGTATGTATGTATGTATGTATGTATGTATGTATGTATGTATGTATGTATGTATGTATGTATGTATGTATGTATGTATGTATGTATGTATGTATGTATGTATGTATGTAATGATTGTATGAATGTGTGTGCGAGCGTAAGTCAGTGTAGAACTGAAGTTTAGTCATGTCCGAATCACGTGACTTGCAGAACCACATCAGGACCTTCACAAGTCAGACATAAAAATAATGCGTGGAATGTTCGATTACAAATGCAAGAGGAAGAAAAATTTCTTATCTAACGATAAACCCATGCAGACAAGCATGCACTCCAGCATACGGGTGAGGTGGTGTCGAATGCGCACAAAATACTTCTTACGGAGGACGCGATGGTTGCCTCAAAATCTTTTTGATGGCAATATGGTTTCTTGGTATGGAATCAAAATGTGCAAGAACGTAATGGCCATTCAATTTGTTGTTATAGAAACACAATGTAAAACAACGTAATAGCTAAATTATGTAGCTTTGTTATGGTTCTGTCCCATGCTGAGGTCATAAAAGAAATTACTCAATAATTGTATAAGTCATATTAGAATGCAGACAAAGTAATCTCAACTTTAATTTTCCCTGAAAGAAAAGTTTCATCTGAAATCAAAATAATTGTTTTTTTAAACACGTGTGTAAGATGCGCTCCGTTTGACCAGATCTCTCGCGTGGCTCTGTGAGATATTTGACATACCTCTCTGGTATAGACCCACCGTACAGTCTAGTACTTTACGATGGGTTGAGTTTCAACAAAAAAAGTGAAAGACAACATTTGATCAACGGTATAATGAGTTATTTAACTCACTAACCTCTGGCGTCCCATTTAAGCACCAGGAGGTCGTACCCAGGGTCATTTAAGATACACCGAAATGGGCAGTATTACTGAAAATTAGACAGCAGGATGTAGTACCTAGGGTCATTTAAGATACACCGAAATGGGCAGTATTACTAAAAATTAGACAGCAGGAGGTAGTACCTAGGGTCATTTAAGATACACCGAAATGGGCAGTATTACTGAAAATTAGACAGCAGGAAGTAGTACCTAGGGTCATTTAAGATACACCAAAATGGGCAGTATTACTGAAAATTAGACAGCAGGAGGTAGTACCTAGGGTCATTTAAGATACACCGAAATGGGCAGTATTACTGAAAATTAGACCGCAGGAAGTAGTACCTAGGGTCATTTAAGATACACCAAAATGGGCAGTATTACTAAAAATTAGACAGCAGGAGGTAGTACCTAGGGTCATTTAAGATACACCGAAATGGGCAGTATTACTGAAAATTAGACAGCAGGAAGTAGTACCTAGGGTCATTTAAGATACACCGAAATGGGCAGTATTACTGAAAATTAGACAGCAGGAAGTAGTACCTAGGGTCATTTAAGATACACCGAAATGGGCAGTATTACTGAAAATTAGACCGCAGGAAGTAGTACCTAGGGTCATTTAAGATACACCGAAATGGGCAGTATTACTGAAAATTAGACAGATGTAGCTCTACACAATGAAAAGGAAAAACGTATTTTTTTTTAGTCCCGATTCTTGCACAAACAGAATTCGCTTCTGGTCGGAATCCATTTTAGTGTCCGGATGTTAGACTTTGTGGCCGCAGATCTAAGGAGGCAGGGTACAGTTTTGTATTTTGGCCCCTGGCAAATTTCTTAACTGAAGGCTATGGTGTGACTTTTTCAGCAATTATTGTCTACTAATTAAATATATGGATATATTTGTGAGCTAGGTGTTTCGGGCTTGTGTTGTTCTTGAAATTAATGTCAGGCATGTACACCTTTCATAGTTACTCTGCAATATGTTGATAGTGAAATACCAATAGTTGTCTACGAAGATGAGCTAGCCTCTCGTAACAGTAAACATGTGGGTTTGGGACAAGGAGCATATCTCAAAAACGGCTTGGATGACAACTATTTTCAACTGCATCAGCCTGTTTAGTACACACTGTTTGGCAGAATTGTAATCTAGGAAAAGGGCTTGTGTTTGCACTGTGAGTACCACATGGTGTCAAAAATGACCGTCGGACATGAAAATTGCAGGTATAAATTTGGGGTTGGGGTGCATAAACTTCTTCTGCTATGAACTGCCACTGACTTCCCTGGTCAAGTGGATAATACTTTTATGCTTTGTTTTAATATAGGTATCTCAAAATATGGACATTCTTGACCTCACTTGTGTATTTGAGTTTTTATGATTTTTTTTGTACTAGGTCACTGATTGTGACATTAAATTTGTACATAAATACAGGCCCCTGCCCCCTTAAGCAAAAATGATAATTTATTATGGTGCAGTCAGCCATGACTATTATACTTTTTTGTTTCTTTGTGTATATTTAAATAATTTTTGTGCATTAGCTTCATTATATTTCCTTCCTTTTTCCATATTTCATGTAGTGTTATATGTAATGCTCTTTGGCGAGGGAGGTAACTGTGTTTTATACCTCAATGTGAAAACTGTTTACATCATGATAAAGTAGCATATGTTGGACTTAACTTACTAAATATGGAACGAAAATGGTGACCACAATGTATTGTCTTGCTTTTTATGTAGTTGTCAAGGTTTGCACATCTATTTGTATGAATATTATTCACATTTCAATACAGACACAAAGAAACAATTGCTTAGCATGTCAACATGCATTCTTTAAAGTAATTTAACTCCACAGGAGCAGCTAGACTTTGGAGGAATCATGCATAAGCATACTCTTGTAAATGTTGAATGTCACCAGTGGAACGGTGTTAGGAATAATGATGTATATGGCATATCGCTTGCTATATTTTGATGAGAAGAATGAAAGTTTTAGCACTCCGACATAGTTTCAACCTTCATGAGCCCACTGTGAAGTTGACATGAGGTGCATATCTCACACTTGGGTGATAACAGAAAATGTTTCAGTGTTATATATCCATCTTGAAATTTCTAGGTTCAGTTAACAAAGGGGAAAAGCTTAAAATTAAGTGGCAGTTTCATGCCTTGGACATTACATATACAGTTTCTCCTCTGAAATTCTTATAGTTTTCATTGAATGTTTAAAGTACATCAATATCACTTGATACTTATCTTTTTGCAGGTCTCAGTTTGCATGGTAGAAGATTAGGATTAATCGGTTAGTCATGCTGAAAGAAGCAATAGCTTGAATCTCATCCAGATACTCATTCTGTTCTGTGTGCACAAGAGAGAGATACTTTGACGGATAGATTTAACTTCCTCAGGAGTTGTTTTATGGTATGTGCTTATTAAAAGCCAAGCAAGTGAAATACATTTTACCTTGAACTGAATTTTCCACTGTAAATATTTGTTCTATACCTTCTCTTATTATTTACTATGATTTTGTAAACTTCAGAAATCATTAAAGTCTGTTGTAAGTGAATTGGTGTCTGAGAAGAGATTTCTGTTAACTTGTATTGAGTAATTGTATATGTATGGTCAATTTCAGTGGCTATGTATCAATGAAGTTATTTGATATGTCCCTTTGTAAGTTTAACTGGGTCCACACATCTGTATGTTAATATTCTAGCATGGTCTAATGTTGATTGATTAAACTTTGATCTTTCCAGATTGGCTAGACTGTTGTTGTGATTACCCCTCCCCCCAACACACATTCACACAACATTGATGCTCCTATTAGGATCTCCAGAATAATAATGAAAGGTTAGGAACTGCTTGTTTTATATCAGTCTAAACGTACTTCCAAAGCACATTATTTACTTAAATGTGTGATTTCTTTATGTTTGCTAGAAGGGTTTATAGAAAATTTTCACTTCTGTCACTGACAAGTAACATTGCATTTCTGTCATTTACTCCTAAAATTTATAACTTCCAAACCTCTTTTTGATATTCATGAAATATTGTAAAGGAATTTTGATTCTGTCCTAATGCTGTGGTGGTAAACAAAGAGAAAAGCATTGAAGTTTGTAAACAATTTGAAATCTTTCAAGAAATGCAGTCAGTCATAACTCACAATGTAAATAATGCAATGCTTTTTGCCGCAAAGTAGTCACTTTCCTAAAAGCGTAATACCATTTTTAATTTTGCACACAAAAGGTTTTCCTCTATACCATTGTACTAGATAATGTCTAAATATGTGATATATACACAACTTGAGACATAAACCATTTTGACCCAAATTCTTAAGGAGGCAGGGTACAGTTTGTATTTTGGCCCCTGGCAAATTTCTTAACTTAAGGCCATGGTGTGACTTTTTCAGCAATTATTGTCTACTAATTAAATATATGGATATGTTTGTGAGCTAAGTGTTTCGGGCTTGTATTGTTCTTGAAATTGATGTCAGGCATGCACACCTTCCATAGTTACTCTGCAATATGTTGATAGTGAAATACCAATAGTTGTCTACAAAGAAGAGCTAGCCTCTCATAGCAGTAAACATGTGGGTTTGGGACAAGGAGCATATCTCAAAAACGGCTTGGATGACAACTATTTTTAACTGCATCAGCCTGTTTAGTACACACTGTTTGGCAGAATTGTAATCTAGGAAACGGGCTTGTGTTTGCACTGTGAGTACCACATGGTGTCAAAAATGACCTTTGGACATGAAAATGCAGGTATAAATTTGGTGTTGGGTGCATAAACTTCTTCTGCTATGAACTGCCACTGACTTCTCTGGTCAAGTGGATAATATTTTTATGCTTTGTTTTAATATAGGTATCTCAAAATATGGACATTCTTGACCTCACTTGTGTATTTGATTTTTTCTGATTTTTTGTTTGAGGTCACTGATTGTGGCATTAAATTTGTACATAAATACTGGCCCCTGCCCCCTAAGGCAAACCGGACTGAACTGCACACAGAAAGGCTAACCTCGGAAAAAAGTCTAGGATAAGATGGGGATTTCGACTAAATTGCTAAAAATGGGCCAGGACACAAAAATGATTTGTTCAATAGGCAAAAGAAAAAAAAGACAACTAAAAATTTTTAAAAAGTACAAAATTTATTTTTAGTGTTCTGCACATGCGTGAGAAAATTAGCCAATTTAAAACAACCTTTCTAACACAACTAGGATGCGGGCTAACCTAAAATTTCTTGCAAGCCTATTAATTTGGATGTATTTAGAAGTAAGCCCCAAAATGTTTCCTACTCGCATTTCATGCGAAAATGAAAAAAAAAATCTTCACGAGTTAAAGAGTTAAAGTAAACTATAGGAAGGCGTATGTGCATTTCACATAGGTTCGTATAATTGCCTAAAGGTTCGAGTGCAGCTAAATATAATCTTCTGAAAATTGTTAATTTATCTTTTAAACTTCTATTATCATATTTGCTGATTAAAAAATAAAAAGGACGCTTAGGATTTAAAACTGAAAGTTGGTTTAAATGAATTAAACACACCAATACGGCCAACTTTCCGAGCAGTGAACGAGAGGTTCTTCAATCACCGGTGTGTACATCGAAACGAGTGGAAACTAGGGTAGGCAAGATGACAAGCCAAGAGGAGGTAATTCAAACATCTAAAGATTTTTACAACTGATTAAAATAATTATTATACCATATTTATAATTGATATTGGCTATATTACTTGTTTTATATCAATGCTCTCTCTCTCTCTCTCTCTCTCTCTCTCTCTCTCTCTCTCTCTCTCTCTCTCTCTCTCTCTCTCTCTCTCTCTCTCTCTCTCTCTCACAGACATCATCGAATGTCACTAGGGAATATTGGACACGGTCCAATTGGCAGATGTTTGCCCGTGACTTGCGTCAATGGTGCAGAGAGAGAGAGAGAGAGAGAGAGAGAGAGAGAGAGAGAGAGAGAGAGAGAGAGAGAGAGAGAGAGAGAGAGAGAGAGAGAGAGAGAGAGAGAGAGAGAGAGAGATGCTCTGCGGCAAATACATGCGCTGAAGAAGAAACATTACATTTAGATGGGAGAGTGCGAGCAAAGAGTAAGAAAATGACTGTACATCTGTCTTTATCATCAACCTCTCTGTTTCTATCTTCGCTGATTAGTCTGTCACATTTATAATCATTGAACCAGAGAGACAGAGAGACACAGAGGAAGGGGAAGTGATATGTAACAAAACTGGGGAAAATGTATATGATGAAATACCAGCATATTTTGTACGCGAAGTAAGCCTTTGGGTGTTCTCATCTTCAAAAAATGAAAAAAAATCGAAATAAAAACGAAACAAAACCTCATATAAATTGCTCTCTATGTGTACGTGTGTGTGCAAACTTCATTCCATGTTTTATTCCAACCCATTTAAGTCTGACATTGACAATTCTTTCCATCTCCTATTTCAGCAGTACATTTAAATCTAACACGCCATTCTCGGGAATGTTTTGTAAATTCGATCATCACTCAGTAGGATATAATTCTGCCATTTTTTCAGACACTCGACTTGACTGCGTTTGTTTATTTATTAAATTACAGAATATTATAGGTCAAGTCCATTACTTTTCTGCTCATTGTTCGGCTAATATGGCTATGTTTTGGTGCATGTTTAACAAGCTTGATTCGGTCCATGTTGTATCACATGTTTATGCGCTGCTGGCTTAGTTTATGTGTATGTGTTGTGTTTGTAAGCGTAGCTTAATTTGATTTATCTATGTAATTTTCAAAGAAAGATATAACATTTTTATTTATGCGAGTTCTACAACATATTAACCAGTCTGATGTGTGATACACTGGGTTATTGCTAAATATATGTGTTCAATAAATAAATAAACAAAATGCTATACACAGTTAAATCCATTGACCCGATTCATTTTATGCCTGAACAAATGCATGTATGTATGCAATCACTTGAGTATTTACGTATTTTTTTTATGTTTTCAGCTGTATTACATTTAAGATTGACATATTCACTGATGCTATTTTCCTTTTAAACGAGATTACACTTCTTTACGGTATAATAAAAAAAGAATATTTTTTTAATAATTACACATAACACTTAACATCATAATGCACGTGTGCAAAGGTACACTGATTGTCATAAAACATCCGCATTACGATTCTATTTCCAGTTTCAATTTCATTTATACGCTATACAGTATATACAACATCCGACAATTGAAATATTAGCGTGCGGCACACACTAAAATTGCACATAAATATAATGTATTTCAATGGAATTTATATTGAGGTACAACACATAAGTATTATTTCCATTATACTATACTTTGATTTCAGATAAAGTAATTATGTGCAAGCAACGTGTGTTAATCAAGAAGCTATTATATAAAACCAGTAGGTACATGCATATCTATGAAAGCTTTCATAGTAAGCAGTGTGTATGTATGTATGTATGTATGTATGTATGTATGTATGTATGTATGTATGTATGTATGTATGTATGTATGTATGTATGTATGTATGTATGTATGTATGTATGTATGTATGTATGTATGTATGTATGTATGTATGTATGTATGTATGTATGTATGTATGTATGTATGTATGTATGTATGTATGTAGGTAGGTAGGTATGTATGTATGTATATATGCATGAATGTATGTGTGTGTGTTTGTGTGTATGCATGTATGTATGTATGTATGTATGTATGTATGTATGTATGTATGTATGTATGTATGTATGTATGTATGTATGTATGTATGTATGTATGTATGTATGTATGTATGTATGTATGTATGTATGTATGTATGTATGTATGTATGTATGTATGTATGTATGTATGTATGTATGTAGGTAGGTAGGTATGTATGTATGTATGTATATATGCATGAATGTATGTGTGTGTGTTTGTGTGTATGCATGTATGTATGTATGTATGTATGTATGTATGTATGTATGTATGTATGTATGTATGTATGTATGTATGTATGTATGTATGTATGTATGTATGTATGTATGTGTGTGTGTGTGTGTGTGTGTGCGTGCGTGCGTGCGTGCGTGCGTGCGTGCGTGCGTGCGTGCGTGCATGCATGCATGCATGCATGCATGCATGCATGCATGCATGCATGTATGTATGTATGTATCTATGTATGTATGTATGTATGTATGTATGTATGTATGTATGTATGTATGTATGTATGTATGTATGTATGTATGTATGTATGTATGTATGTATGTATGTATGTATGTATGTATGTATGTGAAAAATGGATACCTTAATGTATTTAGAATATCAATAGATAAGAAATTAAATTCCATACTGCCTCCACAGAATGTCATCATCGGTTTGCATGTTTCTTCAAATTGTGGTTCATTAGAAAATAAATGAAAACTTTTTTATTAGCTTAATGTTTGAGGTAACATGTTTATTTTGCACTTTAGAAACAGACAGGATGCAAGTGACTATGCATTAAACATAGATGTTACTGTATTTTACATGTACTATATCAATTTCAAAACCGCCCACCTGATTTCGATCCAATTTGAAAGATAATTCCTGGCATAAGCGTTGTTTATATCTATACACAAAGTTCCGATCCTCCACTAAATAATGCCACCCTGAGAACCGATAAATTATATTTTGTCTATTTCCTATAAACATATTGCGTATTGGTGCGAATTTCTGTCTCTCTATAGATAGCACATTAATTTGGTCAGGCGAAAATTTAAATAGATTTATGGGGACAAATAAGTGTTAAATCGCTGGAAGGATATAAGTTAATTGCATCATGAATTGAAATTGTCCAGGATCAGTTATTTGGTAAACTGGAAGTCAGTAATTTTGGCGCCTAAGTTATAAAAATGAGCAGTTGATATATTTAATCCTGATTGGTTACGCTAAGTAAGGGTATGATTTCCACACGGAATTTCTTGGTTTTAATTTGTCCCATCGCATCAATTAGGTTAGTCTACGTTTTTCTGCAAGAGAAAAAATATAGGAGACTTCGAGTTTGAATTGAGAAGAAATTTTCTCGTAAAAAACTATTATCCAAGTTATCGGTTGTCTGGACGGATACGATTCTGGGGTAGAATATATAATTACAAGGTATTTGCATCAATCTCATGTAAACAGTTGATACGAATAAAATGATTTGATTGAATTTTTTGCTTATAATTGCATGACTATATTTGTTTAAAAATTAGATCAATGTTTTTTTATGAGTATAACTGTGTTGAGTTCATTTATTTGAATTCGTACAGTGATATTCTTTATGTAAGTTTGACTAATTGTTTGTATTGGTTGTCTTGATCACCATTTCATGCATTACTTTGATATGAGTTATAAGATTCCGTGCAAATTCACCAATCTTCCATGATTTCACGTATGATAAAGATTCGAGTGTGTAGTGTCTGAAATGAAGTGAGATTTCATTATGCTAAAGACTTGAATGTGTGTATTCGCCGTAGTTAAACCATGTAATCAATTTCATTCACTCAATTGTGTAATTGAGACGAGAATGGACCTGTTATGTCTCGTGTGATGTTAACGTGAGCTAGTGTTAAAATAGCCATCAGGAAGTACATTAATCTAATTAATCTAAGGGTTGTTTACGGTTTGCCATGTTTGGCATGACCAGATAGCCTTTGGCATGCTTTTGAATTCCAGAAGGACGATATTTAACATCACGAGTAATGATCTATTCCCAGTAGGATATCTGACAGGAGATTTAGATTGCCTCTCTAATTGTTTTGAAAGGGGAAATAACTTCATCCACGTATCCACGCATCTAATTGTTTTGAAAGGGGAAATAATTTCATCGACGTATCCACGCAATTATGTATTCACGTACCTACTTATTCAAGTATCTACATCTCTCCTACTTACGTATCCACCTACCCACACAAGTTCGAGAGCCGAAAGAGGCGAGACAATCGAGAGTTTGGAGAAGGGAAATAAAAGCGAAAAGGTACATGAAGAACAGACACCGTGATGTTGGAATGAACCAAAATTAAGCAGGTTATGAAGTTGTACAAGGCAATGACTTGGATTGTTCACTCGATTCAATGATGAACTAATTATACCATTTACAACAGATCGGCAATTTATATAAGTATATTTGTTTTGAAATTTTGTGAATGATTTATTTTCAAAGGAAGTGCATCTTCCTAATGTAATGTAGTATCACAGTTGTTTACGTAAGTGATTAAATTGTTGTATTTTCATGTACGAGGGCTTGTGTCAATAAGTTTATATATCTGATCAGATCTCTATTTATCCACATATAAGTTTCACACTTTATATCAATATTTATTCGATCCGGGCACTAACGTCGATGCAATCAACTTCTAGATAAAGAAAACCAAAGCAAACCCACGCCACCACATTGGGATTAAATTTGATCCGAAACACACTGCATGAAGAGTCTGAAAATCGTTTTACAAATGATTCAAATGTGTTTCAAATATGACTGCCGTTGCCAATTTTTTTTAACAAAGATCAGAATATCTTTTAAATATTTTCTTCTACTACTCCAAGAAAATAACATAAAATTTTAATTGACTTCAGATAAATATCAGCTTGGTGTCGACGACATGGAACTCCATCTACGTCGATATGTATAACAATCAGAACGAGGCAGTGCATATCTACTAACATGGATTTAATTCCAATCCTAGATGGCTTAGACGTGTGCAATGTTAAAAAATAATAACAAATACAAAAATATTTTTTCTCTATTAATCAACATCTCAGCTGGAATGCACACATCAATCATTTATGTACAATCTTCGTCAAAAGTATAACTCTGCAAATTACTGTCGAAATTTGTATTTAAAAATACATCCCTCCACTAGTCGGGGAGTTCACGGGTGTCCTAGTGGTCTTCATAGCCCGCATTTAATGATGAATGCCTTAACACCTCTGTCTACGTGGGTTACTGTTTTGGGCTTGACCAATACATGCAAAATAGAACAGCCTTTAAATATGAGAAAGCTGCCAATAGGTTCCCATGGATAGATGCTTCCTACCGAGTTTTTCCCGGTTCTTCCTCAACCAGTAATACACGCCAAAATGTATAGCTTATCTTGCCTTGAGAAATGGCGATGTACCCAAAACAGAAACCGCACCGATCGCTTAAATATGTATATATTAACACTGTACCATACAAGAACACACACGCAATTATAATCTATCTAGAATTGACAAACTCCAGAAAAGGGTCTCTCTCCCGAATAATTTTGAACCTTCATATTTCGACTTCATAGAATAGTTTGCTTTCATGGTTAAGACGGTTATCTATACAAAAAAGTATTCATTATTTGAAGGGAATCATGACATATGATTGCCGTTGATATTATGTCTCTAACCGAAACCCAACCTTTTCAAAAGTCGTTCACTGTATAAGAGCTCACACGAAGTTACGTAACTAAAATGGTTTTTCATTAAATAATTTATTCTTGACCTGCTGGACAAAGCCTTTGAATACTGTATTGTATTAATCTACCATTGTATCCAGAGATAGTTTTGTAATAAAGCTAGGGTATGTGCCATTTTTATTTACATCTACGCCTTGATTGATCTATTAGTATTTTGCAATTACTTGTTTGATAATGGGAAGTCGGTGTTGAAGAAATATTCCTCAACCTAAATAACTACACAGTGTCTAGGGACAAAGTCACATAGTGCAGTGTTGATGAGATTGCATAATGACATAGCTTAGATTCGTTGTGAGTCCAGGTCATAGTCGAATAAGTGACCATTTTTAGTCAAGTAACTGCTCTTTTAAAATCTAATTGTGTTTCTTGATTGTGTGTCTCCATGTGAACAATTTGTGATAAGGACTGATATTATTTCTAGACTTGGTGCATTGTTTGAATTTACAGTAGACAACGGTTTTTGTCGAGAAATCTTTGGAAATAAGGATAAAAACAAGTGACCTGTAGATTCACTCGGTAAATAGACTCCTTTGGCATATTACAAAATTTGCATACTTTATTCTACGTATATATGACTTCTGACAAGGTGAGATATTTTTATCTCTGTATAGTATCTTATTCATATATGTTCATGTAAAATTGCATATATTAATCCATTTTAAACGTATTAGTTGGATTAGTTGAAATTAACAAGAGATAGATGTTACTCAATCCGATTATTTTTGAAAATCAGTGGTTACTACAATCTGAATGAAATGTGGATCATGTGATATGCACTATATTGAGGAGTCATCTGCAAATAATCTAGTCAGTGATTTTAAAGTTTCGGTTTTAAGAATAATTTATATAAGAACGAGTAAAGGGACCCAACACTGATTCTTGGTTTACTCAGGCAGTCAGTTATGTGTTTGAAGTTCATTTCCAGTCATAACTACCAGAGCCCTGTTGGTTGAGCAATCCAAGCCACTATATTTCCAATAATTTCATTGCTTTTCAATTTTATTACATTCCTCTGTCACTCTCTATCAAAAGTTCTATAAATGCTAAAGAATATCACACACGAAATTATGCTTCCGTTAACTGAAATACATATATTATGATATACATTCTCGAGTTGATATGAGACTGAATGACCAGGCATAAAATTAGACTGATAGTGGAACCGACCAAAATACGGAATTTCAGCAAAAAGCACAAATGATTCAATGTATGAATAAACTTATGGAACTGTAACCAAACATGATTATTATATGAAACATATACATAAATATATTCGACATGTAGTTCTTTCGATACGATTTGATCAGTGTATTAAATTTATATCAAATCTGGTTAAACTGGTACGATGGCTGTATGATTTTCACTCATATAGTGACATTTCATTTGATATTGAACTGCTACCAAATATTATTAATATATTAAAATATACATAAATGTATTTGACATCCAGCTCTCTTTCCATACGATATAATCAGTGTATTAAATTTATAACAAATCTGGTTAATCTAGTACGATGGCTGTATGATTTTCTCTCATATAGTGACTTTGTTTTTGATTTTCACAAGCACATTGAAATTGAGTTAGATTTGGTAAAAGGTGAAAAGTATGATGCTGTTGATAGGGTGGCATCGTGTCGACAAAGGTGGGTGATACCATCCCTTAGGTCCCGTCCAATAGTGAATGTCCGTCCCACTCATCTTGCTGACGGATTCTTCAAGATATTTCTTATCCCGTAGAACCGCTGGTCCAGACGTCATAACTGACCGCAACATCCGGATTACGCGAAACCCTAAAGTTATATGGCTCACCGCGAAAACAGATTGATATACACCATGTAGTACATGAAACACGAGCTTGTAAAAATTTTTTCTTTCAAATTATAAGAGTCACCATGACCAAGATCAGATGACAATCAAATGCATATGTATTTTTTTTTTAGCTGACTTCGACTTGCATGATTAATAATTCATGAAAGTAAATCTTCGTAAATCAAATGTTTATATTATAACGAATCCTGTTTTATATAACATTTAAAATCTAATGAATAACCTGAGTAATATTCGAACCATGCAAAATTAGCATGCTAGTTTAAAACTGTTCTTTTTAGTTAAACAATGTTGTACCAACCATCTAACCGTATTGTAAATATAATCGTATTACCACACTACGGTCGTATCATTATCACAGTCCTCTGTACAAATCTGATGTTAATATTACATGCATATTTATCCAGTTGTTATTAATTAATTCGTGCGCTTCATTTGTCATATTAATGACCTGAACGTAATAAACATTGTACCTGTATTAGATGAATGTCGCTAAGTCATGTTTCATCATCTACGTTGATCAATATGGATGTCTTCAGGCTTTATGGAACCAACGTCTAGTATCTCTAGTTTGTATGAGTCAAGGTAATGTCCATATTTTTTTTCATTTCAGAATTAAAACTACATCTTGAATACGAATGATTTTTCCAAAGTTCAAGCCTAGAAATAATTTTATTTAAGGAGATCCACTAACTTATTTAGGACGTTTTCAAAATCGTAATCAACGTATACTGGGGTTAGAACACATCCCACCTAAGTCAGCTCATTTCTTTTGGCTTGATGTGTTCTTGGAGAAAGGAAGCTATGTACCATTCCACGGCATAAACTAGTCGTAAAATACTCCAAAATTGCCGTTAAATACTAATTGACCAACATATTCCTTATTTTTCAAAAATAAATTTTTACTGGTTTGTTATTTTACTACGAATTATAGATTTATGCCAATGTGTTTGAAGACAAATATTACAACTTTAGCTTATGGTAGTAAGAAGGAAAATATGGAACCATGTTAATAGTTTAATGCATGTACAAAAAATAAAGAGAAAAAAATACTTAATAGCATGATTTGGAGCAGCTCCACTAAACTTGGGCCTATTTGGTACTGGAAAACCGATTTTGAAATTTTAAATTAGCAGCTAAGTTGAATATAATTCGATAAGGCTGCGGCGTGTGGTTCATATGTCATATGAATTTTACGACACATTATGAAGATAACTGACGGCAATTTCACTCTGTATGAATAGATGAATGAATTAATCGCCGTCACTATGCAAATAACCCACATCGTAAGGTGTAAAATCAACCATGCACTATCTATAGTGCCACGACTGATATATCGATATATAGTTGATTCTTTTCAACCATGCACTATCGATAGTGCCACGACTGATATATCGAGATATAGTTGATCCTTTTAAACCATGCATTATCGATAGTGCCATGTCTGATATATCGAGATATAGTTGATCCTTTTCAACCATGCATTATCGATAGTGCCATGACTGATATATCGAGATATAGTTGATCCTGTACAACCATGCACTAACAATAGTACCATGACTGATATATCGAGATATAGTTGATCCTTTTCAACCATGCACGTGCGATAGTGCCACGACTGACATATCAACGAGATATAGTTGATACTTTTCAACCATGTACTAACGATAGTGCCACGACTGATATATCGAGATATAGTTGATTCTTTCCAACCATGCACGTACGATAGTGCCACGACTGACATATCGAGATATAGTTGATCCTTTTCAACCATGCACGTACGATAGTGCCACGACTAATATATCGAGATATAGTTGATCCTTTTCAACCATGCACGTGCGATAGTGCCACGACTGATATATCGGATATAGTTGATCCTTTTCTTTATAAATTACTTTATAGTGAGACGTTGATTTAACGAACATTATTTTTCTACAAGAAATTTCAGCATGACATGTTTCATTTTTAATACTGTTGTTTTAAGATATATTTCATGTACATCGTCCATAAAAAGGACAATGCAGATATTTTCAAAGCAGAAAAAGTCACATGATGTGAAAACGTGTTATATTTGCTACAGATAATAGATAAATATTTGTCATCGTCTTCATACATACATACATACATACATACATACATACATACATACATACATACATACATACATACATACATACATACATACATACATACATACATACATACATACATACATACATACATACATACATACATACATACATACATACATACATACATACATACATACATACATACATACATACATATATGTGTATGCTGCTGTTGGCTTCCGTTAGTCTCGAGAGACGATGGAAATGCGCCCATGAAAGGTGTCCCAGTTTGTAGTTGTGCAGCGTCTTTTGTGGCTATAAAGCCCTAAATGGGAGTTGCAATCCTTGTTGCAGTTGCTGCAATTGAAGTTTGAGTCAGGTCGTGGTTGGAACTACATCCTCTTCCTCGAGATCTTTTCTCATCAGCGATCTGTCGTAACTTTTCCTCGCTGGCTTTAAGACATGTGAACAGAGCATGTTGCCAGCTGGACTTGTCGAGGGCAAGGTTTTCCCAGGTGTTGATCTCGATCCCAAGAGCTTTCATATCGTGCTTGCAGACATCTTTGAAGCGAAGATGTGGCCGTACGATTGATCTTCTGCCTGAGACAAGCTTAGAATAGAGAAGGTCTTTGGGAATCCGTCCATCATCCATTTGACGCACATGGCCCAGACATCTGATGCGACGTTGGCGGAGGAGTGTGTCCATGCTTGAAATTTTGGCCTGGTGAAGCACCTCGTTGTTTGTCACACGATCGCTCCAAGTGATCCAGATTATGCGACGGAGACAACGCATGTGAAAGACAGTCGTTTCTCCTGAGAGGCATACAGGGTCCAAGTTTCGCTGGCGTACAGGAGAGTGCTAAGCACGCAGGCACGGTACATGGAGATCTTAATGTTCAATGTCAGCTTGCTGTTGTTCCACACTCCCTGCAAAAATCTAGAGAGAGTTGTTGACGCCTTTTCAATCCGCTTGTTGAGCTCGGCATCGAGTGAGAGGTTGATGGTGATGGTAGAGCCAAGGTAAGTGAACTCACTGCCAACTTCTTCTTTGTAGTTGTTGATGATTATGCTGGGAGGGTCTGCGTCCTGAGCCATCACGATGGTTTTCTTTAGGCTGATGGTCAACCCCAATTCATCACATGCTTTATCAAAGCGGTCCATCAGGCATTGTAGTTCAGCTTCTGTGTGAGTGACTATAGCAGCATCATCTGCAAAGAGCATGTCCCTAATAGTTGCTTTCCTTACTTTGTTCATTGCCTTCAGTCGTGTCTGGTTGAACAGCCTACCCTCTGAACGCGTGTGCAGGTAGATCCCTTCTGTGGACGTCCCAAAGGCGTACTTAAGCAGGACAGCGAAGAAGATGCCAAAGAGCGTAGGGGCAGGAACCCAGACTTGTTTCACTCCGCTGTGGATGTTGAATGGTTCGGACGACAATCCATCGTACTGCACTGTGCCTTTCATGTCTTCATGGAAGGACTGAACCATGCTTAACAGCTTTGGAGGGCCTCCAATCTTCGTCAGGATTTTGAAGAATTGGGTTCAAAGAGTTATTATCGCCGGGGGCGGATGTGGGAGATAAGCACCCACTTCCCGTATAAATCCTCCCAGGCCTGCATGGGTGGCTTAACTACTAAGCACGCCGAAACCTGTTTAATTTAACTAGAGAAGAAATGGCAAGCCAGTTTCTGGCGCCTTAAAACTTTATGCTTCGGGCAGATGGGGCCCGTTAACCTTGGGTGATAGCCCGTCTAGGAAAAGGTAAACTCTGACTTCAAACCTTCGCTGCCTTGCGACTATACCCATATATGGGAAAGGCTAAGAGAGTAAACCCCTAACAGAAAATTCAGAGACGGAGTCCCTAAGGCGACTTGTCACTGCTCTTAGTGACATCTCGGCAACTCCTGCGACGTCGCTGGTGCCATGACGTATCGGCTTGTCATTTCCCGTGGATCCGTCAGCTGCGTGGAGAGGGAAAGTCAGTTGCATGGGCAACAGCTGATTCTCCATATAACCCTGCCCATGCTTGCGCCCTGGAGAGGACACTCCAGCTTCGCTTCACAGCGTTGACACAACACGGGAAGCAACAGTTACCGGTTATAAATCACCACTCGATTGGTGTAGAGTTAGACGCCAGGGGTTTTTTTCCGACGGTAGGAGAGACCAACAGGTCTCATTGGACAGCTATCGCCCGCCTCAAACTGGGCAGCCCCCAGCCAATAAGGTGCCATCACGTCACAGCTCGCCTGCCTTGCTGGGTGCGCAGGGATATATATATATATATATATATATATATATATATATATATATATATATATATATATATATATATATATATATATATATATATATATATATATATATATCAATTTTCTTCAAAGAATATTGAGAGGAACTATATGATTTTTTTTTAAAGCAACGTATATTGGTTTTGAAAACATTCTTAATAACTTAAACATGACTCGTACATACATTTTGAATATGTTACGACCGCAGATTAAAAATGTTTATTCTAGGTAATACAGAGTTGACGTTTTGTGTTTTGTTTATTAATACATTTTCATTTGTCGAACGAATTATAGCAAGCTTGTATAAGTCCAACCAATAATTCAACGATTCACACCTAGCCACGAATAGAAACAGATATCAATATATTAAAATAGAGGTATTTTACGAGATAGCCGTGTGACAGATGCCATTTTCGGCCGAAGGGTCAATTGTTAATGGCAAGAGTAACGGATTATGATCAATAATGACACATTCCTCGCAACCATCGTTATATTCTTATTTACACTTGAAAAGATATATCTTGTTAGTGCAAACACCGGTCGTGTTGGACAGTGACCTTGTCAATTCATTGCAAAATATAACAATAACTAAGGGATCTGCCGACATTATGCGATTGGTAAAACAAGAGCTGTTTCGAGTAATCGTCTTAGCTGTTAGCTGGCCGGGTTCATAAAAGTACCAATTCGCCTGTTACAATTTCTACAAATGGCTTTAATCCAAATTCAGTTCTGTTTAATTTTCGCTTGTTTCTGACTAAGGGTATTTGTAAAATAGTTAATCTTTTGGCACAATAATATTGGCAAATATATCGATTTCTAATCGATATTTAATCGCTTTAAACTGATGATCGATCCAGAAAATTTGGCGATTCCTACTGTCATGTTCATATTGCTTTATTAAAATCAACTAGTCAGTGAGTCATACAGGCATCCTTACGCTAGCGTACGTGGCTACATATATACATGTGTGCATGCATGCATACAGACGAACGGTCACACATACATATATGCATAATTACTGCATTTATTTGTTTATATTATATTTATGAAGGCTAAACATTTGGCAATAAACATGTCTGATTACAGACATAGGCTGAAACAGAACATAGAATTAATTATTATATAAATTGGCTGAAATAGAACATGGCTTATTACAGAAATTGGCTGAAAGAGAGCATGGCTTTTTACAGAAATTGGCTGAAATAGAACATGGCTTATTACAGGAATTGGCTGAAATAGAACATGGCTTTTTCCAGAAATTAGCTGACATAGAATATGGCTTATTACAGAAATTGGCTGAAATAGAACATCTGCCATTTCAGAACTTTACTGAAACAGAACATGCCTTATTGCAATAGTTGATATTTTAATCGCCAGTTATTTACTGTGAAGGTACTGTCATAGATACCTAAGGGCAGTTTGGACACATTTTGTAAAATAGTCTAGAAAACCCTCAAATAAGGAGCACAACCACTATATTTGATTCTATTTTATGTGTCTTACATATACTTTCTTTGTCCTCTGATGAGGGTGACAAGGAAGGTGTCAGTAAGCATCGAAACAAAAAGATAAACTAATTGAAATTTAATAAATTGCAACTTAAGGTATATGCAATGGTTTTGCTAGGTGTTTCAAGCTGAGCTACACCAACAGATTATTTAGTGTAAAAACAAAATTGAGTAAAGTGCATTCCCAAGTATGCAACACCTACCTTAGCCGATACGGGCAGACTCATGGTAGGATTTGAGCCTGCACAATAAGTACGTCATGCTAAACTCTGAGCCACTGCAGCTCGTTACTCCATCAGCTACCACTAACTACATGCACGACACATTGGACCTATTCTTCTCCCATAGCCCGCAGAAGGTTGGATCTAAAGATAAATAAAATCAATTATTGAGTTTCAGATTTATTAATAATAATAATAATAATAATAATAATAATAATAATAATAATAATAATAATAATAATAATAATAATAATAATAGTAGTAGTAGTAGTAATAATAATAATAATAATAATAATAATAATAATAATAATAATAATAATAATGCAATTTTTTTAGATTTAATGGATTTGTGAACAGTCCAGGTATAGTTGACTAATTGGCCTCAGATATACTCAGCCTCAGAGCTGGTGCTTGAATACTGAGAATTCAATAGGTTTAATAAACTATATATTTATATATATATATTTATAATATATTATTTATATATATATATTATATTATGTATATTTTATTAATTATCCTGGTTTGAACATTTGAATTTTAACTTGATAGGTTAACTATGACACTGCATCACATTTAACTTTCACTGGTCGATTATTGATGCTATATTAACAATATTAGGTGATGGTATTATATTATTATTTTTATTAATCATTATTATTATTATTATTAACCATTATTGCTATATTTTATTATTTTTATATATTTATTATATGTTTTTATTTCTTTACTTATTTTATTTTTTATTATATTATTTTATTCATTTTCAAGAACCATTGGTGGCTCGGGATAATTTTTTTTGTCCATGAAATCTTATTTTTGAAAGTGTTCCTCAATAAGTTCATTAACTGGTTTCTTTAGCTCCTCAGAGTTAAATCCCACAATTAGTAATGTTGGTAGCTGTTCTCTGTAATTTTGGAAATGTGTAAAGCAATATAGCTGTGAAATAGGTTATTTAGTCTAAAACGCTGAACCTGGATCGTTTTTCTTCATTACTATATACAGTTTTTGGAGTCTGATGTTGGGTGAATTAATTTTTGTTCTCTGTGGACAATAATATCACTTCATGAAAGACCTAGGTATGAAGCGACTTGATTTAACAACTGTTTAGTTTTAATTAATTTTATAGATTTTTAAAAATCATCGCTGTAAGAAATTAATGCATGAAATAAACTTTAAATGCGCGATTAAAGTTACACCCTTGTACAGATTTAATTTTATATTAGCATATGAATTTAATTATCAATATCAAGTAGCGTTATGTTACCTTTTTAAGATTATTTCCATTGTTTTAGTTTGTAAAATTGTTTTCTGTTCAAAATATATAATGTATTAACTCAATCGCCAAAATATCCGTCGCAGGGAAGCAGTTTTTTTCTTTTCAATATTCTGGAACATTGTTATGAAACAAGTTTTTTTTATCAGTAATGAAAATGAAATCGGATCGTTGTGGTTATGTTGGATACCTTGATAAGCTGGTATTACAAAGTCAAGGCCTACTATTCTAATCGAATTTATGATTAAAATATCTACTGCATAAAAGGAGATTTTATTTCAATCACCGCTGATATGCCTGTGTACAGGTTGTAATTATATTGCAATCTTTTAATTCTTTTCCTTAACAGATTTACAGTTGTGTGTTTAAGAAATTCATCTTTATCTGAGCTTCTATTTGATAACTGCCAAATCAGGAGTTTATGCTCAGTGTTTTATTCTATATTTGCAAATACTATGATTATTTGGCTATGTAGTCCCAAAAATGCGGTTTTTCACATCTAACACATAGGCCAACTATATATTAAACCCCAAAATTGTTCTAATTATATTTCTTATTGCTCGGAATCAAGTTGGAAAGTACATATTTTATATTTAGGATATGTATAATTATCAATATATTGTATTTGTAGTTGTGTAGGATGTATTGGTGACGTCTGTTGTTATTATCTCTCACGAACAATCTCAACGAACGATTTGTACAGGACGCCGACAATCATTATTGTTATTGTTATTTTCAATTCTTCCATTTTATGTTAGCACACACTTGGTTACAATGTAACAAACATTTATGTACGCTAGGGAATTCTGAAAGCTTCATCGTAGGTTTTCATTATCGTTGGGCGATTCATCATCAAAGATGCTTTTTTACTCACTGAGTTACCAGTGGCAGATGATACACTACATAACTTTAGGAAATGTTGATGACTGCCTGTTGGGCTTTCTGGGTCGTAATTTGTATAATTAACTCACAAAAAATTCATTTGCACATATAGCTATCAATTTTAGCATAATACTACATAGAATACCTGCGTGCCATAGTCGTTGAAACAAAAAGACAATAATTGTTATATCTGCAGGCGCTTGTCATTGTTAACGTTGATAATAATAAGCCGGCTACAACAGGAATAGTTAGAGACTCAGTAAAAAAACTATATAAATGACAATCTACGGCGATATTTCGAATTTTATAATTTTATTTGAATTTTTTAGTTCGGTCAGACATTACATATTTGTTTATTTTTATCTGTGACGTTCAACGTCTATGAGTCGCTTTGTCACCAGCGTCACTAAGGGTCTTTATTTTATTTGTTGACGTTAAGTAATTAATTGTGGTGTTTCAGCCAGGTAAGAGACCATCAATCTTCGATGCAGTGAGAAATTTTTAAATCGAAGGGGTTCAATCATAAATCCAATTCTGAATACCTGTTTTGAAATTGAGATACAAATGAGAGCTGTTGAACTAGAAATGCGTACGCCTTTCAACAGAGAGCGGAAAAATTGTGAGTTACGGATAAGTCTAAAACAGTTTAAAATAGTGCAATTTCAATGCTAGGGGCGTGGAGATGAGAGCATTGTTTGACAGAGGTATTTTCATGTATCACTCTTTACAAGTTTGTTTAGTAGTGTTTGTCATTGTCTTTGAACTAATGTATTTAGACCAACATCTAACAACATTGAATAGAGCAATTTGCAGGAGGTCGATAGTTGTGGGTGAAGTTTTCGTTTTGGGGGTAACAATGTTCGCATGACATCGAAGGGACATATATTACTATAATGGCTCTGTTGGTTGGTAATTTTGTGTAGGTTTTTGGGTTAAGTTTGGGTGGGGACTAGCGAAATGGGTTAAATGCAATGTTGGGTAATAAATGGGGGCCCTAGCAATTGATTTGGTTGGGGGGAGGGACAATGCTTTGGGGTACCCACGATGGCAGAGCTGGCGGGGAGGGTTGGGTGGGGGGGTAAACTAGGAATTTCAGGATTACTAACTTGCTGGTTTGGTAATGCATAACCGTGGGTTTAGAATCAAGGGATCTCATGATAATTACAAGATTACAATAACTTCGCGGATCTTTGGATGAATAACTCAACGAGCCAAAAAGACATTAAGTTCAATAATTGGTGTTGAAGTTAGGGTGGTGATAGAGTTTCAACATAATATGATGGGGTCAGGGGGGGTTTTGGTCTGGGGGGGGTTGGGGGGGGGGGGGTTACTCTATTGGTGGGGGGGGGGGGGAGGCTGGGAGGGGGGGGGGGGGGGGTGAATGGTGTTACGGGTGAATGGATGTTGGGGTGGGGGGTGTTGGTGGTGGGGGGGGGGGGGGGGGGGGGGGGGGGGGGGGAAGGTGGGGGTATGGGGATGAGGGGAGTTTAAAGTGGGATTCTTTTTCAGGGGGTGGGGGGGGGGGGGTTGGGGGGAAGTGTGAGGGTGGAGGGGGGGGGGGGGGGGGAGGGGGGTATTTTCCGTTTTGGGGGGGGTGGGGGTTTTGGGGTTGGGGTGGGGGGGGGGTGTGGGAGTGTGCGTGTCCGGGGGGGTTCATAACATGGGGGGTGGGGGGGTGAGGGTTGGGGGGGGTGGTGGTGGGGTGTTTTTGGCAGATTATTTTCATGGGGGTTTTGGGTGGGGGGGGGGGTGGGTTAAGTTTTAAGGTGGGTAGTGGGGTTTTTGTGGTGGTATGTTTCACGTCTATTCAAGGGGTTTCATGGGGGTCCATTATTTGAGGGGTGGGGGGGGGGTATGTTGGTGGTGGGGGGGGGGGGTTGTTGGGTGGGGGTTAGTGAAGTGTTTTTTTTTATGCTATTAAACTTGTGTTTGGTATTTTTCGCTATTTTGTGTTTGGTTGAGTGTTAGTTTTTGCTCATTACAGTTGGAGAGATTTTGGGGGTGTTGTTGGGTTGTTTGGAGCGGATCGACCTATTGACTATTGGTGTGGGGGGTTGAATTTATTACCGGGTGGGGGTGGTTGTTTTTGGTTGGTTTATGGTTTTTTCTTGGGTATTGGTGGTTTGTTTTTGGTCTTTAAGTGGGGGGCATCGGGTGTCTAGTTTTGTTTAATTTTTGTGTTTTTTGGGGGGGGGGTTTTTCCTGGGGGGGGGGGTTTTATGGGTCATGTTATTGACGGTGGGTTTGATGCTGGGTTTTGGTGGTGTATTGCAATTTGTGGTACTGTGGGGGGGGGCCATCACGTTGGTTGTTTTTTTGGGGGGGGTGGGGGGTTGTTTGGGGTATTTGTTAAATGGTGTTTTTCGGGAAATTATGTTAAGTTTACATTTGGAGTGGTTTTTTGTTTACATGGGTTGGGGTTGGGGTTGTGTATATGATTTTTTTGATTGGTTGTTATTCTGTAGAGGTTTGGGTTTTTGTTTATGTGGTGGTTTTTGTATTGTTGTGGGGGAGGGGTTAATTTTTGTTAGAGATTCAGTTGGGGGTTTTGTGGTTTTTTGTTTGGTTTTTGTGTGTTAGGGGTTGTTTTCAGTTTTTGGGGTATTTATGGTGGATTTTGTAGCTATTTTGGACTTTTAGGTGGGGGGGTTTTTTTTTGGTTGATGGGTGTTTGTTTATTATTTTTTGTGTGGGAATGTTTTGCGTATAAGCTGGTTGTTTGGGGTTGTTTTTTTTTTTGTTATTTTTTACGGTTTTTTTGTTTTTTTAAATGAATTTTGGGTTACAGAATTTATTTTTTTTTGGTTAATGTGTTACCAATTAAGGTTTGTTTAACAGATTGTTGTTTTTGGTTTGTCTTTTTGTTTATTTCCCTTTTGTGATTGTTGTAATTATCAGGTTATGTTGATTTTTAGATTTTTTTTTTTTTTTATTTTTTTTTTTTGGTGGGGTTTTTGTTTTTTTTTTTACGTTTTATATTGCTGTATTTTGTTTTTTTTTTTTTTGTTATATTGTGGTGTGTTTACTTTTGGGTAGGTTTTGAGGGGTGTTTTTAATAAATATATAAGTAAAATAAATACAGTTATTTTGGTTTTTGAGTATAGGAATAAGAATTTTGGGGTATATTTTTTTTTGTTTATATTTTTTTTATTTTTTAGTTTGTTTAAATCTATTTTTTTATTTAATGGTGTTTTCTTAAGCATTTTTAAACAAGTATATTTTACCATTTGTTTTTGTTTTTATATTTTGTGGACGACAGCTTTTGTTTGGTTCAGGTTATGAGCTGTTATTTTGCGCAGTGATTTTCATGACCAGATTTTTTTTTTTTTTTTGGGGGGTATTTTTTTTAGTGTTATATTATTGCTATGGTGGTTGGATTAGTATTTTATGGGAAGAAGCGGGTGGTTTTTTTTAATACCCTTTTTTACTTGTGTTGGTTATTAAAAATGGCAACAAATATTTATACCATATTATTTTTTATTGTTGACATTTTAATGACATTTTTGATTTTTTTCATTTTATTATTTCGTTTTGTTGATTTTATATTGTTATTATTTATATTGGGGGGTTATCATATTCTTATTGTGTATTATTTTAATTTTTTTGTGGTAATAAATAAGTTTAAATAAAATTTTGATGGGAATTTAAATCAATTTTTATATTAGGTTGGGGATTGAGGAGGTCAGATGGAAGAAAAAAAAAAAATTTTAATAAACAGGCTGATAAATGGATGAAAAATGTCAATGATAAAAAAGGGTGGTTTTTCTTAAATTGAATGAGGTAAATAAATTGAAGTTTTTTAAAATAAATTTAAAAAATTATTTGTGGTTGGATTTTGTTGGCGTTTTTTTTGGTGTTTATGTGTAATGGTTGTTTGTTTTTTTGTGTAAGTTATTTTTTAATTATATTTTTTATTGTTTTTTGAAGCATTTTGATGTGTATATATATTATTCAAACAACACCCGGGAGTGGCAATCCTTGCTTGCAGTTTGCTAAACTTGAAGTATGATTAGGTATTTGGTTGGTCTTGATTGAAATTGTAAATCTTTTGTAAGCCTCTGAAAATCTTTTCTCCCACCATGGCAGCGAGCAGTCGTAAAACTTTTCGTTTTTGGTTGGCTTTTCCAGGATTTTTTGTTGTCGTTTCAGTGCATGTCGCCAGCTGGAAAAAAAAAGGGCAAGCTCCTTCCCAGGTGTTGACCTCTATTCCAAGAGCTTTCATATCCTGCTTGCAGACATCCTTGAAGCGAAAGATGTGGCCGTTCCTATTGATTCTTCTGCCTGAGGCAAGCTTTGAGTAGAGAAGGTCTTTGGGGATCCGTCCATCATCCATTCGAATGCACATGGCCCAGCCATTCTGATGCGACGTTTGCGGAGGAAGTGTGACCATGCTGGGAATTTTGGCCTGTTGAAGCACCTCGTTTTTGTTTGTCAACGATCGCTCCCAGGTGATCCCAAGTATGCGACGGAACAACGCATGTGAAAGGCGCTTAGTCGTTTCTCCATGAGAGGCATTAACAGGGTCCCCACCCCAAGTTTCGCTGGCATACAGAAGAGTGCTAAGCACGCAGGCACGGTACACGGTGATTTAGTGTTTTGAGGGAATGTTCTGCTTGTTGTTGTTCCACACTCTCCTTCGACAATCTAGAGAGAGTTTTGACGCCTTTCCAATCCGCTTGTTGAGTTCGGCATCGAGTGAGAGGTTGTTGGTGATGGAGAGCCAAGGTAAGTGTTTAATCACTGACTACTTCTAGTTTTGTAGTTGTTAATGATGGTTATGCTGGGAGGGTCTGCGTTTTGGCTGAGCCATCATCGTTTGGTTTTCTTTAGGCTGATGGTCAGCCCGAATTTCATCACATGCTTTAGCAAAGCGGTCAATCAGGCATTGTAACCCCCATTCAGCTTCTGTGTGAGTGACTATAGCAGCATCATTGCAAAGAGCATGTCCCTAATGGTTGCCTTTCCTTACTTTGCTCATTGCCTTCAGTCGAGCCAGGTTGAACAGTCTGCCGTCTGAACGCGTTGCAGGTAGATCCCTTCTGTGGACGTCCCAAAGAAACAGGCTCTTGTACTTAAGCAGGACAGCGAAGAAGATGCCAAAAGAGCGTGGGGGCAAGGACACAGCCTTGTTTCACTCCGCTGTGGATATTGAATGGTTCGGACGATGAGCCATCATTACTGCATCTGTGCCTTTCATGTTCTTCATGGAAGGACTGGACCATTGCTTAACAGCTTGGAAGGCATCCAATCTTCGTCCAGGATTTTTTGAAGAGTCCGTCTCTGCTGACCAGATCTGAATGCTTTGGTGAGGTCTATATAAGCCAGGAAAGAGGGGTCTGTGTTGTTCCCTGCATTTCTCCTGCAGTTGCCTGATGGAGAAGATCATGTCGATTCGTGGACCTCTCTGCGCGGAACCCACACTGAGACTCTGGATTATACTCTTCATGTCGGCAATGCGGGGGGGTTCTGCAGTCCTGTTCAGGAGACTCTAGCGAAGACTTTACCCATCGTTGCTGAGAAGTGATATGCCCCTGTAGTTTTGTTGCAGTCACTTCTGTCGCCCTTGTTCTTATTTGGGTTTCATGATGTTGGGTCTCCATGTCCTGAGGCACTGCACCTTCATTCAGCACTGGCAGAGAAGATCTTAAAAGGTGTGTGAACAAGCACACTGCCGCACATTTGATGACTTCTGCTGGGATGCCATTTCCTTTCCTGGGCTTTACCTGTGGTCAGTTTCTCTAATGCCAGCTTTAGTTCTGTCTCAGTAGGTTTCTCATCCAGTTTGGTCAAACAAGGAGGTTTTCAATGGCGTTGAGGGCATTGTTGGTCACGTTATTCTCTCTGGAATACAGTTCGGAGTAGTACTCCACCCCAGCGCTCCATCTGTTTTGCTTGTCATGAATGATATCTCCTGCAGAAGACTTCAGTGGAGCTATCACTTTCTTTCGTTGGACCCATTGCTTTCTTTATATGCCATTATACATGCCTCTGATGTTTCCATTTTGTCTACTGCTGACTGGACATGCTCTGACAGAGTAGAAGCCAGTATTCATTAGCGCATTGCCGTGCTAACTCTGCACTTTGCTTCTGGTAGACCTATATGCATGTAGTGTCACCTAATCGCAGGGAGAATCGCTTGAATTCCAGGTGGGCACTGAGACGCTCTTCCTATTTGCTGGCAATGAGTGTGGCGGAAATGGCGTCAAACCAGTCATTGTTCTTTGTCCTGCTTCTTACCAAAAAAAACTTGTGGCTTGCACTGTACACAGTATCTCTGATGTTGGTTCCCATCTCTCTTTGGCACTGCCATAGGGAGGTTCTGAAAAAAACGCCTTGGGAAAGGGCCGTAAGTGAATTAATTCAGCCTTGTCTGGAATATGAACCAGTCTTGCTCCACATCGATGTGTGGTTTACCAAAAATAAACTTGCCTGCAAGTGGTGGAATCTTCTTTGGTTGAAACTTAAATTTACAGCAGACTAGAGAAACACTGATCGGTAAAAAAAGTCAGCGCTGTGAAAATGTACGAGTAAGTGCACATCCCCCCATGGCTGAACCGTCTTGTGATAAAAAACAACAGTCCAGCTGATGCCAGTGTTTGGATCGGGGATGCCCCAAGACACATTGTGCTGTGGTTTTGTCTGAAAAAAAAACCGAAATTGGTGATGCTGAATGGTTGTGGAACGACCACCATTTCTAGTAGACGTTTGCCCGTTTTCCCCCCCACCAAACATTTTCCCCAATGCCAAATTGCCGAGAAACCAAAGGCCCAGGAGTCGTGATCGGCCACCCCCCCCTTTAGCGTTGAAGTCGCCAGTAATATCAAGTTCTCTTCCCAATAATTGTCGTGAGCAAGTCGAGCTCGTTGTTAAAACCCATCTTGGTATCTGTGGTGGCACTGAGTGTGGGAGCGTAAACACTGATGAGATTAACTAGCCCCCCCCCCCCCCGAAGAGATAGCAGTTCTTTTCGTTTCCATTGGTTATGGGTTTGAGGGTTTAATCCATTATGCCATCAGAGAGTTTCATGACAGCAACAACCCCCCCCCCCCCCTAACTTCAATATGAGCCCCCTTGCAAAAAACCATCTTGGAAAAGTATCCCCACTTGAGGACTAATCTGGTACCCCCTCTTGAAATTGATATATTTTGTAACATGAGTTAAGCAGTTCGTCCCCCCCCCCCCCCCCCCCCCAAACTACCATTTTCAACCCCCCGATAACAATCACTGATTTTTTACTGAAGATCATCTTAAAGGCCCCCCCCATAGTCAACTCTTTCAGTTTCCTAGCTTGAGGCTTGTTGATTTCCCAACTTTTTCGTTTGTTTTTTTCTTGTCACTGTAGTTTGTCACCCCCACTCAAATTGTAATCAATTATCTTACCAACCTAAAAGCAGACCACCCATAAGCCAAACAGGCATTTGTATTCCTACTGGCATGATTTACAACTGAAACAAAGGCTGGAAGGCCCCCTATGCCCTAACCTAGGCGATTCTACCCCCCCCCCCCTTTCTTAATCATTCTATAGAATTCCTAATAGTCCCATATATGGTCACTTTTAATCCCCTCAATCCCAGGCGTTAACTCACTACATACCCCATCGATACACTACTATAACAAATTGTACAGAATGTATTATGCCCCCCTAATTAAATGATGGGAACCATTAGTTTAAGCATTTTATTGGAGCTGAAACCATCCCCAACCCAATTCCACCAGATTACCCCCTTTGATAAACACAGGGTTTGTCCCCCCCCCCCCCTCCCCTACCTGCCGGTATTTAACCAAAGCCCCCGTGACCCCGAATGAAGGGATTTCGGTATGATCCATGATCGCCTACTAATGTCACATCAACCCTAGTCATTGGAATACAGTATTAACATCAACGACAGGCATGGGTGACAACCCCCCCATCATCCCACAATCGCCAAAATAAACGATAATTTAAATCTTTTAAGTTATGTCTACAACCCACGTTGAATACTATTTTTACTCCCATACCCACTACAATTAATAGAGAGCAATACCCACTTCCCCCCCTAAGCAGTCCACCAATAAATAATACTAATAGATTAATAGCTATAAATTGTGTAAAATGAGAATCCCCCCACTGGTATTAATAATCCCAAATATCTGACCCCCCCAATAGTTCCCCCGTTAATATATATCTTTCATATGGAATATATATATGATTATGACCAATATTATAATAATACCCATACCCAAGACACGATAAACATACATAGTCAAGACCCCCCCACTTTGCAAACCCTATTCACTGACCTAATAAATATTTGTAAGATAATAACCCTGACCCGTGATAATTCTTTTTGTTGCACTTTACAACCTAAAATACCCCAGTCTAGAAAGATGATCTGAAGGTTCAAGTAAATCTGCACTAGTAAGCCCCCCAATTGCTCAGCCCTGAAACCAGTCCAATTACAAACCCCCCCCCCAACCTCGACTATCCCCCCCTGCTCCATTAAGGTAGCGGCTTACAATAGGATAAAGTATAAATCCAAAAATATACCAACCCAACAATCTACTTAACCCCCTACAAGTTTATCAAACCATCTGACCGTGCCCCGAACTGATAGCTCTAATATCGTTCCACGTCCATCAGATTACACACCACCATACACTTCAATCAACTTCTCAAGACTTTATTTATTAACCTTCCACTACACTAATAAGAAAAATGGACTAAATACATTTTTAAAGTATCTATAATGGTCCCCCCCCCGATCCCAAATGCAGTACCACACGGATACGAAAAAACCCCTAAAATTGATCCTTTGATTAATGCCCGGAACAAATTCAATTGTCAGAAGACATAAATCCGATATATAATTCCTCACCCAATCCTTTCCCCAGTAAATAAGTTCATGGCGACAAACGTAATAATATTACCCTACCTGAACACCCAATAAACAAACATATTCTAGTCCACCAATAATTTAACCCCCCCCTTCACCTCCGTCCCGGTTTTGGAGCTCTGGAAAAGAAACAAATCTCCGTAGATGGTGAACCAATGACATCTTTCAACCCATTCCCCCCCCCCCCCACCTCAAAATCTATAATCAGACAGTTGCCTACAACTGCAATACCCCCCCCCACCCTTGATCACCCCCCATCACGTTACTATAATCCCCGTTTATCATCAAAAGATCCCCAACCCCCCATGCTTACCTCCCCTGAATTACGTATTATCCTTATTACAAAAAATGATTGTGCATAAATCAAATTAAACAGACTACCATCCCTAAACAGTGCCAAATGTTGCAATATCCCCCGATAGTAAACCGTTAGTTTTTAATGTAAAAAGCAAACCCAGAACACACATATTAGCCAAAACCTTGGATGTCAAGTACAAAATTATCCATATAATTGCCCCAACCAATGTTATTTTTGGTAAAATGATTATGCCAGATGAATATTCCATAATCAACCTTACTCCCATAGTGCAATGCTTTATAGTTGGAATAATTAGTACCATTTTTAAAAAACCCCGGTATATCTAAAAGTCACCACCCCCCACCAACGTTTTGTTACAAAAAACAACTATAATAATACAGATTGCCCATATGAAAAACATGATCAGACTAAAGCATAACATGATTAAAAAAGAACCTTAAATAATATCATGTGTAAGAAGCGGTGAAATCCTTAAACTTGCAACAAAAATAGACCAGAGACAAAAAATCTAAAAAATCCCACCGCTCGTAAGTTTAAATGAGCTCACTAAAAATCAATACTATCACACCCCCCCGCCAAATATAAAAATTTTGTAATGTATGTATGTATGTATGTATGTATGTATGTATGTATGTATGTATGTATGTATGTATGTATGTATGTATGTATGTATGTATGTATGTATGTATGTATGTGTGTGTGTTTGTGTGTATGCATGTATGTATGTATGTATGTATGTATGTATGTATGTATGTATGTATGTATGTATGTATGTATGTATGTATGTAGGTATGTATGTATGTATGTATGTATGTATGTATGTATGTATGTATGTATGTATGTATGTATGTATGTATGTATGTATGTATGTATGTATGTATGTGTGTGTGTGTTTGAGTGTATGCATGTATGTATGTATGTATGTATGTATGTATGTATGTATGTATGTATGTATGTATGTATGTATGTATGTATGTATGTATGTATGTATGTATGTATGTATGTATGTATGTATGTATGTATGTATGTATGTATGTATGTATGTAAAAGTATGTATGTATGTATGTATGTATGTATGTATGTATGTATGTATGTATGTATGTATGTATGTATGTATGTATGTATGTATGTATGTATGTATGTATGTATGTATGTATGTATGTATGTATGTATGTATGTATGTATGTATGTATGTGTGTGTGTTGTGTGTATGCATGTATGTATGTATGTATGTATGTATGTATGTATGTATGTATGTATGTATGTATGTATGTATGTATGTATGTATGTATGTATGTATGTATGTATGTATGTATGTATGTATGTATGTATGTATGTATGTATGTATGTATGTATGTATGTATGTATGTATGTATGTATGTATGTATGTGAAAAATGGATACGTTAATGTATTTAGAATACCAATAGATAAGAAATTAAATTCCTTACTGCCTCCACAGAGTGTCATGATCGGTTTGCATGTTTCTTCAAATCGCGGTTCATTAGAAAATAAATGAAAACTTTTTTTATTAGCTTAATGTTTGAGGTAACATGTTTATTTTGCACTTTAGAAACAGACAGGATGCAAGTGACTATGCATTAAACATAGATTTTACTGTATTTTACATGTATTATATCAATTTCAAAACCACCCACCTGATTTCGATCCAATTTGAAAGAATACTTCCTGGCATAAGCGTTGTTTATATCTATGCACAAAGTTCCGATCCTGCACTAAATAATGCCACCCTGAGAACCGATAAATTATATTTTGTCCAATTCCTATAAACATATTGCGTATTGGTGCAAATTTCTGTCTATCTATAGATAGGACATTAATTTGGGCAGGCGAAAATTTAAATAGATTTATGGGGACAAATAAGTGTTAAATCGCTATTCTGCTAGGATTTGTAAGGTCGGTCTCGCGAGTAGAGTGATTCTTAATTAAGCATTTGTTTTTTTAACAATCAGACAGACTGGAAGGATACAAGTTAACTGCATCATGAATTGAAATTGTCCAGGATCAGTTATTTGGTAATCTGAAAGTCAGTAATTTTGGCGCCTAAGTTATAAAAATGAGCAGTTGATATATTTAATCCTGATTGGTTACGCTACGTAAGGGCATGATTTCCACACGGAATTTCTTGGTTTTAATTTCTTTCATCGCATCAATTAGGTTAGTCTACGTTTTTCTGCAAGAGAAAAAATATAGGAGACTTCGAGTTTGAATTGAGAAGAAATTTTCTCGTAAAAAGCTATTATCCAAGTTATCGGTTGTCTGGAAATTCGATGGATACTATTCTGGGGTAGAATATAAAATTACAAGGTATATGCATCAATCTCATGTAAACAGTTGATACGAATATAATGATTTGATTGAATTTATTTACTTATAATTGCATGAATATATTTGTTTAAAAAATTAGATCAATGTTTTTTTATGAGTATAACTGTGTTGAGTTCATTTATTTGAATTCGTACAGTGATATTCTTTATGTAAGTTTGACGAATTGTTTGTATTGGTTGTCTTGATCACTATTTCATGCATTACTTTGATTGATATGAGTTATAAGATTCCGTGCAAATTCACCAATCTTCCATGATTTCACGTATGATAAAGATTCGAGTGTGTAGTGTCTGAAATGAAGTGATATTTCATTATGCTAAAGACTTGAATGTGTGTATTCGCCGTAGTTAAACCATGTAATCAATTTCATTCACTCAATTGTGTATTTGAGACGAGAATGGACCTGTTATGTCTCGTGTGATGTTAACGTGAGCTAGTGTTAAAATAGCCATCAGGAAGTACATTAATCTAATTAATCTAAGGGTTGTTTACGGTTTGCCATGTTTGGCATGACCAGATAGCCTTTGGCATGTTTTTGAATTCCAGAAGGACGATATTTAACATCACGAGTAATGATCTATTCCCAGTAGGATATCTGACAGAAGATTTAGATTGCCTCTCTAATTGTTTTGAAAGGGGAAATAACTTCATCCACGTATCCACGCATCTAATTGTTTTGAAAGGGGAAATAACTTCATCGACGTATCCACGCAATTATGTATTCACGTACCTACTTATTCAAGTATCTACATCTCTCCTACTTACGTATCCACCTACCCACACAAGTTCGAGAGCCGAAAGAGGCGAGACAATCGAGAGTTTGGAGAAGGGAAATAAAAGCGAAAAGGTACATGAAGAACAGACACAGTGATGTTGGAATGAACCAAAAATAAGCAGGTTATGAAGTTGTACAAGGCAATGACTTGGATTGTTCACTCGATTCAATGATGAACTAATTATACCATTTAAAACAGATTGGCAATTTATATAAGTATATTTGTTTTGAAATTTTGTGAATGATTTATTTTCAAAGGAAGTGCATATTCCTAATGTAATGTAGTATCACAGTTGTTTACGTAAGTGATTAAATTGTTGTATTTTCATGTACGAGGGCTTGTGTCAATAAGTTTATATATCTGATCAGATCTCTATTTATCCACATATAAGTTTCACACTTTATATCAATATTTATTCGATCCGGGCACTAACGTCGATGCAATTAACTTCTAGATAAAGAAAACCAAAACAAACCCACGCCACCACATTGGGATTAAATTTGATCCGAAACACACTGCATGAAGAGCCTGAAAATCGTTTTACAAATGATTCAAATGTGTTTCAAATATGACTGCCGTTGCCAATTTTTTTTTAACAAAGATCAGATTATCTTTTAAATGTATTCTTCTACTACTCCAAGAAAATAACATAAACTTTTAATTGACTTCAGATAAATATCAGCTTGGTGTCAACGACATGGAACTCCATCTACGTCGATATGTATAACAATCAGAACGAGGCAGTGCATATCTACTAACATGGATTTAATTCCAATCCTAGATGGCTTAGACGTGTGCAATGTTAAAAGATAATAACAAATACAAAACTATTGTTTCTCTATTAATCAACATCTCAGCTGGAATGCACACATCAATCATTTATGTACAATCTTCGTCAAAAGTATAACTCTGCAAATTACTGTCGAAATTTGTATTTAAAAAACATCCCTCCACTAGTCGGGGAGTTCACTGGTGTCCTAGTGGTCTTCAAAGCCCGCATTTAATGATGAATGCCTTAACACCTCTGTCTACGTGGGTTACTGTTTTGGGCTTGACCAATACATGCAAAATAGAACAGCCTTTAAATATGAGAATGCTGCCAATAGCTTCCCATGGATAGATGCTTCCTACCGAGTTTTTCCCGGTTCTTCCTCAACCAGTAATACACGCCACAATGTATAGCTTATCTTGCCTTGAGAAATGGCGATGTACCCAAAACAGAAACCGCACCGATCGCTTAAATATGTATATATTAACACTGTACCATACAAGAACACACATGCAATTATAATCTATCTAAAATTGACAAACTCCAGAAAAGGGTCTCTCTCCCGAATAATTTTGAACCTTCATATTTCGACTTCATAGAATAGTTTGCTTTCATGGTTAAGACGGTTATCTATACAAAAAAGTATTCATTATTTGAAGGGAATCATGACATATGATTGCCGTTGATATTATGTCTCTAACCGAAACCCAACCTTTTCAAAAGTCGTTCACTGTATAAGAGCTCACACGAAGTTACGTAACTAAAATGCTTTTTCATTAAATAATTTATTCTTGACCTGCTGGACAAAGCCTTTGAATACTGTATTGTATTAATCTACCATTGTATCCAGAGATAGTTTTGTAATAAAGCTAGGGTATGTGCCATTTTTATTTACATCTACGCCTTGATTGATCTATTAGTATTTTGCAATTACTTGTTTGATAATGGGAAGTCGGTGTTGAAGAAATATTCCTCAACCTAAATAACTACACAGTGTCTAGGGACAAAGTCACATAGTGCAGTGTTGATGAGATTGCATAATGACATAGCTTAGATTCGTTGTGAGTCCAGGTCATAGTCGAATAAGTGACCATTTTTAGTCAAGTAACTGCTCTTTTAAAATCTAATTGTGTTTCTTGATTGTGTGTCTCCATGTGAACAATTTGTGATAAGGACTGATATTATTTCTAGACTTGGTGCGTTGTTTGAATTTACAGTAGACAACGGTTTTTGTCGAGAAATCTTTGGAAATAAGGATAAAAACAAGTGACCTGTAGATTCACTCGGTAAATAGACTCCTTTGGCATATTACAAAATTTGCATACTTTATTCTACGTATATATGACTTCTGACAAGGTGAGATATTTTTATCTCTGTATAGTATCTTTTTCATATATGTTCATGTAAAATTGCATATATTAATCCATTTTAAACGTATTAGTTGGATTAGTTGAAATTAACAAGAGATAGATGTTACTCAATCCGATTATTTTTGAAAATCAGTGGTTACTACAATCTGAATGAAATGTGGACCATGTGATATGCACTATATTGAGGAGTCATCTGCAAATAATCTAGTCAGTGATTTTAAAGTTTCGGTTTTAAGAATAATTTATATAAGAACGAGTAAAGGGACCCAACACTGATTCTTGGTTTACTCAGGCAGTCCGTTATGTGTTTGAAGTTCATTTCCAGTCATAACTACCAGATCCCTGTTGGTTGAGCAATCCAAGCCACTATATTTCCAATAATTTCATTGCTTTTCAATTTTATTACATTCCTCTGTCACTCTCTATCAAAAGTTCTATAAATGTTAAAGAATATCACACACGAAATTATGCTTCCGTTAACTGAAATACAGATATTATGATATACATTCTCGAGTTGATATGAGACTGAATGACCAGGCATAAAATTAGACTGATAGTGGAACCGACCAAAATACGGAATTTCAGCAAAAAACACAAATGATTCAATGTATGAATAAACTTATGGAACTGTAACCAAACATGATTATTATATGAAACATATACATAAATATATTCGACATGTAGTTCTTTTGATACGATTTAATCAGTGTATTAAATTTATATCAAATCTGGTTAAACTGGTACGATGGCTGTATGATTTTCACTCATATAGTGACATTTCATTTGATATTGAACTGCTACGAAATATTATTAATATATTAAAATATACATAAATGTATTTGACATGCAGCTCTCTTTCCATACGATATAATCAGTGTATTAAATTTATAACAAATCTGGTTAATCTAGTACGATGGCTGTATGATTTTCTCTCATATAGAGACTTTGTTTTTGATTTTCATAAGCACATTGAAATTGAGTTAGATTTGGTAAAAGGTGAAAAGTATGATGCTGTTGATAGGGTGGCATCGTGTCGACAAAGGTGGGTGATACCATCCCTTAGGTCCCGTCCAATAGTGAATGTCCGTCCCACTCATCTTGCTGACGGATTCTTCAAGATATTTATTATCCCGTAGAACCGCTGGTCCAGACGTCATAACTGACCGCAACATCCGGATTACGCGAAACCCTAAAGTTATATGGCTCACCGCGAAAACAGATTGATATACACCATGTAGTACATGAAACACGAGCTTGTAAAAATTTTTTCTTTCAAATTATAAGAGTCACCATGACCAAGATCAGATGACAATCAAATGCATATGTATTTTTTTTTAGCTGACTTCGACTTGCATGATTAATAATTCATGAAAGTAAATCTTCGTAAATCAAATGTTTTTATTATAACGAATCCTGTTTTATATAACATTTAAAATCTAATGAATAACCTGAGTAATATTCGAACCATGCAAAATTAGCATGCTAGTTTAAAACTGTTCTTTTTAGTTAAACAATGTTGTACCAACCATCTAACCGTATTGTAAACATAATCGTATTACCACACTACGGTCGTATCATTATCACAGTCCTCTGTACAAATCTGATGTTAATATTACATGCATATTTATCCAGTTGTTATTAATTAATTCGTGCGCTTCATTTGTCATATTAATGACCTGAACGTAATAAACATTGTACCTGTATTAGATGAATGTCGCTAAGTCATGTTTCATCATCTACGTTGATCAATATGGATGTCTTCAGGCTTTATGGAACCAACGTCTAGTATCTCTAGTTTGTATGAGTCAAGGTAATGTCCATATTTTTTTCATTTCAGAATAAAAATTACATCTTGAATACGAATGATTTTTCCAAAGTTCAAGCCTAGAAATAATTTTATTTAAGGAGATCCACTAACTTATTTAGGACGTTTTCAAAATCGTGATCAAAGTATACTGAGGTTAGAACACATCCCACCTAAGTCAGCTCATTTCTTTTGGATTGATGTGTTCTTGGGGAAAGGAAGCTATGTACCATTCCACAGCATAAACTAGTCGTAAAATACTCCAAAATTGCCGTTAAATACTAATTGACCAACATATTCCTTATTTTTCAAAAATAATTTTTTACTGGTTTGTTATTTTACTACGAATTATAGATTTATGCCAATGTGTTTGAAGACAAATATTACAACTTTAGCTTATGGTAGTAAGAAGGAAAATATGGAACCATGTTAATAGTTTAATGCATGTACAAAAATTAAAGAGAAAAAAATACTTAATAGCATGATTTGGCGCAGCTCCACTAAACTTGGGCCTATTTGGTACTGGAAAACCGATTTTGAAATTTTAAATTAGCAGCTAAGTTGAATATAATTGGATAAGGCTGCGGCGTGTGGTTCATATGTCATATGAATTTTACGACACATTATGAAGATAACTGACGGCAATTTCACTCTGTATGAATAGATGAATGAATTAATCGCCGTCACTATGCAAATAACCCACATCGTAAGGTGTAAAATCAACCATGCACTATCTATAGTGCCACGACTGATATATCGATATATAGTTGATTCTTTTCAACCATGCACTATCGATAGTACCACGACTGATATATCGAGATATAGTTGATCCTTTTAAACCATGCATTATCGATAGTGCCATGTCTGATATATCGAGATATAGTTGATCCTTTTCAACCATGCATTATCGATAGTGCCATGACTGATATATCGAGATATAGTTGATCCTTTACAACCATGCACTAACAATAGTACCATGACTGATATATCGAGATATAGTTGATCCTTTTCAACCATGCACGTGCGATAGTGCCACGACTGACATATCAACGAGATATAGTTGATCCTTTTCAACCATGTACTAACGATAGTGCCACGACTGATATATCGAGATATAGTTGATCCTTTCCAACCATGCACGTACGATAGTGCCACGACTAATATATCGAGATATAGTTGATCCTTTTCAACCATGCACGTGCGATAGTGCCACGACTGATATATCGGATATAGTTGATCCTTTTCTTTATAAATTACTTTATAGTGAGACGTTGATTTAACGAACATTATTTTTCTACAAGAAATTTCAGCATGACATGTTTCATTTTTAATACTGTTGTTTTAAGATATATTTCATGTACATCGTCCATGAAAAGGACAATGCAGATATTTTCAAAGCAGAAAAAGTCACATGATGTGAAAACGTGTTATATTTGCTACAGATAATAGATAAATATTTGTCATCGTCTTCATACATGCATACATACATACATACATACATACATACATACATACATACATACATACATACATACATACATACATACATACATACATACATACATACATACATACATACATACATACATACATACATACATACATATATGTGTATGCTGCTGTTGGCTTCCGTTAGTCTCGAGAGACGATGGAAATGCGCCCATGAAAGGTGTCCCAGTTTGTAGTTGTGCAGCGTCTTTTGTGGCTATAAAGCCCTAAACGGGACTTGCAATCCTTGTTGCAGTTGCTGAAATTGAAGTTTGAGTCAGGTCGTGGTTGGAACTACATCCTCTTCCTCGAGATCTTTTCTCATCAGCGATCTGTCGTAACTTTTCCTCGCTGGCTTTAAGACATGTGAACAGAGCATGTTGCCAGCTGGACTTGTCGAGGGCAAGGTTTTCCCAGGTGTTGATCTCGATCCCAAGAGCTTTCATATCGTGCTTGCAGACATCTTTGAAGCGAAGATGTGGCCGTCCGATTGATCTTCTGCCTGAGACAAGCTTAGAATAGAGAAGGTCTTTGGGAATCCGTCCAACATCCATTCGACGCACATGGCCCAGCCATATGATGTGACGTTGGCGGATGAGTGTGAACATGCTGAGATTTTTGGCATGCTGAAGCACCTCGTTGTTTATCACACGATCGCTCCAGGTGATCCCGATTATGCGACGGAGACAACGCGTCTGAGAACCAATCAGTCTTGTCTCCTGAGAGGCATACAGGGTCCAAGTTTCGCTGGCGTACAGGAGAGTGCCAAGCACGCAGGCACGGTACACGGAGATCTTAGTGTTCATTAGCAGCATGCTGTCGTTCCACACTCTCTGCGACAATCTATAGAGAGTTGTTGACGCCTTTCCAATCCGCTTGTTGAGCTCGTCATCGAGTGAGAGGTTGTTGGTGATGATAGAGCCAAGGTAAGTGAAATCACTAACTACTTCTTATTTGTAGTTGTTGATGATGATGCTGGGAGGTCTGCGTCCTGGGCCATCACCTTGGGATTTTTTTAGGCTCATGGTCAAGTCGAAGTCATCGCATGCTTTAGCAAAGCGGTCCATCAGGCGTTGTAGTTCAGCCTCTGTGTGAGTGACTATAGCAGCATCATCTGCAAAGAGCATGTCCCTAATAGTTGCTTTCCTTACTTTGTTCATTGCCTTCAGTCGTGTCTGGTTGAACAGCCTACCGTCTGAACGCGTGTGCAGGTAGATCCCTTCTGTGGACGTCCCAAAGGCGTACTTAAGCAGGACAGCGAAGAAGATGCCAAAGAGCGTAGGGGCAGGAACCCAGCCTTGTTTCACTCCGCTGTGGATGTTGAATGGTTCGGACGACAATCCATCGTACTGCACTGTGCCTTTCATGTCTTCATGGAAGGACTGAACCATGCTTAACAGCTTTGGAGGGCCTCCGATCTTCGTCAGGATTTTGAAGAATTGGGTTCAAAGGGTTATTATCGCCGGGGGCGGATGTGGGAGATAAGCACCCACTTCCCGTATAAATCCTCCCAGGCCTGCATGGGTGGCTTAACTACTAAGCCCGCCGAAACCTGTTTAATTTAACAAGAGAAGAAATGGCAAGCCAGTTTCTGGCGCCTTAAAACCTTATGCTTCGGGCAGATGGGGCCCGTTAACCTTGGGTGATAGCCCGTCTAGGAAAAGGTAAACTCTGACTTCAAACCTTCGCTGCCTTGCGACTATACCCATATATGGGAAAGGCTAAGAGAGTAAACCCCTAACAGAAAATCCAGAGACGGAGTCCCTAAGGCGACTTGTCACTGCTCTTAGTGACATCTCGGCAACTCCTGCGACGTCGCTGGTGCCATGACGTATCGGCTTGTCATTTCCCGTGGATTCGTCAGCTGCGTGGAGAGGGAAAGTCAGTTGCATGGGCAACAGCTGATTCTCCATATAACCCTGCCCATGCTTGCGCCCTGGAGAGGACACTCCAGCTTCGCTTCACAGCGTTGACACAACACGGGAAGCAACAGTTACCGGTTATAAATCACCACTCGATTGGTGTAGAGTTAGACGCCAGGGGGTTTTTCCGACGGTAGGAGAGACCAACAGGTCTCATTGGACAGCTATCGCCCGCCTCAAACTGGGCAGCCCCCAGCCAATAAGGTGCCATCACGTCACAGCTCGCCTGCCTTCCTGGGTGCGCAGGGATATATATATATATATATATATATATATATATATATATATATATATATATATATATATATATATATATATATATATATATATATATATATATATATATATATATATATAACTTTTCTTCAAAGAATATTGAGAGGAACTATATGATTTTTTTTAAAGCAACGTATATTGGTTTTGAAAACATTCTTAATAACTTAAACATGACTCGTAAATACATTTTGAATATGTTACGACCGCAGATTAAAAATGTTTATTCTAGGTAATACAGAGTTGACGTTTTGTGTTTTGTATATTAATACATTTTCATTTGTCGAACGAATTATAGCAAGCTTGTATAAGTCCAACCAATAATTCAACGATTCACACCTAGCCACGAATAGAAACAGATATCAATATATTAAAATAGAGGTATTTTACGAGATAGCCGTGTGACAGATGCCATTTTCGGCCGAAGGGTCAATTGTTAATGGCAAGAGTAACGGATTATGATCAATAATGAAACATTCCTCGCAACCATCGTTATATTCTTATTTACACTTGAAAAGATATATCTTGTTAGTGCAAACACCGGTCGTGTTGGACAGTGACCTTGTCAATTCATTGCAAAATATAACAATAACAAAGGGATCTGCCGACTTTATGCGATAGGTAAAACAAGAGCTGTTTCGAGTAATCGTCTTAGCTGTTAGCTGGCCGGGTTCATAAAAGTACCAATTCGCCTGTTACAATTTCTACAAATGGCTTTAATCCAAATTCAGTTCTGTTTAATTTTCGCTTTTTTCTGACTAAGGGTATTTGTAAAATAGTTAATCTTTTGGCACAATAATATTGGCAAATATATCGATTTCTAATCGATATTTAATCGCTTTAAACTGATGATCGATCCAGAAAATTTGGCGATTCCTATTGTCATGTTCATATTACTTTATTAAAATCAACTAGTCAGCGAGTCATACAGGCATCCTTACGCTAGCGTACGTGGCTACATATATACATGTGTGCATGCATGCATACAGACGAACGGTCACACATACATATATGCATAATTACTGCATTTATTTGTTTATATTATATTTATGAAGGCTAAACATTTGGCAATAAACATGTCTGATTACAGACATAGGCTGAAGCAGAACATAGAATTAATTATTATATAAATTGGCTGAAATAGAACATGGCTTATTACAGAAATTGGCTGAAAGAGAGCATGGCTTTTTACAGAAATTGGCTGAAATAGAACATGACTTATTACAGGACTTGGCTGAAATAGAACATGGCTTTTTGCAGAAATTAGCTGACATAGAATATGGCTTATTACAGAAACTGGCTGAAATAGAACATCTGCCATTTCAGAAATTTACTGAAACAAAACATGCCTTATTGCAATAGTTGATATTTTAATCGCCAGTTATTTACTGTGAAGGTACTGTCATAGATACCTAAGGGCAGTTTGGACACATTTTGTAAAATAGTCTAGAAAACCCTCAAATAAGGAGCACAACCACTATATTTGATTCTATTTTATGTACTTTCTATTTTATATACTTTCTTTGTCCTCTGATGAGGGTGACAAGGAAGGTGTCAGTAAGCATCGAAACAAAAAGATAAACTAATTGAAATTTAATAAATTGCAACTTAAGGTATATGCAATGGTTTTGCTAGGTGTTTCAAGCTGAGCTACACCAACAGATTATTTAGTGTAAAAACAAAATTGAGTAAAGTGCATTCCCAAGTATGCAACACCTACCTTAGCCGATACGGGCAGACTCATGGTAGGATTTGAGCCTGCACAATGAGTACGTCATGCTAAACTCTGAGCCACTGCAGCTCGTTACTCCATCAGCTACCACTAACTACATGCACGACACATTGGACCTATTCTTCTCCCATAGCCCGCAGAGGGTTGGATCTAAAGATAAATAAAATCAATTATTGAGTTTCAGATTTATTAATATTAATAATAATAATAATAATAATAATAATAATAATAATAATAATAATAATAATAATAATAGTAATAATAATAGTAATAATAATAATAATAATAATAATAATAATAATAATAATAATACGCTTTTGAAATAAACGTTAAGGTTAACATTTCAAAGCACATGCAACGTTCTAACGTTCCTTTTCATGGCGATGTTACAAATTGTGTTTAATTAATTATCATCATCGTCATCATCATTATCATCGTCATCATCATCGTCATCATCGTCATCATCATCATCATCATCATCATCATCATCATCATCATCATCATCATCATCATCATCATCATCATCATCATCATCAATCCATTAACCCAAAAGGTCGTTGTGTCACCAAGTTGACTTTACAACCAATTTTCTCCATCTTTCCCTATTCTCTACTGAAGGGAATCTCCAAATCCCATGCCTGTCCACTCTTTATTGTTGTCTTCCCACCTCTTTCTGTCTGCATATTCTTCAGTACCCTCGCATTGTGCCTTGTAAAATTGCTTTGCCAGTCCAGATGATCTTAAGACATGAACGTAACACTTCAGTTCACGCTTTTTAACAAGCGTACAGAAAGATGAATGTGACTATCGATCACATTAGCCTTATTTTGGAACCAAACGCAATGTTAGTATCTTTCCATATTGGTATCAACCTTGTTATTGCTCTGCTGTATCCTGGGCAATTCCACAAAGTAGTTCTGGTTTGGAGCCTCATCAGTGATAATGGATCCCAAGTACTTTAATTTTAACAAACTAAATTAAAGTCATTATGTTGCTGACTAAATCGACAGTAACAGTACTAAATTGACTGAATTCACCAAATAGCACGACTACATGAACATTCACGAAATACTATAGTCATGTAGGTGGATGTAAATATAATTTGCATTAATTTATTCAGAACAATAAAGGTATTAGATATGGTTGCGAACTTAGCACCTCTTTCTGAAATACAGATCCGACAAAGAGACTGGAAATGTTAAATTGCCTGATATTGTACTGAGAGTTGCTCGCAGCTTTGAGTTATTCTCCGATCTTAAGAAAAGTGGACTCTTATCTGATACTTTACTAGCATCAATTGCTTACTTGGTCATGCCCAGAGGTCAGTAAAAACAATCTTGATCCTTTGGAACCTTGCAGTATATATACGTGTTATGAACAAGCCTTTTATAACTATGAGAGTGCCAGATTATCAAATAGGCGGAGTAGGCACCCGCCTATGGGCCTCACGCCTTTTAGAGGTGGTAAAATTAAATATAGTTATAGAGGGAGGGAGGCGAGATTTCGACTGCCTAGGGGCCTCCACAGGATTTATTCCGGAACTGACGACGAGGACTTGCCAAATAGTCTGCATTACAATCTTGCAAACGGTACAGACAGTTGATAATTTTTGCGTCTTTCGCTAGATGTTGTCGATGAACTAATGCCTTTTCCCGAATTTTTCTATGCCGTATATTGCATGTGCAAAACCTGTTGATAGCACTCCATGTATATATGCTTATTTTTGCCTTAGTATATTGAAGCCTTCTATCAAACAGATAAATTATACCAAGGCTTTGCAATCGAGTCTCATAAATAATAGACGACGACAAAACAATTTAAGACAATACTCAACCCGGATTCTAGCGATCATAAAAATCCTCACATAAAGAAGAAAAGAAAACAATTATTCAATATTCAACATGGAGTAAGTTTTCACCATTTAACCATAAACAAGCATACACATTAAACACACCCATATATATATAACTATATATAACTATATATATATATATATATATATATATATATATATATATATATATATATAAATATATATAGTTATATATATAGTTATATATATATATATAGTTATATATATATAGTTATATATATAGTTATAGTTATATATATTTATATATATAGTTATAGTTATATATAGTTATATATATAGTTATAGTTATATATATATATAGTTATATATATATATAACTATCTATATATAACTATCTATATCTATATATATATATATATAACTATAACTATAACTATAACTATAACTATTAACTATATATATATATATATATATATATATATATATATATATATATATATATATAGTTATATAGTTATATAGTTATATAGTTATATAGTTATATAGTTATATATATATATAAATATATAACTATATATATATATATATATATAGTTATATATATATAGTTATATATATATAGTTATATATATAACTATATATAACTATATAACTATATATATATATATATATATATATATATAGTTATATAGTTATATAGTTATATAGTTATATAGAGTTATATATATATATATATATAGTTATATATATAGTTATATATATAACTATATATATATATATATATATATAGTTATATATATATATATAGTTATATATATATATATATATATATAGTTATAGTTATAGTTATAGTTATAAATATAACTATATATATATAACTATATATAACTATATATAACTATATATCTATATATATATATATATATATATATATATATATATATATATATATATATATATATATATCTGTGTGGGGTTTTGTGTGTGTGTGTGTGTGTGTGTGTGTGTACTAGAACTGACTGATTAGTTGACTTATGTTATGAATGGTTACATCGTGCCAATTTTATTTTATTTGCCTTTACCTTTATCTGGGCAAGATTTGAATCCGGATGTTTTTGGTTTCCAGCTCAACATATACTAAACGATGCAAACTGATATAAAAAATTATTCATTTTCATAGGTTCTAAAGAGTTAAGTATGCCAGGAACTGTTTTGTTCAAGTAAATGGCAGGTAGTTTTAGACTAAACTATTGGTGGAGTACGCGTAACGTCACAGAGATAACGTTGTCATACGGTGGTAAAACTTGATCATTTCTTTCACAAGTTTTTCAGTCATAGTTCATATCCAATTTCTATAAAGCTTATCTATGTTCATTCATTTTATAATTTGTTGTGTGTGTTGTATGTTTTAGGTCAGTATCCCTATCAAAAGAAGCCATAGCCTTGCTTGTATTTTATATAGACCTTCCTGCTGTGTATATAGTACACCCATCTATCATCTCGTCCCAAGGAACTATCTAAAATCATTTTTTTTATTTGTTTCGTTGCATTACCAAAAGAACCTCTGACATAAATGTTACATCTCATTTGGAAAACGTTGTTTTTTTAACCTCATCCAATATTTGCTTTTTTGCTGATCAGAACTATAACTATATCATAGGATTATTCAATTTCGTTCGTCCCGTCCAAGTCTCTGCCCGTCGCATATGGTAAATACGTGTTGACCAGTTGAGAAAAGACTCAAAGTTAATGCAGCAGTTTATAATGGGGGCACAGCGAGTTATAATATACATGTCAAAGAAAGGCACATTTAGAAGTACCAAACTGGTTATAATAATCATGTCAAAGAAAGGCACATTTAGAAGTATCAAACTGGTTATAATATACATGTCAAAGAAAGGCACAATTAGAAGTATCACACTGGTTATTATATACATGACAAAAAAGGCACATTTAGAAGTATCAAACTGGTCATAATATACATGTCAAAGAAAGGCACATTTAGAAGTATCACACTTTTTATTATATACATGATAACAAGGGCACATTTAGAAGTATCAAACTGGTTATAATATACATGTCAAAGAAAGGCACATTTAAAAGTATCAAACTCGTTATAATATACATGTCAAAGAAAGATACTTTTAGAAGTATCAAACTGGTCATAATATACATGTTTAAAGAAAGGCACATTTAGAAGTATCACACTGGTTATGATACACATGTCAAAGAGAAGGCACATATAGAAGTATAAAACTGGTTATAAGATACATGTCAAAGAAAGTCACTTATAGAAGTATCAAAATGGCTATAATATACATGTCAAAGAAAGGCACATTTAGAAGTATCAAACTACTTATAATATACATGTCAAATAAAGGCACTTTTAGAACTATCAAACCGGTTATTATATACATATCAAATGAAGGCACTTTTAGAAGTATCAAAATGGCTATAATGTACATGTCAAAGAAAGGCACATTTAGAATTATCAAACTGGCTATAATATAGATGACAAAGAAAGGCTAATATAGAAGTATCAAACTGGTTATAATATACATGTCAAATAAAGGCACATTTAGAAGTATCAAGATGGCTATTATATAAATATCAAATAAAGGCACATTAAGAAGTATCAAACCGGTCATTTTATACATGTCAAATATAGGCACATTTACAAGTATCAAAATGGCTATAATATACATGTCAAAGAAAGACAAATTTAGAAGTATCAAACTGGTTATTTGGTTACATGTCAAATAAAGGCACATTTAGAGGTATCAAACTGTTTATATTATACATGTCGAAAAAGGCACATTTTTAAGTATAAAACTGGTGATTATATACATGTCGAAGAAAGGCACATTTAGAAGTATCAAACAGTTTATATTATACATGTCAAAAAAGGCACATTTATAAGTATAAAACTGGTGATTATATACATGTCGAAGAAAGGCACATTTAGAAGTATCAAACTGGTTATAATATACATGTCAAAGAAAGGCACTTATAGAAGTATCAAACTGGTTATAATATACATGTCAAAGAAAGGCACATTTAGAAGTATCAAGATGGTTATAATGTACATGTCAAAGAAAGGCACATTTAGAAGTATCAAAATGGTTATTATATACATGTCAAAGAAAGGCACTTATAGAAGTATCACACTGGTTATGATACACATGTCAAATAGAAGGCACATATAGAAGTATAAAACTGGTTATAATATACATGTCAAAGAAAGGCACATTTAGAAGTATCGAACTGGTTATTATATACATGTCAAATAAAGGCTAATATAGAAGTATCAAACTGGTTATAATATACATGTCAAAGAAAGGCACTTATAGAAGTATCAAACTGGTTATTATGTACATGTCAAAGAAAGGCTAATATAGAAGTATCAACTGGTTATAATGTACATGTCAAAGAAAGGCTAATATAGAAGTATCAAACTGGTTATAATGTACATGTCAAAGAAAATCTAATATAGAAGTATCAACTGGTTATAATATACATGTCAAAGAAAGGCTAATATAGAAGTATCAATTGGTTATAATGTACATGTCAAAGAAAGGCTAATATAGAAGTATCAACTGGTTATAATGTACATGTCAAAGAAAGGCTAATATAGAAGTATCAAACTGGTTATAATGTACATGTCAAAGAAAGGCTAATATAGAAGTATCAACTGGTTATAATATACATGTCAAAGAAAGGCTAATATAGAAGTATCAACTGGTTATAATGTACATGTCAAAGAAAGGCTAATATAGAAGTATCAACTGGTTATAATGTACATGTCAAAGAAAGGTTAATATAGAAGTATCAAACTGGTTATAATGTACATGTCAAAGAAAGGCACTTATAGAAGTATCAAACTGGTGATTATTAGATGTCAAAGAAAGGCACATTTAGAAGTATCAAAATGGTTATAATATAAATGTCAAAGAAAGGCACATTTAGAAGTATCACACTGGTTATTATATACATGACAAAAAAGGCACATTTAGAAGTATCACACTGGTTATGATACACATGTCAAAGAGAAGGCACATATAGAAGTATCAAACTGGTTATTATATACATGTCAAAGAAAGGCACATTTAGAAGTATCGAACTGGTTATTATATACATGTCAAATAAAGGCTAATATAGAAGTATCAAACTGGTTATAATATACATGTCAAAGAAAGGCACTTATAGAAGTATCAAACTGGTTATTATGTACATGTCAAAGAAAGGCTAATATAGAAGTATCAAACTGGTTATAATGTACATGTCAAAGAAAATCTAATATAGAAGTATCAACTGGTTATAATATACATGTCAAAGAAAGGCTAATATAGAAGTATCAATTGGTTATAATGTACATGTCAAAGAAAGGCTAATATAGAAGTATCAACTGGTTATAATGTACATGTCAAAGAAAGGCTAATATAGAAGTATCAAACTGGTTATAATGTACATGTCAAAGAAAGGCTAATATAGAAGTATCAACTGGTTATAATATACATGTCAAAGAAAGGCTAATATAGAAGTATCAACTGGTTATAATGTACATGTCAAAGAAAGGCTAATATAGAAGTATCAAACTGGTTATAATGTACATGTCAAAGAAAGGCTAATATAGAAGTATCAACTGGTTATAATATACATGTCAAAGAAAGGCTAATATAGAAGTATCAACTGGTTATAATGTACATGTCAAAGAAAGGCTAATATAGAAGTATCAACTGGTTATAATGTACATGTCAAAGAAAGGTTAATATAGAAATATCAAACTGGTTATAATGTACATGTCAAAGAAAGGCACATTTAGAAGTATAAAACTGGTGATTATATACATGTCAAAGAAAGGCACATTTAGAAGTTTCATAAGGGTTATAATGTACATGTCAAAGAAAGGCATATTTAGAAGTATCAAGATGACTGCTTTACAGAGACAACTGTCTCACTAGGGTGGATGTCCTATTAATGTGGATGTAGTATTTAATCAATATAAGTGTATTGCATTAGAGCAATGTGAGTGGCAGTGAGTCTGGAATTTTGATTATTTTTTTGCCTTCTATCTGGAAACTGATCAATATCAAAATGCTTAAAATTGTGACGATGAAGGATTAGCGCTGATTATCCTGCTGCATTTGCAATTACACAAGCCTGGCATCCTCATGTTTGCTATTTAGTTTTGATATTTAGTATTTTCCTGTTTAACCCCAAGTGGGATTCGGGATTTATAGTGGCTCCGATGCGCTCTCATGCACGTCAGATTTTTCGATGTATGTAAGCAAACCTCACGGTAGCTTATTAGTTAATTTGCTGGCATTGCAATAAAAATAGCACATGTTCGAATCTTACCATTGAAAATCCCTATTATTAATTTAATTGCATTGATAATGTTTCTTTTCTTGCTTGACATCACGCGGGTTTTCTATACATATCGAGTTTGAGACTATACGGAGGCAGGAGCCAAAATGGTTCAGTAGGCGACGTGCTGGATTCGTGATAGAAGAAGCACAGCTTCGAAGAGTACCATCGAATAATTTGGGGTCGTTTACCAAAATGTGTCTGTTGATAAGACATTTTTACTCCAATTCTCTCGGTAATTAACAATTAGCTTGTGCTGTTGTGTTGTAAAACGCTACAGCAGAGTCGTACTTGCTTCAAAACAAATTGGCTGTACTGTTAAAATCTTTTAATGCAAGTCTGTGGTTTTCTATCCCTCCTTGTTTAAAATGACACGTCGTTTCGTCGCTTAGAAACACGGTTTACTCCGTCTATTTCTGTCTTTATATCAGCCATATAAACAACATTCCTTATCATGTATCATCCATGTGTACGACTTCCGAGTTATTTTAGTAAGATTGCGAAATAAGTAAATAACAAAAACCACTCTAAATCAAACAAAATAAAAAATTATTTTTTTTTAAATATTCATATTTTGGCTTTGGTAGAAGGCATTCTTGTATGGGAAGCAGAATGCTGTGAACGGACATTGGCGAAACTGCTACATAGGGATATTGCCAAGAGTAAATAATTCCCTTCGCCCTTTGCCCTTCACCAGCCAAAGAGTCATTCTAGCTGAATGGATGTATCTTTGATGAGTGTTACACCAGAGATTAAAAACTTGCTGCAAGATAAGTCAGCTGCCTTTCTATCTTTGCTCGATCAATTTGTTTCGAACCATACATGTGGCTCCGTATCTACTGTTTATAGACGAAGTCCGTCCTAATTTACTGAAATAAATTCAGGAACCACTTTTGATACGGTATTAAATAACAGTGAGCATTCTGTCCCACCTGCTACATCGAAAGATCGACAGGACCTTTCGTTAAATAACTTTGTGATTTTAAACCTTGACCCAACGTATTCACACCTTCCGAGACTTGGAAGACATAAGATATATGTGCTCATCCAGAGACGATACGAGAACTTGATTTTTTTGTTTATTTATTAAAGATCTTTTCTAGAAATTGATGCATATCATTAGATGTTCTCATCTCAAGGAGGTGCGTATATACGTAACAAGAACAATAAACTGAAAACAACACAATATAATGACAGATCTTGTCAATTAAGGAGCAAATGCTGGTTCTCTGAACAAGAGTACTTTTCCCATTTTTACCTTTTTCTCCTACCTTCTTGTTGATCATAATAACTTGCCTAGGTCAACAAGGACAGCTAACAATGAATTTTGACAGGTGCAATAACCTATGTTTAATGCAAGTTTGTTACAAGATTCTCTGTAGACGTTACAGATATGCTTCACCTATCCGCTGGCCTAGTGGTTAGAGCATCCGTCTCGGATGCGGGAGATCGTGGGTTTGATCCTCGGTCGAGTCATACCAAAGACTTACAAAAATTGTACTAACAGCTGCCTCGCTTGACGCTCAGCATTAGGACGTTAGTGTTAGGACTGGTCGGCCTGGTGTCAGGATAATGTGACTGTGTGGGACATGATGTTACATGTCTGCGGCATGATGCCCCAGTGCTAGACATCACTATAAAACTGCCACACTGCAGACATCGTAGCGATATGACTGAAAAATTGTTAAAGCTACGTTAACAATTATATAAACACCATATATGCTTCACCTTAAATCAGATCACTAGCAACTTGATAAAAAGATATCTTTTATAAAAATACAAAATTTAGAATTCTTGGTGCCAATCAATTACGTCTTTAGCTTACAAGCCATCTAGTTTCCAATTTGAAATGGCTTTCAAGCAAGTTGTAAAGAATGCATTCGATTTCTTTTAAAAGCAAGAATTCTTTGTCTCTATGTACACAACCTTAAATTTACTTGCTATACTATTGATATAATAGGAACGTTGCATATTATGCTAAAGCTAGGGAAAGATATTTATCAGAGAGGTCCAGTAAACTTAAAACAAACTGACTCTACAAATGAGAAAATATGTCGTGGAGTTCAGAAGTGAGGTAAAATTAAAATAGAAAGAAAGCTGATCCCCCAATCTTAGGATGGTTTGCATTCCTACAAAGGAATGCATATCTTTAACACATTAAGGTTCGCTAGAAATAAGTAATTATAGCATTTAATCGTCGCTTTATTCGAAATATTTTTAAAATTTACATTTGAATCGAATATCTTTCGAAACGTCCCATTATGCCACCAAACATTTGATTAGAGATAATGGTTTGTTCTTATATTTAATATATTCGAAAGAGATTTGTGACAAATACAACTATTTTTGAAAAAATAATATTTTGTTAAAATAATTTTTCGTTTCAAACTAAAATGTGTTATTAGTAGCAGTAAATAAGCAATATGATATTAAGCAATTCTTGCTGACGAAAACAACAGATGTTCGGGTACAGTGAAAAATTAGGGTGGTAAGTACCACAGGAGAAAATTACCGGAGTAAACTTCGGTCCTGTATATTTGTGTGTGTGGCTATGTATTTCGACCGGTGTGTGTGTGTGTGTGTGTGTGTGTGTGTGTGTGTGTGTGTGTGTGTGTGTGTGTGTGTGTGTGTGTGTGTGTGTGTGTGGCTCCATCTTTGTCACCGAATTGTAAAATGACGAGACTTCTCAACTACAGTTACACTGTAGTCATACCCGCATTCGTGCGAATAAATTACGTGGCCACTCAACAGTAAAATAAGTAACCATAAATCCCCATACATGAGGACAAATCTTGTATTCAGCTTTTATGTATAACCTTTCCTCATTGCACTGCAAACACATTGACATACTTTAACAAATAAGAAAAAATGGTATTTTCGTCTTTTTACTCTGAATATTTCTAAATATTTAGATGATAACCGAATAACAGTCTTACAGTCTAATTTTGCCATCATGTGGAATGTATGAAACATGTGATTAAAGATCATGAATTTAGATTATATATATATATATATATATATATATATATATATATATATATATATATATATATATATATATATATATATATATATATATATATATATATATATTCAAGCTCAATTTTTGATAAATACAACTCTCTCTTAAAAGATATTTCTTTAAATATATAATTTGTCATGAAAAAGGTAAACCTGCTGTTAGTAGCTTTGAATTCGCAATAAGATAGTAAGAAATTCTTGCTGACGGAAACTACCGATGTACGGGTACAGTGAAAAATCACGGCGGTAAGTACCACTGGAAAAAAAAATACCGGAATACACGCTGTTCCTGTATGTTCGAGTGTGGCGTGTGTCCGTGTGAATTTTATTTTCAGCTTTTATGTAAATCGTTTTAACATTACACAGCAAGAACACCACTTCAAGTTTCCTTCATCAATTTGTTTTCTCACATCCGAGGAAGTCTGCATCTACTGGCGAATTAGGCAGAACAAAAGCAACAATAAATAGAATCAAAATCGCCTTATAAAAATGCGCCATTCCTTGAGCAGACATTAGATAATACTGGGCATTTGTTCATAGTAAAATTCGTAAGATCATGCAATGTATATTTTTAACACAAATAGGCCTTTACGATAGGGGTTTAAGACCGTTTGAGATTTGGACATATTAAGATGCTTAATGTTTAAAGGAATAACTTGAAGAAAACATTTTCACCCGGATCGAAAGAAATCGAATTTACGCTAACATTTATTTTAAAAGACCGATACGCCATTTTACATTGAATCTTTCTACAACCATATATAGATGTTATATTCAGACACATGAGAAATGACAATCCAGAAAATATAATAAAAAAAACAATATAATAAAAAAAACGTGACCTTTTGCTTCATACAAGTCTGATAGTGCCTTCCATTTACAGTTTAGTCGTCGACAAGTCAATATACAATTGAGAAAGTAACGACTACAAATTTGGCCAGATGTTCCATTTTAACTGTTTTACTTTGATGTATGTATGTATGTATGTATGTATGTATGTATGTATGTATGTATGTATGTATGTATGTATGTATGTATGTATGTATGTATGTATGTATGTATGTATGTATGTATGTATGTATGTATGTATGTATGAGTTTTAAGTACATGTCAAGAATAAGGTGAACTTTAACAATAACTCGACCTACAATTGTTTACCCTATCTGGAAAATGCAAATAAATACCCCGTATCTGCCACACCTACTTAACACCTACCTATCAAATTGTTGACATAGCGATACCAGTGCAACACATCTACTTGTGGGAATATTGACGTAGTGATACTGTTTGAGTACATCTACTTGTCAGACTGTTGACGTAGGGATGCCATTTTTAACTTTTCAGCGACTAGTGTTATATATGTTGTTTGCAGAAGATGAGTAGCTTAACTTGATAGGTCTCCAAAATGGAGGAAACCAGAACTTCCGGTTTATTAGGAACTAATATGACCAGTCAGATGGATCTGGTGTTGTCATACTGGCATACATCACAATAAATAATACATAGATTAAGTACACATGGAGATAATGAATAGAGCCGCTCCAGTTGCCTAGTAGTTGGAGAGTCCGCCTCAGATGCCGAAGGTCGCGAGTTCGATCCCCGGTCGAGCCATACCAAAACGGGACTTATAGCTGCCTCGCTCGGCGCTCATCATTAATAGCTTAGTATTAGAACTGGTAGTCCTGGTTTTAAGAATAATGTGACTGGGTCGTACATAATGCCACATGTCTGCCGCATGATGCCCCAGAGCTAGACATCACTATAAACTGCCACACATATATCGTAGCGATATGACTGAAATGTTTTAAAAACTACGTTGAAAATCAATATCACTTCACATCACAGATAAGGAATATTGATAAGCACAATGATTTGTTAATATATAATTTTTTCTGAAATAGTTTTGATAATTATTAAGAAAGGTAAAGGAGCTAACGCAGACCATTGGCGTACTCCAGCTTCCAGTTTTATAAGGGATGATTAAAATGAATAAACTATAGAAACTATTTCTCAAAATAAGTATAATTTCTAACTAGAACACTTTCTAAATCATTAAGAGAAAGAAAAAATAAAACAAAGGATAAAAGCGGCAGAATATTTGCTTAGGAACTTTCTATGCAATGCATGACTGCCTTAGATATGATGCAAACAAGTATACAATTATATCAACTAGATTCGAGAGACTTAATTATTTCATCCAGTATTTTAGTCAACTAATTCTCGCATGAATGTCTAGGATGAACACTTGAGTTTGTTTTTGAAACAGCCCTGGTTCATTAAAAAAACCATCATCTGCACAAATGTAATTCTTGTATGTATATTACTAACATATATCAGCAATAAATACATTTACTAATCCTTAGAGTATTAAAGTTGTACATGCAAGGATAAGGTGTCTGTCTCTGTGTGTGTGTGTGTGTGGTGTGTGTGTGAGTGTGTGTGTGTGTGTGTGTGAGTGTGTGTGTGTGCCATTTCCAGCTTGAACGGTGTAATGTTGTAAATCAGATTAATTATTTTGTAACAATTCTAATTAAACTATAATATATCCATCTGTACCAAAGCTAATTTTTTTGTTTTATTTCAGTCTTTCGTCGTTTGTAAGAAGGGTAATGTTAAGGACATTTGTTCCAGAGTGTATGTAATGAATATCAATACTGGTGTCCATTGAATTGAACTGCGGTCTACTAGTATAATTTTCATCATCGCTAACCTTGTTGTTTCCTTTTAAATAGTGTGACTTTATAAGTGATGTAGAAATTTCTTAAATGTTTTCCTAAATTATGAACAGACATTTCTGCAGAAACCTAATTCTCTAAAACCTAATTTTGTCCTTGCTTTTGTCGTTTCAAATTATTAATTCGATTTGTGTCTTATGTTTAAATCAATTCCCTAAATAGAAAAAATCGTTATAACTCTAGGTTAAATAACGTGACCTTGACCCAATGTATTCACTCCTATCGAGAAAAAGGACGACATAATACAAGAGGCTCATTCATACAGGAAGCAAAAACTGCATTTTTATTAAGATCCATACACTGGATTAGGAAGTAAGAAACAATACATTGTCATTTTACATCTTTGACAATTATGGAGGAAAGACTTGTTAATTCAACAACACTTTTCGCATATGTACTTTTTTATATCCTACCCTTCTTCTTGACGACAAATGTTTGGCTCGGCACACTGAGACAACTAACAAGGACACTTTCCGTCGAATGTAGTCAAAAGTGCCGCCAGAGAGTGATGTGAAATATCGTTAACTGCATGAAAGATTGTTATAGGATTCGTTTTTGAAGGTTTGCACATATAATATAAACTTAAATCAGTCACTCATAACTAGTTGGAAATATTTTTTAAAAAGTATACAAAATAAGAAATACTCAGCAACTAATGAATCTAAATGACTTGAGACGAACCGGCCTGTTTGTGCCGATTACGCCTTGAGAAACAAATTATTTAGTTTCCAATTTGTTTTTACTTTCATGTGGGTTTTCAGGAAAGGCGTTCTTTTTCTTTTAAATGCAAATATTTACGGTTTCTGTACGCGGAACCGTCAATTTAATAGTTATACAATTGATACAGTAGGTAAAGAAACTTGGAATCGGAGGATAAAGCCCGGGCATTGTTGATCAAGGAGGGCAAGTAAACATATTTTACAATCATTTAGTTGGGTTCAGAAATTAAGTAAAACTGAACGGAAATACTGACCTCTTGAAAATCTTAATATATTTATAGTCTAATAAAGTAATGCATGTCCTTAACACGTAATATACCATGGAAAAGAAGCAAAAATTGCATATATTTTGTATTTTTATTACAAATATTTCCAAAAACAAAACGTGAATTTGAACAAAATATCTTCCACAGAAGCCAATTTTGCAATTAGGTGGCGCATGTCAAACACATGACTTAGAATCATGAGAATAGTTACATTTGTAATATTCAAAATAAATATGTGACAAACATAATTGCTTGATAATAAAATAACATTGTTTAACATAAATTGTAATGTACACAAATATATGCAGTCGGTAGCATTATATAAGCAAAAAGATCGCTCGTGAAGTTTCGTACATTCCTTACTGACGGAAACCACCGATATACCCACTAGAAACTATACCGGAGTGAAATGGTATACCGGTAACAAGGGGCTAGCGCAAAGTGTGTGTATGTGTATGTCTTAGTATTTGGACCGTTGTGTGTGCGCTTTTTGTGCGTGTGTATGTAGACAAACATGTATACACAAGTGTAAATTATTTTTCAGTTTTTATGTGAATTCCTTCTACATAACTTTGGAAACAACAATTGCATCAGCAAAATAATTCTAGGTTTCCGTCAACCCTTTGCTATAGCACATCCCGGGAACTCTGCACCTATCGACAAAGTAGGCAGAAAAATCATAAAGGAAACAATGGCCTAGTTATAGAATGGGTCATTCCTCGTATAAGTATTGGAAGATACTAAGTCATAATAAAGTTCGATAAAATCATGGCATTTGCCGCTTTTAGCGCCAATAGTCCTTTACCACAGGCATTTAAACCTGTTCATACATTATCGGCATAAGATGAGTATTCTTTACAGCAATAACTAGAGAAAACCCTTTTTATGCTTAACGAATATCGACGCATTTGAGCTAACATTTCTTTTATCAGACCGAGAAGTCATTTTACATTAAAGCTTTCTGCAACAATATATATATATATATATATATATATATATATATATATATATATATATATATATATATATATATATATATATATATATATATATAAATGTTACTATTCATGCGCATGAGAAATGACAATCCAGAAAAAGCAAGGGGAACTCTGTTGGTACACTCGTTTTAAGGTTTAGTCATCGACAAATATTTGTTCAAATGAGTGGGTAACTACTACAATTTCGGCTATAAAATATGCAAAATTATACAATTTAAACTTTTTTTAACTCAGAACATTTTCTTTCTTTTTACGAATACTTTTGCTACCTTAGGGCGTCTTTGGGCATTGCACCTACTCAAATTACCTAGAGAGAAAATAAATTACTATTGGTATATATTGCCGTAAATCATCAAACTAAATTATAGTCATCCAATAGTCCAAATTTACACTGAAGTATTTAGTCAGCCAGAGCAGATTTTACGTTCAGATAGTGTTCATTATATGAATATGTATAGAGCAAGGGCAGATCATTCATTTGATTAATTTGTATTATCTCCTCCTTTCTGTAAAACACTAATATATGTGTATTTTGCCATTATATCAATAATATGTGTATATTTTGATATTACTGCATCTAATATATGCGTATTTTGCCATTATATCAATATTAGGTGTATATTATGCTATTACATCACTATTATATGTGTATTTTGCCATTATATCAATATTATGTGTATATTATGCTATTACATCACTATTATATGTGTATTTTGCCATTATATTATTAATACGTGCGTATTTTGTCATTTCGTCACTAATATAAGTGTATTTTGCCAGAAATTACTATCTTGCCCTTTCACCCCTAGCATATGTGTATTTTGCCATTACATAGCTACAATATGCATATATAGTCATTTACAAAAAGCTGAACTAGATGATTATGCAACCTTGTTTAGATATGCGGTATGTTGTTTCCGTAGGCGTGGTTTAAATCTGACCAATCAGATGAGGTGGCGGGGAAGAGTGTCATATTTGATTGATTAAAAATCCTTGTCAGCCTGCTTATGTTTATGGTAGCATGTCTGTGTAGACGGAGAGCGAACAATTTAAATATTCACACAACACTAATAAACACGAGTATTTTAAACATTATCGATATCAATACAGATTTATCAGGATCTGGTCACGCATATATGGCCCGAGAAAAGCGAGAAAAAGGATGGGATCAGTTCACCAAGCAGTTTCGTAATCACTCTTTTTATCCCACCAGAATGGGAGATGTCTGGTAAATAAGCTTTTATATATATATATATATATATATATATATATATATATATATATATATATATATATATATATATATATATATATATAATTTAATTAATCCCTGACACCTTATCCCTTGGTGAATCCAGTACGCTTGAAAGGGTTGTTATTCGCCACATGATTTGTATTCTTTATATATATATATATATATATATATATATATATATATATATATATATATATATATATATATATATATATATATATATATATATATATATATATATATATATATATATATATATATATATATATAGAAACTGTAATAGATGCGGACTAACAGGGCATACTCCACACAAACGTCCAGGAAATTTAAAAACTTAAAAAAAAAAACAAACTATAGGGCTAGAACAACAACAGACTAAGCAACTAGTACAAGTAGAACAACAACTACAGCCCAAACAACAAATGCAGGTACAAGAGTACAAAGCAACCAAGTCAACAACAGCAACAAAAGTTAAAACAACAACAACTACAACTCCCGAAACCAAAGGTTGTCAACCAGAATCAACAACAGTCAAATGAAGTGAAGCAACATTCAAAACAACAACAGCCACAGCTCTCTAAACGAAAGAACATTCAAAATTCCCAACCAAATCAAAATCAAATAAAGGCACAAACAACCTTAACAGAGACAACAACACAAAAAAATCTCATATTGCAACCTTAGATCAATAAGAAAATAGAAATGGTTTTGACTTTGGCATCACTAGGTTCACAAACAGCGGAAGCAACACTAGAATTGAGAAAGACAAAAACTAAGAGAAAAAAAAGAAAATAAAAGACTGCTAAGAAAAGCCAAAAGAAGAAAGAAGATGCAAATAGAGGAACAACGTAGAATAGAGAGAAATCTTACTTCTAACATACGAAACAATAGACGAAGAATGGAACAACAGAGAGCAGCTGATGATTACTTCTTTCAAGGAAAATAATTTAGAAAGTAAATAAAAAACAATAAAAAAACCCACCCACCCCAACAAAATAAGTAAATAAATAGAAAAAATGCACCATAATAAGACAAATACAATATAGCAACATCATCTGCATGTAGGGCAAGAAGGCCTCCCTAACTGCTCTAAAAATATCAAACAGGGAGAACACCCTCCAAAAAAGTAAATAAGCTTAAACAAGAATAATAATGCCACTTAAAACTGTAACAAGGGCGGACGAGAGTGAAATTGCATGAAATAGAGTTGTTATTGTTCAGCCCATCATTTAAGTGAATTAAAAAAATATTTTTCTCTTGCCTTTTCGCTCTGCTAGACGAAATAAACTTTGAAAGGAAACATTTTATAATGCCATGTCTAGTCTACTACAAAGGTACATTATCCAAAACCACCACCGTCACCATCACCACTTACACCACCACCACCACCACTACCACAACAACAACAACAACAATAATAATAATAATAATAATAATAATAATAATAATAATAATAATAATAATAATAATAATAATAATAATAATAATAATAATAATAATAATTAGTTTGTCACTTATACATTAAACAAATTTTAATTAATCACGTACCATGTGACACGGCATGCACATATACAATACAGACATAAAATATGTGTAAGACAAAAGCAGTAGATAAAAAGATATCACAACACTTAAACTAGCAAAACGATAACTTTACTCCACACGTGTACATTTATCATTTATCACACGAGCATTAGAGGAATGCCATTGCAACGACGTCTCAGAATCAGGATACTGCTCTGTGATACAATCAACGAAGGCATATTTTCCGAACAAATGTTGTAAAATATGTTTAGTTTCAACATTGCACGGGATTTCGAACTGATATTTCTAGAAGGATAAAAATTTATTAAAAACACGAAGAGGTTTTATACCAACTGTGACGAGTATTAAAATAAGAAAGCAAGAAGCAGAATAAAGAACTAAAAAAGACAACAATAACGGCAACAATAACAACAACAATGATGACACCAATAACAACAACAATAACGAGCACATTACGTTCATTGGCAAAACAAATCTTATTGAGGGTTTGTGTAAGAAAACTATCAATTAATAGATCAATGTTTGATGTAGGTTTTACTTTAGGGATAGTTAAATCCGAAATAAGATCTGGCGAAACAAAAAGTCAACGATATATTAAATAATATTTGTAATTTTTTATAAACTTTATATATGTGTTAAATTTTAGACGTCCTTATTATAGAAATATCTGTAACATGTGTACTCGTTTACATGATTCAAGTGAAATGTAGACTGGATACCTTCTTTATTGTGTATTCTACTGATAATTGATAGACTGGGTACCATTTCTCATGTGTATTCTCTTGTATCAACCGATGAAAGTTTTATCAGTTTAAACGTATACCAAGGAAATATGTTTTAAGAATGCATCTGTAATGCAAAGTCAATAGCAGCTTGGGCAAGAAAGTTTATGTGTTAATTTTTGGGCATTACACTTTATGTAAGGGTCTTATGAAATAAAATAAGAACAACATAAATTATACGTTGTAATTACTTGAAGCTAATATGAGTACCCTATTAAATTATTGTAATTACAGTTAGGAAACACTATTTAAAAAAGTTAATACATGTTTAAAAACAAATACTAAAATGTACATGCTATACATAGTGAGTATTTTTTACATTGCTAAAATTGAAGGCTTAATAAAATTGAGTATGAATAGGGAGTAAATTTATTATTCGCTTGTGAAATTTTGTAATCGAAAGATAATACAGTTTTGTTTCCGTTGCTGTTGATTCAATATTTTGTATAAGTCCGTAATTGCTATTATATAATCTAGGTATTCCCGTCAGTTACATGTAATTATCATGCATAGCTAATGCCGGGCTCATTTGCATGCAATGGACGGGCAAATATTAATGTCCATAACATGCCCATAAACCTAGACTTCCACAGAATACGGTGGTATGTCTAGTCAGTTATGAATATGAAGGATATTTGCAATGTTGTAATAACTTAATACAAAAAACAGGATAGAGCAGATTGAAATATATAGAGCCTAATATTATGTAGTATTGAATGGTATGCGAAGATACACCACCCCCATTCGAGACCACTCCAAAAAGGAACGACAAGAAAATTAACAATAAATATTTGATTTGTTTGGTTTAAATTAATTACGCACTATTAAAATAAAGATGGGCACAAAAGTAGATATAGTTAGTGGTGGTTTGTTTCTTGTTTCAAAGATCCAATTTCTTTCAGAAGCGAATAACCTACAGATGTGATAGATAAGGTCGGATTTCTTTAATACGTTCTATATTACTAAATGATAACAATGCATAGGTGTTTATTGAAGTATTCGTCACGTGACAGGATAAAAGATTAAGAAAGAAAACTTTTAACCGTTTATATGATCGCGTAAGAAACTAATCTTTTCTTGTTATGGGCGTCAGGAATGAACTAATCTTAGTGTTCGAAAAACAAAACACTGTTATCTATTTGTCCCTGCCAGGTGACTGTCTGCCAGCTACTTCCTTTCCAAGTACTGTAACAATCACTCGATCGTTGTCGACAAGAGTAATTAGGAATTAGATAGAGCAGACATCGGTCAGACATGGATTTTCTGAATCGTTCATTGGTCAAGGTCAGCTGATTATATGTTTGCTTGCAAAACATTTAAAACTAGGTTTCCTCTGTATGAAGTCTTTCTAAAACTTAAATATAATGTCTCATTTATATGAAAGTCTTTTCAATACTTTAATGTAAAAGTTACCTGATATTAAATACTTTTAAAAATAAAATCTAATCCTTCCCCTGTATAAAGTCTTTCTAATAATTAAATCTAGTATGTCAATCATCTGAAGATTTTCTAGTCCTCAACTATAATTCTTCCAATACTGAATATTAAAATATGAGTAAATATTCAGATCATTATTAATTGTCAACATGTTTGAGGCAATTTGAGTTAAAATATAGTCTTAACAACTTCCAGAATGTAAACTTTACATTAAGGTGACGGATTATTTCTAGATAATGGCAATTGCAATCAAAATCAAGTAGACGAGAATATAATCTAGTATATATATAAACTAGTATATATATATATATATATATATATATATATATATATATATATATATATATATATATATATATATAAACTAGTATATAATCTAGTTTACCTAAGAATTACTCATTCGTGCTTTAACATCTGCGTCGGAATTAGCCTTATTATTGTGTTCAGTTTCTATTTTGGTTGGATCTATTTATTTTTTCAAATTATTATTTACTGGAATTACAAAGTGCTCAATTAAACTCTTGGATTAAACCATTGATTTGAAATTATAGTGATTTTAGACGAGATCATTTTGGGATCATATTATTGTGATACGTCAAAAAACTGTTAACATATCACCACTTTCCAGACAACTGGCACCTTAAGACATACTAGAATAATCACATCAAAATATCCAATATCGGAATTTGTTTGTAATATAAATATCTCACGTTGTGGGAAAATTTGCAGATACACCATGTATACATATATTTTCTATAGTTAATTGGTCTAAGTTTCTTTGGTAGATAGTAGTTAAAATCTCGTGTACATAGCAAGGATGATAGTAGCACTCGCTGGTGACGTTCCTATCGACGTGTAAGCAATTTCAAGCTGTGGGAAATGAAAAATGAGAACAATACAGTTACCAGCAAGTGTTAAATTAATCAAGGCATTTTCAAAGAGACCAGACCGTATCCAATCAGAACTGAGAGATTCACTTTTAAGGTGGACTCTATACAAGCATGCCGTTTATGTTACTATATACACGCAAAACGTTTATTTTCGAAATGAATCCATTTTACAATAAGTATATATAATACCTCGCCAAGGGAGGATCACGGGAAATTTTGAAGCACTAGATTGTGCTCTAAGCGGCCTAATTAGGCACTCGTTAAAAGAGAGAAGAATCTCGTGGAATTCTAGGTTGGATTGCGAACATATGCTTCTTAAGGCAACATATCTTCGCCCAAATATTTGATCTGTACTACTTTCATAAATTTGAATTTGTAAGATTGATATATTATTACTTATAGCAGAATCGTAATACATAATTGAATTCATTACAGTATAGTGTAGAACTTGTACTTACATACCAGTACGTGAATATATAGAATTATGCAGTGTTAGCCATTGTTGGACCTATGCACACACACACGACGCACGCACGCACGCACACACACACACGCACGCACGCACGCACGCACGCACACACACACACACACACACACACACACACACACATACATACATACATACATACATACATACATACATACATACATACATACATACATACATACATACATACATACATACATACATACATATATATATATATATATATATATATATATATATATATATATATATATATATATATATATATATATATATATATATATATATATATATACTCACATATCGTTTATAACTTGCAGAGTGGATGATGAATATGATTGTTATTTAAAATGATAAGTTAATAATTAGGGATGTGTATGCATATATTAGACCTCGTTAATAATAATAACATTATAGCACAATTAACATAAAACATAGCGTGTAAGGAATACTTAGATATGAGTGCGTGAGTGACAGGATTAATTTATTCGACATTATTCTGATGAATGGTCTGTGAGAGAGTGATGAAATCCTCCAAAGAAAAGAGTAAGGAGACACGAATATGCATCTCGTCTCATCCTACTGGAAGGTTTCCGAGTGTAAGTTGGAGGCTCAACGACCAAAGAGAGGGAGCGAGGGTGATTGGGATGGAGAACATGATCGTGTGCACCAGAAAATTCCGGGAGTGAGTGCACGTTTGCAAGGGTAACAGATTTCCAAAGACGGCAGGAGGAATGACATTGGAATAACCGGGTCTACATGAGAAACTCTCTCTCTCTCTCTCTCTCTCTCTCTCTCTCTCTCTCTCTCTCTCTCTCTCTCTCTCTCTCTCTCTCTCTCTCTCTCTCTCTCTCTCTCTCTCTCTCTCTCTCTCTCTCAGACCAATACATTTGTGTAATAATATTTGGCTAGTGGTAAAAGGCCATTGAATATATTAATTTGAAGAAAAAAAATGACATTGAAAAATTGACATGTGAATTTTTGAATACATTTGTTACATTTTTTACTTTCCACCTTGATTATTTATATCCCTAGACCGTCAGCATTTCTGACTAGGGGCTCAGATCTATTTAATTTATAATTGGCCATCTTTCTATGGCATTAAAAATAATGCCGTACGAAGCATGAGACACGATGAAATTTACTTGGAACTTCATTTCTCACATATACGATAGAGAAATCTAGCAGTTTTAGTGACCTTACTTTTCTCGTTTTTGTCTAGGCATCTCAGAACAGTCGTCTCAGTCTACATCTCCACCCGCTCAGAACTACGTTCAAAAAGTTAACATTGTCTTCTGCTGTGCCTGACGTAGTTGTTCTAATATCAAACAATAAAAACAACAACAACAACAAGTATATAACAAATACATAGTAACTTAAGGTAAATTTATCTTTGAGAACACACCACACAAAACAATTTTAAGAGACTCACACGTTTTTTTGGTATTTTACTAGTTCGTTCCACACAGCAAGGTAAATTTTATACGCAGGCCTAGCTCAGTACATTTTCAGGCTAGCGTTATTAAATGTAGCTAAAGCTACGTAACTAGTTTTAAATAGATCTTGTGAAACAAATTATATACTGTTAGTTAGCTACATTTAATGACGCTTGCCTGAAAATTGAATATGCTAAATATAGGATAAAAATTCTCAATGCTGTGTGAAATGAACTATGACAGAAAATAGTTATTTATCCACCTAGACTATAGACATATACACTTCATAGCCTCCCAACTCTCTTAACAACTGCATTCAATATAGTAAAAGATGGAAATGTCAAACATACTTTATTCTAATTTTGTTAAGCAACCCCATTTTGCCCCAGTTAAATGAAAAATATACCTATAATATAATGCCAAATAATGCACTTACCATCCATAAGGAATCGTTTATCCGTCAACACATTAATCCATAAACAATTTTCACTGTAGCATTTGCCATATTTCCAAGACATAAAATAAATTTTCAAAGAATACGTGAACTTGAAAGTTTAACACATGGGTATCCGCTAGGGTTCATATTTAGATGGTCTTTTAATACGCGTAGTTAATGTGAAAATCAGGAGTAAGGACAACACAAGTATATTAGAAACAGTTTCATCTCATCCAAAGAAAAGGATAGTTATATAACATAGTGGCACAGATCTTATATTACCCATGGATAATTTAATTTAACATGTTACTCTTCATTACAGTTTGTACTAAGTATAACAACAATAGAGAAAAGGACCCAGGATCCTTTCATTATTTACAACATAACTTTTCAAAATTGGAACTCTAGCAAATATTGATCATTTATGGCTAATATCAAACAATTTCCATAAATTAAATGTGATAATACCAGAAAACTATGTGTGATAAGGGGGAGGGGGATTTGAAACAATAAAACCCTCCTCCTTTCAGCAGATACCGCCATATAAGTATGCTTGTGCTCTGGTCTCAGTTTCCTACAGTGTTCCTGCCGTACAAAACGAGTTAAGACAAGTCATTTGTAGCTGGTTATTTAAAATATCGCGTTCTGTGTTATTAGCACACATTTTATAATGCCGTAGGGGTGATGTAAGGGATATTTAAATGTTCTGCCTTGCAGAGGACATCTGAAAGTAATTCTTATAATTTATCTCCTTAAAGGTACTTGTCCAGTTAACCATACGACATGTAAGTATTTTTTAAAAAATATCCTCGGTATTTTCAGTGATTTTAGTTTAACCCATTTTTTTTTTCATAATTGCGTTTCGTTTAAAATGTTGTGCAGACTTTGAATATAGCAAAATTGAAGATTTTATCATTCATTTCCACATGGATATCTTATAAAGTGCATAAAAAGTGCAATGTAACGGTTACATTTGTCATCAACTTAAATAATCATAATCCTTCTTACCTACAAATGTATTTATTTGGAGTAGACTTTTAATTGATTTGGGTTTTTTTTTAATAATAGCAACCAAAAGCTTGTCAAGATCTGTTAAAGAAAATTAGACTTTTTAAATCAGTATTCCGCATATAAAATGTCATCAGAATCAAATACAGATGTTTAAAAAAAATACGTCGAGTTCTCCCCAGTTAATTTTTAAAGTGTTTATAACTTAAAGATTACTGCAAGAAGTTTCATTGAACATTCTTTATTGTTCGTATTAAGGTATTCTTTATAATAGATTTGTTTTCAAAATGCCAACCAATACTTAAAACTTTTAAAAAATGTATCAACCCTGTCCAATCAAAATATTACTATCAGGTTTCTTTAAAAAAAATATTAGCAGGTTTTTTGTCGTGTAAGGAAACATTTATGTACACCAGATTGGGATTTTGATTATCTTACATCGCTAGAAACACTATTAACGAGAACAAATTACGTTTCAGAGTTGGTTTTGTCCTTGAGAGAGAGAGAGAGAGAGAGAGAGAGAGAGAGAGAGAGAGAGAGAGAGAGAGAGAGAGAGAGAGAGAGAGAGAGAGAGAGAGAGAGAGAGAGAGAGAGAGAGAGAGAGATGTATGTATGTAAGGTGAACTTGTTTGCATTTAAAACATGCACACCGGAGAGAATGTTGGCATACCTCTATGTTACTTTCATGTAATGTGGCTGATATATCTTTGGATATTGTACTTTTTGAAATTGTAAATGATCTTGGCACACTGCTGACTAAAATGATTGCTCTCTTGTGCTCCAAACCTCAACCTGAATTTGTTTAAGGTACTCTATCCTTGGCAGCAATTAAAATAGGGAAATTGAATTTTGTCAGACTAGACAATACCAGCTTCAGAAAGTGCACTGAATAATTTAAACAAATATATAAAATGTATAAAAAGATCTTATCGGTTCTTGTTGTACAATTTACCTCTGAAGTTCGAGAAGTGAAAATGAGCAGGTGGAGCTAGAAAATTTTTTGCAAGTAAGGCCAAGCTGTTCCCATATTATACCAATCAAGTATACACAAAAATAATGGGAATTAAATTATTTTGCAAGTAAGGCCAAGCTGTTCCCATATTATACCAATCAAGTATACACAAAAATAATGGGAATTAAATATGCTATTAACGATACCTATGATAACAATGTCTTTTGTAGATAGCCAGTACAGTTTGAGAGGAAACCAGGGGACATTCTTGTTCTTTAAAATTATAACCCTATGCTAAACACAAAACTGTAGAGCTCCACCCAAATGTATCGAGAGATGTATATTTGTATGCAAGTTTTTTATGAGTACACATCGATGCATATTTTTCACTCCTGAAGACACGTTATAAAATTTGCTTTCATGGACAACGATGTGCTCTTGATTGCACTCGACCCAGACTGTTCATCAGATCTTGTCACGTTTAGTTTACATTTGTATCTCCTCTGCAGACATCCCACGCAGCGTTGGGGCCACGTGACTTCAAATGAGAATCATATAAACTATGCATTATAATGAAATATAGCAGACAAGAGTACCTATATAATTGTCAAACATGTTTAATAAAATACGACTTCAACGAACAACAAGTTTGAATTATTTGCAAAACTGACCATGTCCGGAGCTTTTTAAAGCAATTTTGAAACAACCCTTACTACAGCAGATGCAGAGATATCTTCAAGGGATAATATTTATCTGTGCAAGCCATAATGACAGTATGTGTGTGCGTGTGTCTGTCTCTCTTGTGTGTTGGACTTTTAACGTAGTTTTAGCAATTTTTCTGTCATATCGTTACGATGTCTATATTATGGCAGTTTATAGTGATGTCTAGAACTGGAGCATCAAGTCGCAGACATGTAGCATAATGCCCCACTCGGTCACATTATCGTGAGAGCATGGAGACACACGATGTTGGTCAAATGTTCAAACAAGTGTGACAAACGATAACGGTCATTTATTCAAACCAATGACTTGTAATGTGTATCACCTAAATGTTGAAGGTGTGACACAAAAGATATTAATGTTTAACACTGGATTTTTTTTGTCTTGACGTTTTAGAAACAAAAAGAAGTTAAATTTTTTCAAACGGAAGTTGTTTCAATATTTATTACCAATTAATAATAATAATAATAATAATAATAATAATAATAATAATAATAATAATAATAATAATAATAATAAAAAATAATAATAATAATAATAATAATAATAATAATAATAATAATAATAATAATAATAATAATAATAATAATAATAATAATAACAATAATAACAACAACAACAACACGAAAGACGCCTGTCATGTTTTTGTTGATTTAGGAACATTGACGTGACGAAAGTAATTACGTCAGCTATTTTCGTACATTTCCAGCTATATACTATCATCCTATCTGAATGGAAATCCGATAAGTGTAAGCAAAAATAAAAGAGTTCACTATGAGGAAGAATACAGTGGCTGTTTGTCAAAGATATATTCATACGATATCTCTTACAAGAGAATTTTCCTGATTCAGAACATCACACGAATACGGTACTGTATTTGCTGCAATCCACTTGTAATGTATTTTTCTCGCTTATGTTTAGTAGTATAGCTTGAATAAAATTCACAGTGCAAACTGCAATAATATTTGATTTCGATCTGGAACCTTAAATAAATATCCACATCAGTGAATAACACTCATATAGTTACAGCACTCGGTGTGCGAGAAATAAATATTGTGCGTAACAAAATACAACTTTGAATACCTTCTGTCTTGTTTTTCCCACGACATTTTGCTGTAATGTTCGAATTTGCTGACCATGCCGTGTTTACTCTCAGCACTAAATTTTAGACGAGTCACAAATATTGATATTACTTAAGTTGCTTTCTCAATAATTGCCAATCAGTATCATCTGCATAGAGATTAGACATTAATGACATTTGTATGTTGTTGTATATTCTTCAATTGAATTTCAATATGTTAAAGAAAAGTTATGAAAACGTCAATCTTGTTTCTCTATTTCACTAATATGACTTATTGTAAATTTATTCAGCTGAAACGCTTAGATTTTACCGTCAAAATGGAACTAATTTTTATTGTTTCGGAGTTTCTGCAGCAAATGAATTTATTTAAATATCTAAACAACAACGTTGAACTAATTGGAACGTGTATGTAATGTTAATTTTTGAACATGACAGTGTCCTAATACAAGGCAGAATATTATTGTCCAGGATATGGGTAGATATTTTAGCATGATCATCATATAAAAAATTGAATGAAACGTTGTTCTGGTTGATTTTAAAAGTCTCGTTCAACATGATATTGGCTCAAACAAGCTGTGAAAATGTGAAGCAAGTCAACATGATATTGGCTCAAACAAGCTGTGAAAATGTGAAGCAAGTCAACATGATATTGGCTCAAACAAGCTGTGAAAATGTGAAGCAAGTCAACATGATATTGGCTCAAACAAGCTGTGAAAATGTGAAGCAAGTCAACATGATATTGGCTCAAACAAGCTGTGAAAATGTGAAGCAAGTCAACATGATATTGGTTCAAACAAGCTGTGAAAATGTGAAGCAAGTCCCTTTCCTAACAATAAACCTAGTATTTCTCCCTGGACTGGCAGGGCTTTGTTTCGAATCTGAAACCCAAGCTTAAGTAGGCAGATGCTCTTCCAACTGAGCTTCCAATTGTCACATATATGATACGACATGATGCGACAACATAATTAACGTAATTAGCCCGCTATTCTTGATCAAAGAATTTTAACATGACGATAGAGTAGTAGAAGCTAATAATACAAAATCAGGTGAGAAAACTGGAGGTGCGGGTCATTGGATAGCAATCACGATTTGCATTTGCTTTGAAATCGTCTTGTTCAATTACAGAACTCGATATTTTTTCTTTTGATTTGCTCTTTGTCCAATGCGGCAACTCCAAGCTAACACATGGATATGTCATTGAGAGCAATTTTATTTTTACCAGTAATAATCGGTTCTAATTATACTGTTAAAAGCCAGGGGTCTTTTGCTTGACCAAGCGGTGTCAAAACACTGGGCTCGAATCCCGCTAGAATTCATAAGTTTATCCCATATTTCTAAAGACTCCTATACAACTTCAGTTGTAAGTTGGAAAGCCCGACGTGTCCATTCTATACATAAATTTTACAAAAATCAATATCAGACCACATTATTTACGACTTACAAATTAGCCATCAACCGCACATCCACACAGTTTCTCTATTTTAACTTTCCGTTCCGCTTGTAATTCACACCGTAGAAACTGTACAACTATCCCTAACACGGGGAACTATTTTAACTGCCCAACTGAGGCCATTCGATCTACCGTTTTAAGGCACATCACACCAGTAAACCTACATCACATTTACCAATGTGGCAACATAAACGGTATCTACCTAGTCCTTTCTCATTTATCCCCTTATGTAATTTACCGGTTTACTACCATAAATACTGCCGCTGCAGTCACAACCCAGATGTACACCACTAGATTTTATAAAGTGCTATATCACAACAGGGTCAGTCATGCGGATTGGATCTGAGTTCGCTACTCATTGGCCATGGCATCTTAAAAACTCACTAACACTTTCTCTCTGTGACGTTTGCTCCTAATAATTGACTAATTATTTCGTGCTAAGGAATATTTCACACTGCACCGAATTCCAATAATCAAACATGTAATCACACATACCTACAAATTGCTTAAACTAAATGCGAATCTCCTTAATTGCATTACAATACTTAAGTCAAAATATGAAGAAATACTAGGTGGCTTCAATCTGATCGCATTAGCCAAAAACAAATGGTGTGAATATGTTGAACGCGGAAAAGGTCAGTTTTTATGAGCTTACGTTGTGTTGCGGTCAATTTGGATAGTGTATAGGGCTCGACGACTAAAACTATGAATTGTTCTGGGTTCGATACTCGGACATAAACATTTTTCAAAGCACTGTAAGGTCTGCTACATTGGGTATCCTGTTTAGGATTTTTCTATGTGACCAGTGTTTGTGGTGTAAAAGGTGATTCAACAGACTTTGCACATGATCATATAATTCAACCACGTGGTTGTATTATTGAACGGCTAAGGTTATAATTTGTTTGTTTGGACACTGGATTAGTGGGACAGTAATTCAATGAGACAGTTTGGAGTTTGCTGGTAATAATGTTCTTGATTGACAGTATTTTCTTTGTGTGTGTGTGTGTGTGTGTGTGTGTGTGTGTGTGTGTGTGTGTGTGTCTAGATTACAGATAATCCCACAAAATTTCAGAATAACGAAATTACCTAATTATTTATGTTTGGGAGACATGTAACAATTCTTTCATCTGTACGGTGCAGGTTTTCAATCTTTTCTGAATCTAGTAGGACACCACTCCCAATGTGCACAATAATATCCCAAATGTCATTGCAATATTTTTGGATTGAATGCTATTTATATCACTTGATACGTCATACATGGCAGACAGTATATCTGGTGAAGGAATAGTCCGGGAAAAACCACAAGACCCAAAGACCAAGAAAAAATAAGCTATGATTGCGATAAGAATCCACGTATTTAAGACCAACTTTTCCAAAAATAAGTTCAGGAATGTTTGTTACTTTCTTGTTCACTAAATATATAGCAACTCCTTTCTTTAGATTAAACTTAAAGAGCCAATGCTTGTACCATGTATAGATTTTATTGGATCATTGCTAATAAATAGTTCTCTTTTCGCATAGTAAGGGGATGAATAATGCAGAGATGGGTCATCTGTAAATAGACAGGAGATAGAACTCAAATCATCGGAAATATCGTTAACGTAATTCAAGAACAAGATAGGTTCTAGAGAGGATCACGTGGTACACCAGCATTTATAATCGTTTCTCGTGTATAAGCATTATGAGGAATTACCACTTATTTTCTAATACTGGTACTTAGATGATTTTCAAATTCTGCAGATTTACTGTAACACCGAATATGTTTAGTCCAAATATTAGACTTATATGCCAAAGCTTTTGATTATTCACATAATACATTACATGATGTTAAAATTATTCCAATGTCTTGCAAATACTGAGACACATTTCGACAACTTCAAAAGCAGCGAAGTAACGAGTAAGAATTTTGACTGATACTTATAAGTATTATAAACGCAATCATACACAAGTTTTAAAATGCATCTTATAAAATGTATGCGACACAACCGGAGAGAGAGTTTCAAAATTTACAAGAAATTCGGGGGCGAGTAGTTCGACATATACCTTATCCATCCCGATAATTTATATCAGGGGAAACGTAATCTAAATCCAAGCAAGTTGAATGTCATGACGTCCAAAGATCAAATCGTTCAGACATGTGCTAATTGGTCTAAACGAAGCGTACGCCATGATGATAAATCTTCTGTATTTTCTTAAAAGTTCTTGAAAGCCATCAAAGTTTGAACTGTTCATTTCCAAGCTGGATTTGAAATGTTTTTCTGTAAAGCATAAAATTGAAAAACCTTCAGCTATACTTTCCAATTAAATCTTTAATGGATGCTTCCAATATGTAGGTAAAGCAAAGATGTTTAAATATTATCGATGAGCGGCAATACAGTACAAGCATTTAATTGCTTTAAAACAAACAAGGAAAAATATCGGGACGTGCGTGTGAAGTTCAGTTATTCTTTTACAATACAAATAAGAAACCATTGTTGACTAACCCCATGAAAAGGATTATGTACTGCAGTATAAAATAATACATAATCAGTAGGAAAATGGAACAGAACACAAACTGTACCCAGTATTATATTTCACCAGTGCTTTAAGATCAACATTGCAACATATATGAGAGGACACAAACTTATCTTACAACAGAGAACATGCAGCATCACACAAACAAGTACTAAATATAAGTATGTCGTATTATGTACCATCATACTACTGGGTACTAAATATAAGTACGTCGTATTATGTACCATCATACTACTAAGTACTAAATATAAGTATGCCGTATTATGTACCATCATACTACTGAGTACTAAATATAAGTTTGTCGTATTATGTACCACCATACTACCAAGTACTAAATATAAGTATGTCGTATTATGTATCATCATACTACTAAGTATTAAATATAAATGTCATATTAACTGGCATCATACTACCAAGTACTAAATGTAAGTGTCATACTAATTAGCATCCTATAACCAAGTACTAAATATGAGTATGTCATACTAATTAGCATCATACAGCAAAGTACTAAATATACTTATGTCATACTAACTAGCATGATACTACCAAGTACTAAATAAAAGCATGTCATACTAATTAGCATCATACAACAAAGTATTAAATATAAGTGTCATACTAACTAGGAAACAAATCGAATTAAAGTTGCATAGACATCAATGATCAAATTATAGTTAATAATATTAATCTTAGAATGCAATACGTTCATAATTACATATTATTAGTTGTTGTTTTACCTATGCTCTTCAGCTAGATTAAAAAATTTAGGATATGCAATTTAATTTTTTTTTTAATTTACAGACAAAACGAATTTAATTCCTTCATTACTGGACCAACAATAATAATTAAGTATTTCCTTCTTTTGTTCCTATTAAGATGGTCCAAAAGAATGTCAATGATAATTTATTTTCGAGAACTCTTATATTAAACATCGCCACTCGTTCCTTGGTACTCACTCACATCTACCCATTACTATATTTAGGTTACGTAATACTAGTCTAAATCCAAATAAAGCAATTTTAAAAGAGTTTATTTTTTTTCATCCAAGAACTCTTGAAACGATAAGTATCATTTATACAAGGAATACTACTTAAACATGCTTGATGCCCTCACAGGCGGTACCCACATTGTGTATACTGATTTCAAGTTCCATAATATCAAGCTGAGAGTGCACAATTTTAAAAGGCGCTTGTTTGTAATTAAAGACAGGTTGACTCTACTATTTGGAATGATATTATCTCAGATATGTTCTCAAATTAGAGAGATCTATCTATCTATCTATCTATCTATCTATCTATCTATCTATCTATCTATCTATCTATCTATCTATCTATCTATCTATCTATCTATCTATCTATCTATCTATCTATCTATCTATCTATCTATCTATCTATCTATCTATCTATGTGTGTATAAAAGTCCGTATGTCCGTACGTAAGTAAGCACGCCTGCATGAATGCGTGCGTGCGTAGGTACGTACTACACACATACATGCATGCGTGCGTGCGTGCGTGCGTGCGTGCGTACGTACGTACATACATACATACATACATACATACATACATACATACATACATACATACATACATACATACATACATACATACATACATACATACATACATACATACATACATACATACATACATATTCTGTGCCAAATTTGCAGCTTTTTCACCTCATAACTGATGCTAGGCTAATATTTGATCAATCGAGAATACTTTTGCAGAACAGTTATCATAATACGAGTAAAACATATATATGATATTAGCTTATTCATCATCGTGGAAAATTCCCACACTAGCTTGATTATTTTCCACAATGCACTTCTGATGTGAGGTAACAAAAGATATCCACGATCAGACGACCAGAGAAAGAAAATTGTTACATACAGTAAAAAATTGTTCTTTTAAAATTAGTACATGGTCTGCAGACATAAATTGATTCATGAAATAATTACTTGCACAAAATGTTTGTTTAGTCTAAACATTTAGTTTTTGCTCTTACAAAAAAAAATCAACTAAAGTTATCATTATACAACTTTGTATGTTTGGCCTTTGCATAAATATTCAACAAAAATGACATTAGTCTCCATGCTATTCCCTAGATTTTAACAGTGGTGTCAAGAATGCGTAGTTCGGTGCATGCACAAAGCTAAACGAAATATATTGTGATGAGATAACAAATTATACAAAAAGCTAATGGTTAGATTATATGAAAATGAATAGAATTCAACACGATGTCCATATATAACATATTTTCCCAGGAGACGACATGATCTTGTCAAAATGAAATCGATTTATATCGATAATTTAAAGTCCTTTAGCTTAATAAATAGGTTTAATCGTAAACATTTGCCTTTACAATATTACCGTGTCATATTAAGACATGCTCTTATTGTTGCCTTCAACAGGCTGTCCTAAAACAAAAACGGGTAACTTTTACCGTTGGTCCACGATAAACAATAGGTAAGAAAGAAATTGTAAAGCTAATCATTCCATATTGTTTAAGCCAGTTTGCAATAGACTTCCCCATCAAAAGGGACATAAAATCACAAACGCATTACACAGTATATAATGTGTCCTTTTTTCTTACATAAATGAGTGAAAATGCAACAAATGCATCGCAATTAAATCCTACACACTTTGTTTCAGCAACATCATCTCCAAAAATTGAATTCGGTTGGAAATGATTTGTCACGGATATTGAACACTATCAAAGTGTGCGAAATAAACAAAAATAAAAACATCATTTAGTGTTTACAACTGGCTAGCGACATGGATATAAATAGCTTCGATGACGTGTGTTGCCGCAGCTGGATTATATTAGGCAACAATACTGACAGGCGTAGTTAGTCAGGTAGTTTCTAACTGATGTACTACTGGTGCTACAGTCAACAATCCCTGAATAAAACAAACATACGCATTAGACAATTATGTACTGCTACAGTCGACAATCTATGTGTACCACAGACATACGCAGACAGTCTCTCGATGTAAGAGAACATCTGTGTACTGTTATAGTCGACAGTCTCTGGACAAACATCAACGCACTCTTACACAACACTAAGTAAATATTTTCCAAGAGACTAATAAATGGGACAATTTTGTGAAAAAATACCCTAATCACATAAAGTCTTATTGGAATTAGTTGAAGATTATTGAACAAAACTCACGTTATTTTCCAGGCGTAAATACTAGCGATTTGTCCGGTTGGATGGTAATAATCTTTTAATGAACGCTGTATCATAATCACCATGTTTTATTTTTTTAATTTTTATAGACAGGGGCTGGATTACAAGATTTTGTCATTTTCATTAATATATCCAAATATCATTTTGATCAATGCATCACACGCCTCAAAAACTCATTGTCTAAGGCGTACGTTTGCTATACACATGGAACATCCACTGTAGCAGTACATAAATGGTTGCATGGTGCGTATGTCTGTTACATCCAGGGACTGTCGACTGTAGCAATATATTGACGGTTGTATGATGCGTATGTCAGTTACATCTAGGGACTGTCGACTGTAGCAATACATTGACGGTTGTATGATGCGTATGTCAGTTACATCTAGGGACTGTCGACTGTAGCAGTACACTGATGGTTGTATGATGCGTACGTTTCTTATACACATGGAACGTCGACTGTAGCATTAGAGAAATGTGTGTCAGATGTGTATATCTATTATACAGAGAGATCGTCGACTGTAGCCAAAGAGTATATTTTGCATAATTTTGGGCCGCATTGGTGCCTTTTATCACTCAGTCGACTAAAGCTGTGCAGAATTGTTGTCAGGTGCGTACATCTGTTATGCACAGAGATAGACGACTGTAGGCAAAGAGTATATTTTGCATAATTTTGGAAAGCATCGGTGCCTTTTATCACTCAGGCTTTTAAAGTTTGTATTCATGTTCTTCTTTCTTAAAACACATAAAGTTTATATTTGGAAGAATCAACACCGTTGCTTAAAATAACTACTTTTCTTAAGGTAATAAATCAGATTTTCTTTGTTGACATTTCGCTTAACCAGACCATATCGGCGGTAAATTTCTTTGATCTGTTATACATGGAGTTTCTGTAGCAATTTCACCGTAAAATAATAATAAAAATGCATTAAAGTAGTCAAATACCTTTAATATTATTTCATTTTTATGTTTTTTGACGAGTCAAATCTACTATTATTTTATTTTTATGTTTTTTGACGAGTCAAATTTACTACTTTATAGTATTACGCTTATAATAAAAGAAAATTGGCATGCAGTTCTCGTTGATCTCGCATGTCGATGATTTCTCTTATACGTAAATTTAAGCAAAAAAATCAAATGTCATGTCGCAGTGGAACCAAAGAAATGACAAACTGTTGTTAATGGTGAAAATATAAATTGTACCTTACTAACACACTAATACACGTTTATTTTAATAAACATTTTTATGTTGTTTAGTTTTCAAAATAAGATGATATTTTTATATGATATAATATTTTTGATATTGATACTACCAAAAATATACAACCTAGGCAATACACAAAAAGGGGATATGATAAAGTGACAATAATCTTTTTTGGTTGGATGGGCACCAGACAGATAATTTTTTATATTTTCATGTATCCCACATTAGAGGTGTTGCCAGTGTATTTAATTTAGAACAAAAAAATAAATAAATAAAACCCGATTTTGAGCAGGGTATTTTTATGTCCCTATTGTTCTTCTAAATGAATGGTTTACCTTTCTGTTTTCAATTACCATATTTAGAAACCTCTTCTTTTTATATTCAATGACCTTTGCCAAAGGTCCTTATGTCCTGTGTTTGCTATCTGAATAGTGCTATATTGTGTGAATGCTATAGGTGTATATGTAAGGATGGCTAAATAGACCACATTTTCCTTTAGTTGTCCTATTAAAGTATTGATATTAATAATCCGAAAAAAGGATTATTTTATTTACATTTTAAAATTTAGATTCTTGTATAGGAAACAAGAAGAAATAAAAATAAAGCCTAATGTTTCATATGAGTGTTTTGCTATGTGTCGCTTCTTATTTTAAATTTGACGTATGAGAGACTGGTCATAAGGCTGGTTTTGAGAGGAGCCGCATGTATTTTCTATTTTTCTGGCATGTTTAACTCATCGAAAACCTAGTCTAATCCTACGCACTCCTATGATTAAATACAATATTAATAATTGTCCAAAGAAGAGTATTTAAATGTACAAAATACGGTTTGGTGTTAGTCTCTGCCTATTTCATGGAACCACTTGCAATTATCTCCCCTTGTTTTTATGTTCTGTTTGTCCATTTTGTGCACATGGACTCTTTGGAGGCTCTTCCCCTGGCCTTCCCACTTTGCGTAGCGCCCTGTGGTATTGTCCAGGTGGCGTTCCTGTCTCCTATTTGATCCATGTGCAGATCCCTGTCCCTTTTGCAGAATTGTAAAAAAAATCAATATATTAAGAATTTACAATAAAAGGAATGTTTATTTTAATATGTTAGTATATTGGATTCCATGCATAAAAATTGATTAGTAAAAACATTTTATTTAAAACAAATTACCAGGAAAAAATATCAAAATAGTATTAAAAATTTTGATAAAATTTTCTATGTTAATGTGGTATCTTTCGAAGAGACATGTTAGTTGCGAATGGCTATAACTTGTTCACATTCTTTCGTATTATCTACTATATAGTTAATTATATCATAAAAGATTTTCTAAATAAAATTTTGCGTTTAAATATAATATTTTATTTCTCTAGTATTCTTCCGCTTTGGAAATGGATTTAATAATTTTGTACCGTTCCCCTTTTTAATGTTTACATTCCAACATGACATGAGTTTTGCTAAAGTTACTAATTTTGCAAAGAGGACAGTTTGAAATTATCTAAATTATTCTTTTCCGCTACGCAACCTCACCCGTCAGCCATACATTATGGAGTTATTTAAAATAAAATATGTTGTATTTTTAAAGATTATATGTTTAACCAATATTTCCATGAGTTCATCCAATTTACTCCCCCCATTTTCCCTTTTCTATTTTATATCTTGTTGTTTTCGTATAAAAATCCCTTAATAGTTTGTATATATTTTCCCCTCCCTCCAATATTTCTTAAAGATCCCTATATGTAACAATCACATTTTTTTTAAAAAACTTTAATTTCTTACCAATTATTAATGTTTTAATAAGTAAATTGTTTCTAAAGATATCTATCCCGTTTCTAAAGCTAAAACCAAACCAATATATAGAAATAACTTCGCAAGGCATATTCGGGGGTACTTCTATTTTTAAGAAACGGTTTAAAATATTTGCTTCCTGTAAGGTTCCGTAAAGCTTGCAAACCCCCCCACACACTTTTATTTTCCCTGTACAACGTCTCTTTCTGATATAGTAAAGTTTGTAGACCCATATATAATTTATTATTTCTTTATCTAAGTCTTTTAAAATTTGATATTTCAGATCTAATTATTTTAAAATGTAATTTATGTTACAGTAAAAGTAAGTTTTAGCAACTTGAGTTCGCTCCATATAATGCTTAGTGGCGTTTGTGACCAGATTTCAATACTTTTATTTGCTTTGTCTTTAATATTTTGTAGGTTTCCCTGTTCCTCATTTTCCCCAACGTGGATTCCTAGAGCTTTGACCTTATATTTTATTAAATTGGGAGAGGTCCAGGACTGTTCCTTCTATACTTTCCTATTTTTAACATTTCTGTCTTTTCATGGCTGATTTTAAAAATTAGATGCATTACCAACATTTTCATATTCTTTTTCTAGATGTTCAAAAGAATTGTGGTCTTTTATAAAATTTGTACAATCATCTGCAAGTTGGAGCACTTTAAAATCTTCTCTCATATTTGATATCTTAATTCATTCTATAAGTTTGTTAGTCCATATCTATATTCATAGTATTTCTATTAGGTATAATAGCATGGACAGAGGGCAACCTTGTCGTACTGATATCTGTGTTTCAAATTTTCCGTACTAATTCCATTTACTTGTACTTTTTAAGTTATATCTCTGTACAGGATTTTAGTCCACTTCTGGAAATTTTTTCCAAAACTAATTTTTTCCAGTACCTTCTGTACATAGCTTTGTTCAATTCTGTCAAAAGCTTTCTCTTGATCTAGAAGCACCAATGCGCCTCTTTGATTCTTTCATAACTCTACTATATTTAGACGTATAATTTTTTCCACACTTACCCATTTTCCGATAGATTTAAAACCTCATGTTGAGATTACCTTTTCTCCCCATCCCCCTTGTTGAAGGCGTTTCTATTTGTTCTCTAGTCTGTTGGGCTACTTGGTTTAGTGATGTTTGTATTTCATTATAGTCTCTTTTATCCAGATTTACATTGGTTTTATTTTGAGGATTTTTTCTACATATGTCGCCCCTGCAAACGTAGCTCCTGGTACACAGATTTCACAATGCCTGGCTGCATGCCAGACATTATTACATTTCGGACATTTTCTGTTGTTTTTTTTATACCCGTAGTACCATGGCTTGAGCAGGAAGCCCGTCACATAAAGGTGTGATAGTACTTTTCGGCGTCCTCCTTTTTTATACTGACCATTCTCACTCCTGTTTACACACTAGGGAAACCTCACAATGTTGCCATTTTATGCCTCCTAATTTTAATTTGAAATTTACTCTCCTTTTATTGGATAACTTTCTCCGTTTCCACTTCTAGTGGTAGGCCAGATACAAAAAAGTTCTAATGGTCTACTTTCCATCTCTCTGACTATTGGGGGAGTCGTATAGACTCTGACTCTGCACCTTCTTATATCTAGAAAAATCCCCGTCTAGTATTATTGATGTCTGGTAGTCCATGGGATATATCTCATATTTGCTAAATCCCACGTTTTGAAGGTCATCAATTATATAGATATTTATGCCTTTTACTTTCAAATCAAATAAGATTTCTGCCGGCCAAACGCAGTTTTCAATCCCTCCAAAGTCATAGTTAGACGCACGTCCGAGTGAAAAGCTTTCAAAAAGGCTTTTCCACATCCCTTATCCACTTCTGCTCCGAAGTAGACATTTGATTTGGTATTTGCCTTGATTACTGCTTATTCTTTTCTCAGCCTCTGCCTGAGCTATTCTCAAAACTGAGTAGAGCTCACTCGTAAGTTGAAAATAATGTTGAAAGCTGTGGTCGCACACCACTTATTTCTTGTAAATACTATTTGGAAATGCACCCAGGACTAATAAAATGCAGAGCTGAAACAAGGTTTATAAAGAACTTGCACATGCATCTAAACAAAATGCATATAAAATAAAAAACGTAAGGGGGATAAACCTCTATGAAAAAAAATGCACTCAAAAAAACCAATTGCAAAGAAAACCCCCAAAACAAATTCAAAATCAACTACACTAAAGGTGCTTAGATCCAACATGGATACAAGCAGAATGTTTTCCTAGACTAGTGTTAGCTGTTCGCTAATAATTCTCTCTAAGCCTGCTTTGTCCTGGCCGTTACTACCAAATTGATAAAACACAAAGTAAATATCAGAATTATTTCCTGTTATTAAATTACTAATCAACGAAATATGTCACTATTTAGAATCCGATTTTGAATCACTCAGAGACCCCTCTATTTCCCAAACCGTCATACACACTCATGTTGTGGTAATAAGAACCTGCCATTAAGAGCAAAGATTTATATAAATATTTGTTAAATTGTTGTAAGATCGACTAAATGCAACACAGAAATAGCATTCCTTCCTCTACAGGTACGATACATCTTGACATAGTTGTTGAAAGCATTTAAAATGTATGTGTCTCGTGTCATCGATTACTATGAGACTAAGATATCGATATTGACACATATATCTGTCAAGTCATTGATATCCATTAGATTAAAACACGATATTGACACGTGTATCTGTGTCAAGTCATCCATTAGATTAAAGCACGATATTGACACATGTATCTGTGTCAGGTGATTGACATCCATTAGATTAAAACACGATACTGACACATGTATTTGTGTCAAGTCATTGACATCCATTAGATTAAAACACGATATTGACACATGTATCTGTGTCAGGTGATTGACATCCATTAGATTAAAACACGATATTGACACATGTATCTGTGTCAGGTGATTGACATCCATTAGATTAAAACACGATCTTGACACATGTATCTGTGTCAGGTGATTGACATCCATTAGATTAAAACACGATATTGACACATGTATCTGTGTCAGGTGATTGACATCCATTAGATTGAAACACGATATTGACACATGTATTTGTGTCAAGTCATTGATATCCAATAGAATAAAACACGATATTGACACATGTATTTGTGTCAAGTCATCGACTTCCATGAGCATAAGCCGCGATATTGTCAAATATATATCTGTGAAATACCATGGGCTTCCACGAGATGAAGAGACTTTAATTTGAAATGTATCTGTGATAGGCCATCGACTGCCATTAAATTAAGAGATTTTATTTTGAAACCTATATATGTACATTGCCATTGGTTTCTAAGATATTAAAATATTAATATTTGTGACATCATGTCTGTTTTCAGACTATTAAGAAACGTTAAAATCGATTTCATTTGTTAAATGCCAATACGTTTCATAATATTAAGTTACGTTATCCATGTGCCATGCTATCGGTTGGAATGAAAGAAAGTGACGTAGGTTTACAACTTATATATATAACAATGCACTCAAGTGTCCATGAAATTAGGTGCATTTAGTTTGAAACATATTCCTGGTTTGTCATCACTTCATTGAGTTTAAGAGAAATTAATTTTGAATTTATATCTGTGATATGCTTTCTGATCCCATGCAATTACGTGGCGTTGATTAGAATTATACAACTGTCCTGCCATCAGTTTCTACGCGATTAGGAGACATTGATTTTGTTTTTAAGTATATCCATGTCATGCCAATGGTTGCAATGACATTAAGGGAATTTAAATTTACAATTTATATTTGAACCAGGCCATAGGTTTCAATGATAAATTAAGACACTAATTTAACACGTATAGTTGTGCTATGCCGTCGGTTTCAGTGCAATTAAGCATATCACATGTGTGTGCATGCGATTTTGATTTTTATCGTAGCTTTTAACGATTTTCAGTCATATCGACACAATGACTGCTGTGTGGCAGTTTTTAATGATGTCTAGCATTGCGACACCATGTCGTAGACATGTAGCATGAGGTCCAATCCAGACACATTATCCTGAAACCAGGACAATCAATACTTACACTAACCTCTTACTGCTAAGTTCCAAGCGAGGCTGCTGCTAGTACCATATTTTTCTAAGTCTTTGGTATCCCTCAGCCGGGGATTGAACCCACGATCTACTGCATCCGAGGCAGACACTCTAACCACTTAGGCCACCGGAGCGGTACATATCGCAGCATACTTAACTGATCAATGGAAAATGAAACTGTTATTAATTTTGTGTGATTCCTTCCTCTAAGTGAAGAAATTTAGTAGGCAACTAAATTTTAAATTAGGGCTGTGAAGATTGCTTTGAATTGTTCACAAAGCAAATATCTTCCTACGCATAATTCTGATGTCTATCAGCATATATGAGGCGATCTCAAGATTATTGCATATCAAGTGTTTCTCGGCATATATGAGTCAATCTCAATATTATTATCAGGTGTTTCACATCATATATGATGCAATCTCAAGATTATTACATTTCAAGGGTTTCTCAGCATTATAACAAAAGAAAATCTTCGTTTAAAATGGTCTAAATAAAATCTATGTTTGATAGACTTATAATTATTAATACCTGGCTAAATCGATTGGCGTTAAAATTAATACAATTGGTATAAAAGAACAATGTGTTTTGCAACAAATCTCAGTTGTAGAATGGCTATAAGCTATGTGTAGTGGGGACATTTGATATGATTCAACTGTTTTCCATTTTTCTGGTCTTGTACATAGCCATATTAGATAGAATCCACTTTTCAAGATGTGGTCTGCTTCTGCAGTCTAAAAACAATACAAGCAGAATCTTTACAGCACACTCCCCCCCCATGGCCTCAGTGACATTAATCATTTGGTTTGACAGACCTAGCTCTATGCTCTATGTAGTGAAAACAATAGGCATTTGTGTTTATGCAAATTAACTAAATGATTATTTACAAGACATATGATTAGTTTTGGATTTTGAAAATGATGATATTATAGACACTATAATAGATTAAGTCTCTCTAACTAGCAAGAATAACTCTTATATCGTTTTGAAAGAAATATAAATTTTATACTTGAATTCTAACAATCTTTGCCAATCCTTACCCATAATATTCATTTATTTAAGATTTATATTTTGAGCGAGATGTTGAAGGTCAGCATGAGTCTGATCAGATATATTATAACCATTTATATGTTTTCAAGCCAACTTCCGGACAACTCATTAGTGAGATATCAAAATTTTAGTTTAATGAAGGAAAGAGATTCTGTGTACCAGAAACAATCAAGCTAGTTGTAGAAATATGATATCAGTATGTCTCCTGTGAAGTCCGCTAGGTTGTATTATAAATGCAGAGCTTTTGAAGAGGCCTCCGGAAAACGTTAACCTCTTCGATGAAAAGCCCCCTTCCCTTTACATGTCCACCCTAGGGGACAAAAGCGAATGCGTTGGGGCAGTTCAGGCGTCTCAGCCTGTTGCCCCAAACCCGGAAAAGCAAAAGCGAAGGAACAGTTCAGGCGGCATGGGCAGCAAGACCATCTACACCGAACTCACTGACAATCTCAAGTCGAATGAAAACCCATGTAAAATCTAGCCTATTCCCCCTCCATTCCAGCCACCCCGGACAACGCTGATTCACTACGGGTGGAGATTCCTACTCGTAATAAGGAGCATTCTCCAAAACCCGTATTGAATACAACCCTTCTCGAGGTGGAGGGCACTACAACTTAAGGCCTTCCTTTGGCACGATAAGAGACGGGTCGAAAAACCAAACATGATCGCTTAGACTACCGTACCAAACAAACCAACTAACAAAACTCCAAATTATTATAAATAATCAAAAAAGGACCTACTTCTAAGATTGGATAACACATTTGGACCAAAATACAAGTACACCCTGTTCACTAAATTCCAACTCTACTATATTCCAAATTCACAACCCCAACACGAGATATACGAGCATTTGCACAGGTGGCTAACAAACCATCGGTATAGAGAAGTTCACTAGCACAACTGGACATGATTTGACCACAAAGGCTATCCATCACTGTTACCGTCAATACCAGCCATCGGAACACCCACTGATGCCATCAACCACAGGAAGGAGACTACTGCTGTTACCAGTCCAGAGGAGCGTTTTCGCTGCCTGGTTCCTTGCTCTCTCCTGCCGTCTTTTCCACGCTGCCGGACGTATTGTCGCTTGTGTACTCTCCTAAGAATGTCAAATGTAAAAGGTCAAACCAAGTAGGGTAGGCATAATTCACAATACATAAACTTTGCCCAGCTTGTGGCTACGAGAACAGCCAGGGGCCACGGGGCCAGCCAGGGACCTTAACCAGAAAAAATTGAATCAGCTGTGAATTTGGAGACCGAGAAAGAGAAACCATTAAATAAATATGTAGCCTAGACATTTGGTTTGTTTGCTCTACCAGCTAATTCCCCAAAGTAGCTGCCACCCACCCCACACAGCTACAACATATGGTTGGCAATATCAATCATGACTTGATTTCTTCGGTAATAAGACTGGCATTCTGAAATTGTGTCTCAAACTGCTACTACTACTGCTACTACTACTACTACTACTACTACTACTACTACTACTACTACTACTACTACTACTACTACTACTACTACTACTACTACTACTACTACTAATAATAATAATAATAATAATAATAAAAATATAATAGTAAAAATACAATTGTTCATTCATAATTCAGAACACTGACCCATTAGAATGTGCATGGAGCAAGTTCTTTGTATTGTAATACAATTTTTAAGGAGATGCGCATTTAGTTTAAGCAATTTGTAGGTTTGTGTGATTAGATGTTTGTTTAATGGAATTCGGTGCAATGGGAAATATTCCTCAGGACGTAATAATTAGTCAATTACTATGAGCATACGTCACGGAAAGTGTTAGTGAGTTTCTGAAATGCCATGGCCAATGAGTAGCAAATTCAGACCCAATCCGCATGACTGTCTCTGTCGTGATTTATCACTTTATTAAACCTTGCGGTTTACATCAGTATTGTGACTACAGCAGCAGTAGTTATGGTAGTAAACCGGTAAATTACACAATGGAATAAATGAGAAAGGACTCGGTAGATACCATTTATGTTGCCACAGTGGCAAATGTGATGTAGGTTTACTGGGGTGATGTGCCTTGAAACGGTAGATCGATTGGCCTCAGGTGGGCAGTTAAAATAGTATCCCATGTTAGAGAGAGTTGTACAGTTTCTACGGTGTGAATTACTAGCGGAACGGAAAGTTAATGTAAAGAAACTGTGAGGATGTGCAATTGATGGTTAATTGGCAGGTTGTAAATAATGTGGTCTTGCATTGATTATTGTAAAATTTATGTATAGAATGGACACGTCGGGCCTTCCAACTTACAACTGAAATTGTATAGTAGTCTTTGTAAATATGGGGCAAACTTATGACTTTTAGCGGGATTCGAGCCAGAGTTTTGACATCGCTCTGTCAAGCAAAAGACCCCTGGCTTGTAACAGTATCTTGATCGTGAGTCTTACTTAGCAGGAATGGTTGATGATACGGTTTGTCTAATCTTTATGTATGTTTGGTACAAACATCGCTAAATTAGTTATCGTAATTTTACTTGTATCATTTTGAATAAAATACCTAAAATTTGTATAAATTTGTCTAAAGCTGGATTTTTATATACAAAAGTGGATAAATATTTCGTATTTCTCCATATAGCGGACATGCAGTAATAAAATGGAAATCATTTTCGATGTTAACGTTAAAAAGTTGACACAATCTTTCATCATCGCAAATACCTTCATATCTTCCAGTGTTACCTCTGACAGGCATATTACCCACTCTAAGCATACTGGTTATACAACAACGATCTTTATCTCCCAACAATTATAGATATCTTTGACAAGCAAATTATATTCCCAAAGACCTATAGAAACGCAGTCTTTCAATAGACTTAATTCATACTGAACCCGTCAATATCTAGGGCTTTCTTTAGCAATAATAATAATAATAATAATAATAATAATAATAATAATAATAATAATAATAATAATAATAAGAAGAAGAAGAAGAAGAAGAAGAAGAAGAATTTATATATTATTATTATTATTATTATTATTATTATTATTATTATTATTTTTATTATTATTATTATTATTATTATTATTATTATTATTATTATTATTATTATTATTATTATTATTATTATTATTATTATTATATCTAAGTCAACACGATTTCAGCAGGTTTCTTTCCGTCCTCTACAATTCTCCGTCTCCAAGAAAGTCATGTTAAAATATATGTATAACACAGGACTTGGCCGGAAAGAAATCTACCGGCGGGAAGGTCAACATTTCTGCTTGCTGTATCATACCGTGCTATTTTTGTTATTCTTTTTTCTCACGCGTGTAAATGTAAGTAATTGTTTTAATTTGTCACGCTTGGATGAATGCTAATTTCCTACAGGTAAGACAAGGTAAAATCTTGTCACCTAGCGGAGACATGTGACATGGGGTGAAATGGTCACATTGTGAAGGCATAATAAACTCTACACCACAATCCGGCATTCTTGGATTATAGGGCTTTCCAGCTGATTGTTTCCTAAACTTCCACTAGTCTGACTTTCCGATAGAAAAGGAGGATCGATCCATCTTCATACGCATGTAAGTGCCTATTAAATATACATTTGTATATGATAGTAACGTGTAACGTTGTATATAATTATGAATACATACATCTTGCGAACGAGCGCCGATCACACCTTTTGTCCTTACACCATACGTTTTACCACGTCTTCAAAAGAACACAATCTTGGTACCATATCTTGGTACAAACATCTAATTCTAATTCTAATACCTTGTATTATCGAGACTATGGTATGCCATTTTTTACTTTAAGACAGTATTGAATAATCTGTCACTTGAAAAGCAACTTGACTTTTATCAGTTTCTTAAACTTCGACAAAACATTGATCACGTTCAAAACATTTAAGTTTTATTTGGTTAAAGGCCCTATACATACACACAAGATGCGCAAATGCCATCACGTCATAGTGGTCATGTACTCAGGCTATGCCGAGTTGTGGTCACTGTTAATAAGTATTCAGCACGTTACAACTTAAGTCAAATAAAAAACATAAGTGGTTTGAACTTTTTGTTGACATCTTATTACATAGTTTCACATGTCAGACGCCACAATAAGGCCATCTAGGCCCTGCCTGCTGTAATAATCCATTAAAATGTATAGGTTTTTAAGTGCTCATTTAATTAGAAACAAAAATAGCAATGAAATGTTAGGAACATCTGCAAGATTTGTTGCGGACGTCACGTGATCAAATAAAATGTTAATTTGACCAGTAATTAGCTTCAGCGAAGTGTTGTGTGCTTCCTTAGTAGTACGTTACTGCTTGTTGACAATTATTATTTAGTATTTAAAAGTGAGAGGAATATTTTTTTTTAAAAAAAAAAAAAACTTTTGGATGAAACTGTTGCATAGTTTATGCAAAAATAAGTTTATAAGTAAATGTTATGAGAGAAATCTTGTGAAGCAGTTTTAAAAGTAAATATTCTGAGACAACCTTTTTGAAGCACTTTTATAAGTAAAACGTTTGTATATATAAAAAATACAAATCATATGGCGAAAAACAACCCTTTCAAGCGTACTGGATCCACCAAGGGATCACGTGTGTCAGGGATTAATTAAAATAGATGCAATAAACTGACGACGAACAGTACGAAACTAGTAACTAACTAGCCTAAGGCTAGTTAGTTACTAGTTTCGTACTGTTTGTCGTCAGTTTATTGCATCTATATATATATATATATATATATATATATATATATATATATATATATATATATATATATATATATATATATATATATATATATATATATACATATATACATATATATATATATATATATATATATATATATATATATATATATATATATATATATATATATATATATATATATATATATATATATATATATATATATATATATATATATATATGCATGCAGTCTGGACAGAAAGGCATCACAAATTTGTGTATTTTCTTTACTTATGGTTTCCATAGTTTTGCAACATCATCATCAAATATAAGTTTAAAAAAAGACTTTTCGCCGCTTGATTCCAAGGTCAAAATAATGGTTGAATTATTACGATATTTTTCGATGCACATTCACATTCGTTATCAACAACAACATAATCCATAAAAATGTCCTCCGTACAAACAATAATAAAATTAATTATGTAATGTTGTAATAAAATCACATATACTTTCATCGAGTTGTATTTGTATGCTTTCATTACGGAATATGTCTGATGCTATATGGTGGTTTAGTGTGGCCGACTGATCTACGGCGATCCCCTTGAAAGGTCACTCACACATTGTAACTCTGTCGAAAGTGGGTATGTGAGAAATATTGCCACTATCTTCCCCTGCGTGGGTTGTTCTCCGCGAGTTCTTTCTGCAATAATAATAATAATAATAATAATAATAATAATAATAATAATAATAATAATAATAATAATAATAATATAGTCGCATATGCACTGTGTGCTTCGCTACTGCTTATAGTTGTAGGCTGTACCAGAGGCCCCTGCCAGGTGCTCTCCTTGCCCTGGGCTGGGCGATGACTTCCCTGGAAGCGCACAAGGCCCTGGCTGGAAGTCACCTTGTTGGGGTGAGATTGCTCTTCCAAGGAGGCGCGTAGCCTTAGATCTAGGCCTTTAGCCCTAGTGCCAGGCCTTTCGCTTGCGCTTGACCTTTGACCTTTTGGTGTCCTACATCACGTACAGGCAGAACACGGCCGATTGAGGAAGGGGCGACGAGCACGGGGCAAGGAGGTCGCCACCGCACTATCTGCATCGCATCTGGCCGTCGTTGTTTTCCCAGTGGTTGCGTCCCCTTGTGTGTCTGGATTCTCCATCGGCGCCAGCAAGTCCTTATGGTGGTGGTGTTCTCAGAGGATGTCATAATAACCGCAATGGACGTGTCGTTGCTTTGTGATCAAATTATGTCTAGTGCGGCTAGCCGACTACGTATTGCCATTTTTGTGTAAGCCACCTGTGCAATGTCGTCAATTGCTTGAGTTGTGTAATTTTAACGAGGTTTAATACTAGTGAGTTTGAATTTTGGGTACAGAGTGTACATAACTGGTTCTGAAGTGGTACCAATCGATAAGGCTAAGCGCCGGTTGTTTTGTTCTTAGAAGAAGTTTTACTTTAGTGTTAGAATTTTGACGGCGGATCGAAAGGGTCAAGGTTGAGTAAGGGCCAACCAAAGAGGCCTTGTGTACCAAAAAGACCCAAAATTGTAGCTCGTGTGTATATACCCTCTGTTCTTAAAAGGGTATTATGGGCTTGTCCGGTGTAGGGGAGGGCCTTTGCTTCGAAAAAGGGCCGCTTTTTCCGGAGGGGGTTTAGGGGCGTGATACAGAACCGTCCCTTATTTTGGTTTTGTGGGTGTGTTTTTTCTGTTATTGTAGTTTTATTTATCTAGGGTAGTGTGTGCGGGGTTTGTGGGGCAGCGGATGTTGTTGGCAGGCTGCCTCTTGATAGTTGGCTTTGAGAGTTATCTGTCCTGTTCTGATGGGGTTGTGTTGGTTATAGTAGGGGGGGTGCGTAGTAGGGGGTTCGGGGCCTGTGGGGCAGCAGTTATTGCTGTGATATGCCCCTTATTTGTTGGCTATTGCTGAACGTTATGGGTAGATAATCTTTTCTGTTAATTGTGTGGGGTGATTGCATTCTGGGGCGGAGAGCCTGGGTTGGATTCCATCGCACTTGTGAGTTAGGGCTATGGTGGGGGACAGGTCTTGTGGGGCAGTAGGTTGGGCTACCACGGCTGCCTCTTGCCTTTGTTAATTACTACTCTTCCCCGAGGTGTAGCGCGGTGGGTTATATAGAAAGAGATTGATAATCTTTTCTGTTGATTGGGTGGGGTGATTGCATTCCGAGGCGGGGAGTGTATGTTGAGTCCTACCGCATTTGTGGGTTTGGGATAGGGTGGGGGCCAGGTCTTGTGGGGCAGTAGGTTGGCTGCTCCTTGGCTTTTGTTAATGACTACTCTTGCCTGGGGTTAGTGCGGTGGGTCATTTTTATTTAGAAAGGTGGGTATACTTTATTATCATTTCAGAGATTTTGTGATGGCGATTGAAATTTATAATCCGGCTTTGACCTGGGTTTGATCCTCTATGATGTCATCATTGGGTTATATTCTGTCAGGGTGATGGCTTGGTTTGCCATCACATGGTAGGCGAGGGAGGAGTCTATATTTTCTGTTGTTGATGATGGGTGCTTTGGAAGTGGCGCTAACTGTCCCAGTTCTTGTGTAGTGTTCGATCTGGGCGGTCACTACTGTCGCGTTGTTACTGTGTTGTTCTGAGAAGTATGTCGGTTCTCTATTGGCTCCGTTGATGTTGTGAGGTAGGTAGTTAGTTGTGTTGTGGATGAGAGAGGGGAGAAAAGGGTTTATGGGGTGGGTGGGGTGTATGCTTCAAGGTGGAAGGTTTAAGAGTTGATCTATTTTGTTTATGTTATGCAGGAAGATTAGTATGATTTTGTAAGTGTATTCTGGGTTTGGTTTGAGCCCCTGTCGTAACAGATCCGGATATCTGGTAGGCGGATTGATTCTACGTTGGAATTCTATTAGGTTGTACCTTCGGCTTTGATGACCTGGACAGTCCTTGAGAATATGTTGAAGGGTTTCCAGCTATGGGTAGTGTGGGCAGGTGGCACTGGTATCAGCCCTTTCCTGAATAAACTGTCAGTATTTGGTCTGCAGGGAAGTCTTACCTGTCCGAATCTTGTTGATGATCCTCTTTTCCTGCTTTAATTAATGTGTGCGAGATCTGGGATTGTCTGAAATTTGGGGCTGTACATAGCATGGTTCCCTTACTTTGGTATCATTGATCCAAATTACTTGTGCTTGTCAGGTTGAGTTGGTATATGTCTTAACAGCGCTGTAGACTTCCTGTGTGCTGAGTGCAAGGTTGGTTACTTGTGGTAGCAATGTGCTCTGTTTTGCTACTAGGTCAGCATTTGTTGTTCCCACTTAAATGTATGTGGGAGGGATCCCAAAGGAAGTATACTAATTTTTGGTTGTGGTTGAGTTCACGAATCGTCATGAGGGTACACTGCCGAATTCTGGGCCATAAACCAGGCACTCAAATGGGACAAAAAGCAAAGGCAATCTTTCTGCAATACATATAGTGGCTGCTTTTATTACCCCAACATGGGGAGAAAATGGCGTTAAAGTAAATACAATCCAAGTCATCCATATACTTTAATCATGGAACAGTCAAATGCTTTTAATCATGAGGTACTTATATGTTTACTTTACCACGTGTTCAGTTACGAATAGTATATTTTGATATGTATTGTTGAAGGATTAGAACATTTCTCACAAGTGTCAGAAGTATGCGACTGACAAGTTGATTTGACCAAACGGAATCACTTCGTCTGAATATTATTGTAACTTTAAACAGTAAATTACTCATCGAAACCATACAACATAACGTGTACGTGTAGCTAGATTGATCAGACCAGTTAATCCAGTTTGCAAGACGTTTTTTTTTTTTTCAACGGCTGCACTTTTCAGGACGCAAATGTGTTTTAATTAATGTTGATTATTGCGAAATAGTACACAACCTAAGATGGAACCTCGGAGTGCAAACAAGTTGTGTGTACTATGATTGCAGTAGAAGGTTATGTGATGAAATACATCAATCATGTGATCAAATAGAACGATGTCCTTGACTCTTGTTTTACAACGATCAACATACGCGAGAAAGAGCATTAATCTAACCCCTGTCTAGACTTATTATGCTGTGGGTTACCCATAATGCCTTGGTAGAGAGGTAGGCCTATTAATTTGGCGTCGACTATACTGATGACGTATGTTAAGTCATAAAATTATAAAAACTATATTGCGTCCTTTAAAAATGAACAATATACAAAGTCGCAAAATTGCGTATAAAGAAGGCTAATAAAATTCAACATGTTTTGAAGATATGCTAATGTTTCAAAAATACATTTAATTTAAATTATTCTATTCAAATAATTGATCGCCTCAATGTCTCGAATTACTTTTCTGGAAACGAATGAAAGGTTATGACGTTTTAGAAATTATTCTTGCATTCACTTTGCTGATATTGATTTTATTGAAATTTCGTTGCTCAACTCTGACCAAAAACAAAAAATTAGATTAGGTTTTAATCCGACATTGTACAAAGAAGAAAACTAATTAGGAATACTCTGTTTGTTGCTTAGTTAGTAAACGTTATACTTTTATTATCATCTGAGATAGTGTATGTCGTGCTTATTATTTACTCACATAGTGCGTGTCGTATGCTTATTATCAACTAACATGATGCATGTTATATACTTATTAGCAAGTTATATATTTTATGTCGAGCTTATTACCAACTGCCTGTAAGTGCTATATACTTATTAGCACTGACATAGTGCGTGTTATATACTTATTAGCACTGACATAGTGTGTGTTATATACTTATTAGCACTGACATAGTGTGTGTTATATACTTATTATCTACTAACATAGTGTGTGTTGTATACTTATTAGCACTAACATAGTGCGTGTTATATACTTGCTATCTACAGATATAATACACGTTATATACTTATTAGCAACTGATTTTGTGCGAGATATATACTTATTAGCAACGTAATTGTGAGTGTATTATACTTGCTAGTGACAAAGATGTTTATTCTATTTAACAACTCAGATACCCGTTATGTATGCATGCAACCACATTCCGGCTCAAGCCTAAACATTTTGAAATTCAAATAACTGGACAGAAAGATTACTTCAACAAGTGAATTATTATATCACCACGCCAACATGTATTAATTTTCTGGGTATGTTAAGTTTTACAACTAACGGGTTGCCGAATTTATTTACACTTTATATATTTAATAGGAAAATCAACTCCATTTTAAAGCATTTTATTAAAATAATCCCTTTTTATACATTTTGTTTACCTTATTTTTATAAATATAGCCATAGAACCAACCTGGATAAGCTACCGTAGCATAAGACTTTCCTCACACTGCCTCTGTACTAAATAGCCTGCTTGCGCTGCTTTGCCTTACAGCATCAACCAAAACCAAACTAATCAAAATATGTGTCAGATGGAAAATTATGTATTAGTAGGTGGCGCTGTTTTTCCCTGTCAGTTTTAAGCGGCTTATTTTCAATTCTGGGGTAGAAATTGGATGATTTTTACATCATTTTATCGCTATAAATACTATTAGGCTCGAAACTATCTAATGCATCATAAAGTCAGATATATACAATTATATATATATATATATATATATATATATATATATATATATATATATATATATATATATATATATATATATATATATACTACACGTTTAATGTCAAATATTTTTAAAATAACTATGATTAAGGTTGTCGTTATGATACCATATAATCAAGTGAAGAAATAAAAAAAAATTACAGGAATAATCCATTTATATAAACATTGGAATTATTGTATTGGAGAAAAACATTTGCCTTGTTAGGTCCAATCACAAAAGATTAAAAATTTCAATGATTCCAGTTCGAAGTATTTCACATAACGATAGCAACTTCTTCCTTTCTACGCAAGGAAAAGCAATATTCTGGACTCGCAAAGCGCATTTTAGACATTTCAGAAACACTAGAGCTCTTATTTTGGTGATGATATGGATACAGTTTTTGGTCACCTATTCAGAATTCGAATTTAACTGCAGAAAGGACCAATGCATGTGAAATATATGACATCTAAATAGACAGAAGTTTCAAAAACACTTTGTTGCAGAGAAAATGGTTCGTCACCAGAACTAGATTTGGGGACAATTGTCTCTTGTGCACGGCTTCAAGAAATTATATCAGTAACCTCTAGGTTGGGTACAAATAGAGATAAACGTCTTCCTAAAAAAATGGTGCTAGCAGCTGCTTCACTTGGCGCTCAGCATTAAGAGGTTTGTATTAGGACTGGTCGGCCTGGTGTCATGATAATGTGACTGGATGGGACATAATGCTTCATGTCTGCGGCATGATGCCCAGTGCAGAACTTCACTATAAACTGCCACACTGCAGACATCGTAGCGGTATGACTGAAAAATTGTTAAATTTACGTAAATAATCACACACACACACACACACACACACACACACACACACACACACACACACACACACGTGATCCATTTGTGATGACCCATGAACTCCAGTTAGGATCTGTCATCAATAAAAATGTGAGTATCTATGTTTGTTTAAACATTCACAACAATTTGTGTATTGTCAAGCATCTTTTTAAGCTATGATAGAAAAGTAACATAAGCATTTATTTAATATAATATACAAAGTCTTATATTGTTTCTCTATCGATCCGAACTGTCTGTTTGTATGTCTCTTTCTCAGACTGTCAAGCTGTCGCCTTATATCGTTTACTGAGTATATGATTTAATGAGAGAGAGAGAGAGAGAGAGAGAGAGAGAGAGAGAGAGAGAGAGAGAGAGAGAGAGAGAGAGAGAGAGAGAGAGAGAGAGAGAGAGAGAGAGAGAGAGAGAGAGCACAGAACTCCTTCAATCATGGCACTATCTGAGCAAAGATATAAACAAATTCATTAATTAGTCATGCAATCCTTGGTTAGTATAGAAAGAAAAAAAACTTGACGTAATATCAATTATATTGTTATTAATAACACTAAGAATGTAGTCAAATTAAACTTAATATAAATGTCGCTTTGATACTTCTTTCTTAAATTATCTAGAATCTGAAAGCATTTGTCTACTTAATATCAAAACTACCACTCACGTGTGAAATTGAAATTGAATCACGACATTTAAATAAAATTTACATTCAGCTTCAAGTAATATTTATTTTATAGTTTTGCTTTTGATTAAGATTTTGTGCAATCAATTCCGAAAACAATGTTTTTCTTGTGTCCAGGTTCATGCAATCGTTTGTGAAACCAGTTTCTTTTTGTCCAGGTTTGTTTGCTTTACAGCTTTTGTTCAAGTTTCGGATTGAGTACTGATTGCAGTCGATCTCTTTCTAATATCAAGCTTATGCATAATCGAATTTTTATTGCCTAACATAACAAGTTTTTAGTTTTGCTAAAAAAAATCCTTTTCTCCCCGACTTTCTCACCTATGTTCTCGTCTAGCAATAATGAAAAGGTACACTCAAATTGATTTATTTCACACGTATACACAAATCCATTAATAACTTGTACCATATGTGTTAATACGTATATACTAGGTTTCATTTATCAAACATAAAATCCAGGGATGACATATTCTATCACATAATTAACCGTTATGGGGAGGAATAAAAGCCAATTCATTACCAGTTCTTTTTGTGCAGTTGATTTAAAAGAATCATATAAGACAGGTAAGAAATATAAGAAATACTTAATAACGTTGCTATGTGGATAAAATATTCGATTACACCAATAACAGCAATATTTATTCATCATCATCTACTGCAGTATGCAAAATTTAACGAAAAAGGTGAACAAATTTAATCTGCAATCATCAGTCAGTTGTGTTCGCATTGCTTCGCCGTTGTACTAAGTTCAAATCTGCAGACTCCCATCTACGTCCTACCACCCACATGTTTTAACACTTACATGCTGGCATTTCTCGTCCATACCACTATTGTTCAACTTTACCTTTACTAGGGGATTTATTTCATATCAACCAGCTGCTAAAAGTTTACAGGCGAATATTGTTACAATTGCACAACTGCAGTAAAATTGATGTGTGTGTGTGTTTGTGTAAGTATGTGTGTGTATGTATGTGTGTCTGAGAGAGAGAGAGAGAGAGAGAGAGAGAGAGAGAGAGAGAGAGAGAGAGAGAGAGAGAGAGAGAGAGAGAGAGAGAGAGAGAGAGAGAGAGAGAGAGAGAGAGAGAGAGAGAGAATGTTTCATATAGTGTAAATATCTGTGAAAAGTTTTCAGAAGCGTTGCTTGGCTTAGTTGGGTTCTTTGATAGAATAGTAGCTGGATGTATACTGTTAAGTTGATTTCCAGCTAAAAAAAAATTATCCCGAATGTCTGTTCAGCCCCCCTCTCCTCCAGAACAACACAAATATTCATAATGATTTTCTTCTTACATGCTGCCTGCGCTACCATGATCTAAAATAACCCTCTAGTAAACTTGACATACAAGATATGCTAGCTGCCGTGACACAAACTGATGAACTAACTACGTTCATATACAATGATATATAGCTACATTGACATAAAATGATACAACAGCTACAATGATATATAGATACCGTGACATAAAATGATACACTAGCCACAACGATATATAGCTACCGTGACATAAAATGATACACTAGCCACAATGATTATATAGCTACTGTGACATAAAATGATACAATAGCTACCTTGATATAAAATTAACCTCTAGTAACCTTGATATACAATGATTTGCTAGCTGCCGTGACACAAAATGTTGCACTAGCTACCTTCATATACAATGATATATAGCTATCTTGACATAAAATGATTAACTAGCTACAATGATATAATGATATATAGCAAACGTGACATAAAATGATACACTAGCCCCAACGATATATAGCTACCTTGACATAAAATGATACACTAGCCACAACGATATATAGCTACCTTGACATAAAATGATACACTAGCCACAACGATATATAGCTACCTTGACATAAAATGATACACTAGCCACAACAATATATAGCTACCTTGACATAAAATGATACACTAGCTACCTTGATATAAAATTAAACTCTAGAAACCTTGATATTTACTGATATGCTAGCTGCCGTGACATAAAATGATGAAACTAGCTACCTTTATATACAATGACATATAGATACCATGACATAAAATGATGCACTAGCTACCTTCATATACAATGACATATAAATACCCTGACATAAAATGATGAACTAGCTACCTTCATATACAATGACATATAGATACCCTGACATAAAATGATGCACTAGCTACCTTTATATACAATGACATATAGATACCCTGACATAAAATAATGAACTAGCTACCTTTATATACAATGACATATAGATACCCTGACATAAAATAATCAACTAGCTACCTTTATATACAATGACATATAGATACCCTGACATAAAATAATGAACTAGCTACCTTTATATACAATGACATATAGATACCCTGACATAAAATAATGAACTAGCTACCTTTATATACAATGACATATAGATACCCTGACATAAAATGATGCACTAGCTACCTTTATATACAATGACATATAGATACCCTGACATAAAATGATGCACTAGCTACCTTCATATACAATGACATATAGATACCCTGACATAAAATGATGAACTAGCTACCTTCATATACAATGACATATAGATACCCTGACATAAAATAATGAACTAGCTACCTTTATATACAATGACATATAGATACCCTGACATAAAATGATGCACTAGCTACCTTTATATACAATGACATATAGATACCCTGACATAAAATGATGCACTAGCTACCTTTATATACAATGACATATAGATACCCTGACATAAAATGATGCACTAGCTACCTTCATATACAATGACATATAGATACCCTGACATAAAATGATGAACTAGCTACCTTCATATACAATGACATATAGATACCCTGACATAAAATAATGAACTAGCTACCTTTATATACAATGACATATAGATACCCTGACATAAAATGATGCACTAGCTACCTTTATATACAATGACATATAGATACCCTGACATAAAATGATGAACTAGCTACCTTCATATACAATGACATATAGATACCCTGACATAAAATAATGAACTAGCTACCTTTATATACAATGACATATAGATACCCTGACATAAAATGATGCACTAGCTACCTTTATATACAATGACATATAGATACCCTGACATAAAATGATGAACTAGCTACCTTTATATACAATGACATATAGATACCCTGACATAAAATGATGAACTAGCTACCTTTATATACAATGACATATAGATACCCTGACATAAAATGATGAACTAGCTTCCTTTATATACAATGACATATAGATACCCTGACATAAAATGATGAACTAGCTACCTTTATATACAATGACATATAGATACCCTGACATAAAATGATGCACTAGCTACCTTTATATACAATGACATATAGATACCCTGACATAAAATGATGAACTAGCTACCTTCATATACAATGACATATAGATACCCTGACATAAAATGATGCACTAGCTACCTTTATATACAATGACATATAGATACCCTGACATAAAATGATGAACTAGCTACCTTTATATACAATGACATATAGATACCCTGACATAAAATGATGCACTAGCTCTATGTTACACTAGCCACAATTATATATAGCTACCTTGACATAAAATGATGTGTTAGCTTCCTTAAAATAAAACAATAACTTAGCTATCTTGACATAAAACGATACATTAGCTAACATGATAGAATATGATACACTAGCTACCTTGTTATATAGCTACCTTTATGTAGAGTGATACTCAATATACCATGATATGTAATGATATATTATCTATATTGACTTAAATGATACATTAGTTACCTTGACATAAATGATACCATAGCTACTTTGACGTAAATGATACAATAGCTACCTTGACATAAATGATACAATAGCTACCTTGACATAAATGATACCATAGCTACTTTGACATAAATTATACCTTAGCTACCTTGACATAAATGATACAATAGCTACCTTGACATAAATGATACAATAGCTACCTTGACATAAATGATACCATAGTTACTTTGACATCAATTATACACTAGCTACCTTGACATAAATGATACAATAGCTACCTTGACATAAATGATACAATAGCTACTTTGACATAAATTATACCTTAGCTACCTTGATATAAATGATACAATAGCTACCTTGACATAAATGATACAATAGCTACCTTGACGTAAATGATTCGACAGCTACTTTGTCATAAATTATACAATAGCTACCTTGACATAAATGATACACTAGCTACCTTGATATAAATGATTCGATTGCTACTTTGACATCAATTATACAATAGCTACCTTGACATAAATGATACAACAGCTACCTTGACATAAATGATACATTAGCTACCTTGAGATATAATGATACATTAGCTACCTTGAGATAATTGATACATTACCTACCTTGATATTTAAGATACAACAGATACCTTGATATAAAAATTATACCCTACCTACGTTGATACTAAATTATTCAATAGCTACTTTACTATAAAATGATATTCTAGCTACCTTAATATAAAATGACACACTAGCTACCTTGATATATAGCTGTCTTGATATTAAATGATAAACTAGTTACTTTCATATAAAATGGTACACTTGTGACCTTCGCATAAAATGATGCGCTAAATATGTTTCCATGCACGTTTCTATGACGTTAAATGCCTTTTTAAAAAGTCGACGACCTAATCAGAGCACAAAGCATATCAAAGTAGAATGGTTTTAAACTTTATATTGTCATCCCATCGATCAATGGTAGTAAAAGGAAAGACTGGTTTCATTTCCTTAATTTATGCATATATATTTGTCTGACTTTTTTGCACCGCGTTGTTAATAATGTAATACGAAGCTGAACCAATACATTTTATTTTTTAGTTTCAGTTGTTTCTCACTTTTTAATCTGAAACAGTTCTTAGTCGTTCTGACAATCTTCGAATGATTAGTATCAAACCTCGAATAATATATACGAAATTAAACTTTTGCTAAGAGATTCATATAGAGGAACTAAAAACAACAACAAACAAAAAATACATGTACTGTAGTAAGACTCCTCAAACTGGGGATTGTCAGGCCGAACACTAGTCGTTTTATTGAAATGGTCAGAAAAATAGAATTGATTATTATTATTATTATGATTATGATTATGATTATTATTATTATTATTATTATTATTATTATTATTATTATTATTATTATTATTATTATTATTATTATTATTATTATTATGGGGACGAAACTGTCTGACGCGTCTGCAGCGAAAGCTAGATGACTTATGGATCAACTAATTGTAAAAATGAATCGACAACAAAATCCCTGAATATAATCAACATTAGAACATTTTCTGCCTCCTCTCTTGGTGGTGGTGGTTGTGGCATTTGGCTTGATTTCTAAAATCATTTGCATACATCTGGAAAATGCGCGTGCGTGCGTGCGCGCGCGTGTGCGCGCGTGTGTGTGTTATTTGTGTGCGTGTGTGTGTGTGTGTGTGTGTGAGAGAGAGAGAGAGAGAGAGAGAGAGAGAGAGAGAGAGAGAGAGAGAGAGAAAAAAAAACTTATGTTATTGGTATGACATAAAATACTCATGTTCTACCTACATCCATTTTGACCTAGTCTTTGCTATTTCTTGCTACTTTGTCTGTATTTGGTCTTCTTTCTCATCATGTGTTAAGTCATGTGGTTCTGATACAAATTTTCCCACCCGAAATTCTATTTTCAAGACTAAAAGAGAGCACTAGATTTTGACAGGACTTGATGGTAACGGCGGCCATTTGTATCATACATGTAGCTAGCTTTACCTTTGGAACCGAGAAGACCCTTTTAAGTTATGATTGATCTTTTTAATATATTACTGATACAATCTTAATGGTCTTGGAGAGTGTTTACATAAATGGAGGATTCGATTTGTCAACTGTGTGATTTATGCATTCATGAAAGAAAACAACAATGTATCTTCGCCAATAATAAAGCAAGTACATTAAAAAGCGTTCTTTCGAAAGATGAAAGGGTATTATCAGGTAAATAATGATCAGGTAAATAATGATCAGGGAACATATTGGTTTTACGTTTAAATTTTTTATATTCATAGCTTTGGATTAAAATTCATTGCAATCACTTATCAAACGTATTTTTGCGTGTTTGTATAGCTTGACACTGTATTTAAGTTCAAGTTTAAGATTTGACAGCTCTTTCTCGATCGATCAATCAAAATTTTCTAATTTAATCAGTAGTATTGACTAAATACCCCGCAAACGCGTGATTGTCTCAAGAAATGCTTGTTTTCAAATGACATTCTCGTGTTCGTGTATGTAGATTCAACAACAAGACTAAATGTACCTGCTGCGCGTCGGTACACAAACTATATGCTTCTTTTTTGCAGATTGCAGATTCAGTTTGTAAGCAAAACAATAATAAAATGAACACATGTAGTAGCATATTTAATAAGTTTGGGAAGAGAAAAAATGGTAACATCAATACCAGTCCCTTTTCTGCAGATGTAAGGTATTCAGTTTTACAGAAATCAAAATACAGAATTTAAATATACGTTCTTCAAAGCATTACGATGAAAACGAGATAAATCGAGTTTTTTTTATTAGATCATAAACCGAGCAATATTCGCTCTCAAAGGCTTTTTGAAGCATATAAGGTATAAGAAAGTATACCAATTCGTGTTTGTAAGAAAACATTTAAAACAGTTTTATTGCACTCTTACATTATTTATGGATACAGTATATTTTATCGATATTCCTTTTATCTCATCTTTGTTGGTCCGAAACTGATTTTATTCCAAATGAATAGTCAGCAAACGTATGACTGCTCACGCTGTAGTCCAAATATTTGTTGGGGGTTCTTTAAGCCCTATTTTATAGATTGTAGTATAGTGTAGTATGTTTACGGAGATGCTTATGTAAATTATAAATCATCAGTGATGCACCTCAATGATATATAGGAATATTAGTGTTGCCACAGGTAAATTACAGCATAATGTATTCTCACTCTTAATTTAGTAGCCAAAATCTTGTATACATCATTTTTGAATAATGTCTATGGTCTTCAATAAATAATAATAAAAGCAGATTTTGTAAGCGGTGATAAATATGATATACATACTTAAGCAATACATAAAGTACGTGCATTACAAAAATACGTGAATTACATAAAACACGTGCAATACATAAAGTACGTGCATTACAAAAATACGTGAATTACATAAAACACGTGCAATACATAAAGTACGTGCATTACAAAAATACGTGAATTACATAAAACACGTGCAATACATAAAGTACGTGCATTACAAAAATACGTGAATTACATAAAACACGTGCAATACATAAAGTACGTGCATTACAAAAATACGTGAATTACATAAAACACGTGCAATACATAAAGTAAGTGCATTACAAAAATACGTGAATTACATAAAAGACGTGCAATACATAAAGTATGTGCATTACAAAAATACGTGAATTACATAAAACACGTGCAATACATAAAGTACGTGCATTACAAAAATACGTGAATTACATAAAACACGTGCAATACATAAAGTACGTGCATTACAAAAATACGTGAATTACATAAAACACGTGCAATACATAAAGTACGTGCATTACAAAAATACGTGAATTACATAAAACACGTGCAATACATAAAGTATGTGCATTACAAAAATACGTGAATTACATAAAACACGTGCAATACATAAAGTACGTGCATTACAAAAATACGTGAATTACATAAAACACGTGCAATACATAAAGTACGTGCATTACAAAAATACGTGAATTACATAAAACACGTGCAATACATAAAGTACGTGCATTACAAAAATACGTGAATTACATAAAACACGTGCAATACATAAAGTACGTGCATTACAAAAATACGTGAATTACATAAAACACGTGCAATACATAAAGTACGTGCATTACAAAAATACGTGAATTACATAAAACACGTGCAATACATAAAGTACGTGCATTACAAAAATACGTGAATTACATAAAACACGTGCAATACATAAAGTACGTGCATTACAAAAATACGTGAATTACATAAAACACGTGCAATACATAAAGTACGTGCATTACAAAAATACGTGAATTACATAAAACACGTGCAATACATAAAGTATGTGCATTACAAAAATACGTGAATTACATAAAACACGTGCAATACATAAAGTACGTGCATTACAAAAATACGTGAATTACATAAAACACGTGCAATACATAAAGTACGTGCATTACAAAAATACGTGAATTACATAAAACACGTGCAATACATAAAGTAAGTGCATTACAAAAATACGTGAATTACATAAAACACGTGCAATACATAAAGTATGTGCATTACAAAAATACGTGAATTACATAAAACACGTGCAATACATAAAGTATGTGCATTACAAAAATACGTGAATTACATAAAACACGTGCAATACATAAAGTACGTGCATTACAAAAATACGTGAATTACATAAAACACGTGCAATACATAAAGTACGTGCATTATAAAAATACGTGAATTACATAAAACACGTGCAATACATAAAGTACGTGCATTACAAAAATACGTGAATTACATAAAACACGTGCAATACATAAAGTATGTGCATTATATAAAACATGTGCAATGCATAAAGCACATGCAGCACATAAAACACACGCATTACATAAACATTTCCAGCACATAAAGCACGTGCATTTAATAAAATATATGCAATAAAACACGTGTACTAAATAAAACACGTGCATTGCATAAAACATGTGCAACGTGCAAAATGCATGACACATGCAATACATAAAGCATGCAATACACAAGACATGAAAAACATGACACACATGCAATGCAAGCAACACATGCAATACATGTGACTACATAAAATACGCAATACATGCAATACACGAAGCACATGCAATACATAAAACTACATAAAACACATGTAGTATTTAAAACGCATGTAACACAAAACACAGGCAATATATAAAATAACACAAACACATGCAATAAAAAGTACAAAGCTCATACGCAAAACTACATAAAACACGTGCAATACCTAAAACACGTGCAATACCTAAAACACGTGCAATACCTAAAATACGTGCAATACGAAAAACACGTGCAATGCATGAAACACGTGCAATACCTAAAACACGTGCAATACATAAAACACATGCAATACAGAAAACACGTGAAATGCATGAAACATATGCAAAAAATGGGCATGGCTTAGTTTCAATCCGTATCTAGATAACTCTTTGCATTCAATACGAAATCAACATTAAATCCCTGTTATTGGCTGATTCACATCAGCCCATGTAATATCTATCCTACCAAACAACCTATACAGGTATATTGATAAATAAGTACATGCATTAGTAAGATGTATGCCAAATTTTAATTTTAACAGATACAAGGACTAACTTGAATGTTCATCGCCTGGATGACAAGAAATTTACCGAGACACATTAAAGCATGTGTCATTTTTCCATTTGAACTCGTATTCATTTAAACTGAAACTTGACATTTTGACACTGAATCCTGACATTTTGACACTGAAACATGACACTCTGACACTAAATTCTCTCACTTTGACGCTGACTCCTGACATTTTGGCACCGAATCCTAACACTTTGACCCTGATACCTGACACGTTGACACTGATTCCTGACGTTGCATTATGAGACTTTGACACAGAATATGGACACTTTTGCACTGAATCTTTACACTTTGACACTGACAGTAATTTCCGACGGATGCATCTCAGGATAATTAAAATGGATATTTGAATACCTTGAATTCTTCTACTAAATGTAATTAGCAAAGGAATTTCACTTCCGTGAAAGAGACCATTTGCAGAACACTAGTATTAGACATTCATATATCGAAGAACAGCGGGGTTATGGTGGGGTGGTTCTTTACGGGGTTCTCTGAGATTCTCTTTCCAACAGTTATAATGGTCACCATGTATAGCCAAACATGCGCTGAAAAATGGCGTTAGACGCAAAGCATCAACAACAACAATAACAGTAATAGCAGAATTGATCAATCATTCGAGTTGTATTCTGTTTAAGACTGAATCATTCAAACATTTATGAATTTAAATGCTTCATTGATACAGATCAATATTCACAATCAAAGGTTATGAATAAAGAAAAAAATTTGAGTGAGTGAGTGAGTCTGATTGATTGATTGATTGATTGATTGATTGATTGAGTGAGTGAGTGAGTGAGTGAGTGAGTGAGTGAGTGAGTGAGTGAGTGAGTGAGTGAGTGAGTGAGTGAGTGAGTGAGTGAGTGATAACAAATCTTCAACCTTCAACTGATGTTTTAATTCATTTCTAATTCATGAGAGAATCATTTATCTTTGTGAACAATTCATTCGGCAGTTCTGATGAGTAATGCTAATTCAACAGAATCGGCACGTGACTTACTGTATTGAAATGAGAATATTGATTGAAATTATTTCATTACATCAACTTTAAAATAAATGCAAAACTATGCACAATTTAAACCGTAGTAGCTAATTTCAGTTTTGTGGATCTTTTACCTATATATCTACCTGTGCCCACCTACGTAAATGTGGATAAATATACTTTGGTATGTAATACCTACATAAATACCTATAACATCTATTAATGTATACTTACATGCAGGTGTTGTACCATCAATACACCAATTTTATTCAAGATCCTTGTTAATTTATTCATTAGTAGGAAACTAATTACAAGTTTGTTTGTTTGAAAAATGCAATAAAATATATTTGTGTGTATATGTGTGTATGTGATTGTTTGCATGCGTGTTAAAGGTAGTTACAAAATTTTGAGTCAAGCTTGATTCTTTCCCATAATTGATGGTGATGGTTGGGGTTGATGTGGAAGGATCTCACGTAGCTGGATTGTTGGGTAGCAACATGTTGGAAATTCGAACGTTGACACGGATTTGCAAGTCAATTTGTTTGTTCCGTCGTTGCCTGTTTAGAAACAAAAACCCAACAATTATTTATAATCATTTCATTCCGTTAGATTCATCAAACTTTGATGTAAACGTGTCATCATAGAAACTAATTTGATAGATGGCACAATTACATTATGATTTTAAATCCATAATTCTTTGACTGAAATGCCTTTCGTCATGTTGATAAAACAATTTGTTCACTAAGATGTAAAAATTTATACCGCTGTTCCATCGATCAGACTATTTAATATATTTATTACTTCAAAGTCCCTAGCCTATAAATGGTTTAGCTACATTGAATTAACAATGATATTTCTTGAAATTTTTTTCAGTTATTGTTTTTATTCACATAATTTTAGAAAAGTTTTAACCTTGTCATACATATTTTTCACATACATTTTATTTCGAAATAGTTTATCCGAATTTTTAAAAACTTTTTTGGCAAGGATACACTGTTTTGGTAATTACCAACGCACTTTTAGCTACGTAAGCCTAAGCATACACAAATATTTTTTTCAGTATAATTAAATAAATTAAATTAAATAATTAAACAATATACTAATAGTTTAAAAGAAATAAAGTTAAAAACAAAGTTTAATTTCTACACTGTGATTGACATATAGCCGACCATAATATGTAACTTATAAATGCGTGTTTGATCTTCAGGCGGCCCTACTTATATTCTCAGGGAAAACGAATTATATTTTTCCTATCTGCAGCGTCAAAATATATATGTGGCGTAAATGAGGCAGTTACTTTGCGTTGAAAATAACACTTGCATGCCGGTGAAGATACTGACACTCTGTCATCTGTCTAGTTCTCTCGATAAAATATCTATATTTCTGCAATTAAAAGGACTTTATCGTTATCTGAGCTTAAATATTCGCTGTAAAGGAAAGGTCATTTTTCGTTTATTGTACAATGAATCATTGACTGATTTTTTTTACGCTAACCTTAAAAGTGGAAGCTTTTACCCATAGTTTACAAGTTTATTTTTGCGCCAGTCGTATAATAAACACTTTGTTTTCTAATGGTCACGTCGGCCGCCATACTCAAATATCGTCATCGTTTTGTACTTTCTTCTGAAAACCTCAGATATCATTTATTTAGCAACATTGCCATCAGCGTCTGCGTACGACATGCTTGTTGTAAATAAAATTAGTCTTTTATCACATAGTAGGTATAGCTTTCATATAGTATGTGCAGTTTCATATTTTTGATATTACCACATGTTAACAATATCCCGTTATGTGATTCTGATTGGTCCAAATAAGCACATGGAATTATGGTGCAGTATCCTCGTTATTGATTGACTGGAATCGCGGGTAAATGTTTTTAACCCCTCATTCTGGAATGTTATTTTTTGAATGAAAATGTTTAGATGCCAATTTATAACATTCCACTATAGCATCCCAACCAAGCTGGTGAACATGATAAAGAACACTTATAACGGAATGATTTGCCGAGTCATCCATGCAGGGCAGCAGACATATAGCTTCCAAGTGAGGACTGGTGTAAGGCAAGGCTGCTTGCTGTCGCCATTTCACTTCCTTTTTAATATCGAAAAAGTCCAAAAATGGACGTAGAAATGAGATCCAGTGGACATTGTGGAGTCAACTTGAGAAGCTGGAGTTTGCTGATTACATAGCGCTATTGTTCCACAGTCAGCAGCAAATGCAGGACAAGACCGATGTACTGGCAGTCACATCAGCACAGGTTGGCCTCAACATCCACAAAAACAAGACCAAGATCCTCAAGATCAATTATGCCAGCAACAATCCAGTCACACTGCATGGAAAGTCCCATAAAAGAGATGGAATCCTTCACATACCTGGGCAGCATTATCAACCAACAGGGTGGCACAGATGCAGACGTCAAGGCAAGGATCGGAAAGGTGAGAACAGATTTCGTACAGCTCAAGAATATTTGGAGCTCCAAAGAAATTTCCTTCACTACCAAGACCAAACTGTTCAAAGCCAATGTTATGTTCGTGCTAGTGTATGTTGCAGAGATAGAGAACCACTATTCTGACCAAATAGAGAGTCCAGACCTTCATCAACAGTTGCCTAAGAAAAATTCTCCAGATCCGCTGGCCAGACATCATCAGCAATGCCAACCTGTGTCAGAGATCCTCTCAGCTTCCAGTAGAGGATGAGATCATGAAGAGAAGGTGGGTTAGATAGGATACTCCCTACGCAAGCCATCAACCAACATAATATTACCAGACAGGCATTGAGATGGAACCATCAATGCAAGCAGAGAAGGGGTCGACCGAAAAACACCTGGCGACGCGACCATGATGCAGACATCACTAAGCTAGATCACACTTTGAGTCAACTTGAAGGGATAGCACAGGAAAGAAGTCTATAGCGATCATTTGTGGGCGGCCTATACTTAAACAGGGGTGACGGGCAATAACATTTTATAACTCGACTAGCGAAAGAAAATTGAGGAAAAACTATATCGGCTAACAGAATATGAATATGGTACCACCACCGATGTTTCTTATGTCATGTATAACAATATTATCATAACAAAATGTCGTAAAATTGCAAGACAAGAACAACAATAAGAAGTAAATCTAAGGATATTGCTTATTTGATAGCTGGTGTAGGGGTGGGGGAGGGGAGGTATAGGTGTAACATAGATATAGAAACCACCGCGTGGTTTAAATGTTAACTTACAGAAGTAAATAGACGCACCTCTGTTTACAGAAGAATCTGGACATATATGAGTCTCCTAACTGACAGAATTTTATCCAACCACAACATATTCACGCAGTATATATGGGATATAAATCCGACTCAGAAGAAATTTGTTTACGTCTCCTATACAGTCTATTATTTCAAATCAAATACTGCAAAAAACCGGTCACAAATGTATTGCAGTAAATGTGGGAATGTTTGCATCCAGTAATCATATTTCACATGAAAATCGCAACAATGTAACGTTTAGTTCTGAATGTAACATTTTAGGATAAATACGTACTCTAGGCCTACTGTGTACCGTATCAAACAATGCGGCATCACATAGCATTCATCATTATGTTTTGAAAAAAGATTTTGTCCTTTTAAAATGTTATGTTTTTTTCGGATGGAAGCTCTTTCTTTGATATATAGTTCGTAAAAAAAGTACAATCTGCTTGTTCAGCTTTGTTTGGGACAATATTTTATTAAAAACAAATGGAAGGTGCAACGTCAGAACGAAATTATTTCTTCTTTTTATCTCAATAATTTCCACTGAAATAAAATTTATGTGATATTAAGAATCGCAAACGAGTAATGATTTGATATTAAATTTATAAAACTAGCTGAATCTTGTCCAGGTTTGGCGAACCAAGGCTCGCAAATGCCTGACATAATTCAACTGGTTTTATAAATCCAATATTAGATAATTACCCATTTGAGATCTTCTATCTGTTGCAGTTAGTGAGTGATGTAACGTGATGACGTGGAGATGTGAAGTATCTTGTCTTTGCTCGTTTTTTGCCTATGAAAAGTAACGTTTTTGAGTAGTAAGAACTGTTTATTGACCTTGTCGCTGAGTCAGACGTTAGAATACATTATTGGTAACAAAAATTACGATGTGTAAGCACGGAAGTAATCGTTAATTAAAATTACACATATTTCTGTGTTCTATGCCACAATCAAAGCAGGTTCAAAACTTAACAATAATGACGGCGACCATTTTAATATCCGGTGTCATTGTTTTGAGACTACAAGATATCTAGCCTTTACCTGCATTGTTTTACTTAAATGCTTGCAAGATACATAGGCGAAACCTAAGATATTTGATCATTTGTGCAGCCATTTGAGTGCAAACCGACATGCCGCTTCTAACGACTGTGCGTTTCGCCACAAGATGACGAAGGGAAATTGCTCCTGTCTATATTGTGGTGTTCGGCTTGTCCCACCTCAAATAGTGTAATCGGTTTCATTCGGGATCTCACAGTTTAGAAAACAAACCGTCGACGCGTGCTGTTTGCTGAATGATCAGTTGTGGGGAAAAATGATGAACCATTTATTGTTGCACGCGAAGGGATTGTGTTATACCACAATAAACAGATGAACCAATTATTTGTACATGAGGAGGGTTTGGAAACGGATTACCACTTGTGTTGATTCACGTTTGCCGTAACAAACATACCACGATGCCTCTCGATATCATTGTAATTTTTTACTGTTATCCACGATGATTGATTAATTTTAAAACTCTGTAAAAATAACTTCTATAAAATCCATTCATTTTAAATTTTGAGACTCATGAATAGAATATTTTGTTGATTTAAAAAGTATCTGAATTTAAAACAGTCCAATATGGACAAATGACTTACATGGAGTGAGATATTATGCTGAGCCAAAAAAAAAAAGCCCATAAGATTTTCCCGTCTTTATATACATAGGGTATGAAATAAATGCAGACATTTTGACAGAGGGATAGACAAAGAGACAGTCAGACAAACAGACAAAAAAGATCCCGTGTTAGAACTGATATATTTATATAACTCTATAGTCCATATTACGTAACTGCCATTGATTGCAAAGAAAGTGGGCTATGTAAAAACGTTTAGGAGATTTGTGTCCCATCTGTCATGTATTCTTGACATTTGTTTAATAATGAACATTGTTATCTCTTTGGACGTTTTGAAATAGAGGTAAAATTTCTTTAAGTCTCTTTCCTTTGATAAAACCTTCTGCCTTGAACAAAATTTGTTCCAGAATTCTAACTGTTGAACCGGTTTTAATATGTGGGCGCTTCTGCAATGACTAGACCAACGATGGATGCCAGCGACTCCTGGAATGTGCAAGTTACGAAGACATTGTGCTGGCAAATACCTTTGGCCAAACACAAAATATCCAGATTATGGACATGGTACAGTCCAAGCGGAGACCATTACAGTCAGATCGACTACATCATGGTAAAGAGGCACATACAGTCATGTGTAAACGTTGCCACGACTCGAAGCTTTCCTGGAAAGAACATTAAAATTGACCATGATCCGGTGACGATGACCGTTCCACTACACCTAAAGAAGACCAAGAAAGAGAGCCACACAAGAATAAAGTTTGATCTCGAGAAACTGAATGATCCCGAAGTAGTATAAGGCTTGTATTCAAATGGTGGTGGGGGTGGATGGAGCTTGACAACTCACATTAAAATGTTCTCTGTAGCAAAGTATGGGCGCCACAAAAGAAGATTGCCCTAGGGCACCTCAGACGCTAATACCGCAAGATATACCCGTAGTTTAAAATAAGAAAACTAAATGGTTTCTTTTTTGCCATGACCATTGTGTGTGTGTGTGTTACATATGAAACAATGTTTTACTTTGTCAATGCTGTCTCGTTTATAACCTTGAAGCTTTTAAATGTATTGATATTGATTATATCTTGTACCCTGTTACTTCGATTCGTTTTGTCCCAAGAATTAAATGTTTTTAATCACCTTTTCTTAATCTCGTTGATATTGCGATAAGTCTCCTCTCACTCTGCAATAAGGAAACCAGGTAAAAGTACCTGGATTTTAACCTCATTAACAGTTTAATGCTACATGTTGGCTTTTATTTGGAACCTAAGCAAAGATAACTGTAGAACTTCCCTCCCTATATTCACTTTCTTTCTTGCTTCTTTATACGAGCTATTTTACATGGATATAAGTGTGTACATTCTTTTCAAGCAATGTCGTTTCATCTAATGGGGACCAAGCTCTGTTGTTTTTTTTTTATGCTAGCGCATAAATATAGAAATCGATATGCTTTCTGCATGTGTTCAAACCGAATATATTACGATTCACTCCGTCTTCCCTTCCGGCCTTATGCCCATCTGTCCGTAGGTTCGTAACTCTATCTTGTAAACTTCCGTAACTCTAGCCGCTCCAATGATGTCGGCCTCTATAACCTCCTGTAAATGTATTTGCTGATAAACTCCCTGGACTATAACTTAAAGTCTCTTGACTATGTCCTCATAAACACCCTTGACCATATCTACTCATAAACTAAAAATATGCAAACATCACAATTTTACAACTTAGCGGGTCTATGCAAAACGGTTTTTCTGCCTTTCAGTTTAAAAAAAGAATGAGGTGGATGGATCGGTGGAGTGGATGGATAAATGGATCGGTGGGGTGGTTGGATGAATGGATTGGTGGGGTGGTTGGATGAATGGATTGGTGGAGTGGTTGGATAAATGGATCGGTGGGGTGGTTGGATAAATGGATTAGTGGCGTGGTTGGATGAATGGATTGGTGGGGTGGTTGGATAAATGGATTGGTGGGGTGGTTGGATGAATGGATTGGTGGAGTGGTTGGATGAATGGATTGGTGGGGTGGTTGGATGAATGGATTGGTGGGGTGGTTGGATGAATGGATCGGTGGGGTAGTTGGATGAATGAATGGGTGGGGTGATTGGATAAATGGATTGGTGTGGTGATTGGATAAATGGATTGGTGGGATGGATGGAAGAATGGATTGGAGGGGTTGTTGGATGAATGGATTGGTTGGGTTGTTGGATGAATGGGTTGGTGGGGTGATTGGATGAATGGATGGGTGGAGTGGTTGGATAAATGGATTGGTGTGGTGGTTGGATGAATGGGTGGGTGGGGTGCTTGGATCAATGAGTGGGTGGGGTAGTTATTTGAATTTGTGGGTCTGGTGGTTGGATGAATGGATTGGTGGAGTGGTTGGATAAATGGATCAGTGGGGTAGTTGGATGAATGGATTGGTGGGGTGATTGGATAAATGGATTGGTGGGGTGGTTGGATGAATGGATTGGTGGGGTTGTTGGATGAATGGATTGGTGGGGTGGTTGGATGAATGGGTGGGTGGGGTGGTTGGATGAATGGATTGGTGGGGTGGTTGGATGAATGGATTGGTGGGGTGGTTGGATGAATGGATTGGTGGGGTGGTTGGATGAATGGATTGGTGGGGTGGTTGGATGAATGGGTGGATGGGATGGTTGGATGAATGGATCGGTGGGGTGGTTGGATAAATGGATCGGTGGGGTGGTTGGATAAATCGATTGGTGGGGTGGTAGGATGAATGGGTGGGTGGGGTGATAGGATGAATTTTGGGTGGGGCACTTATTTAAATTTGTGGGTCTGGTGGTTGGATGAATAGGGGAGTGGGTTGTTTGGAGGAATGAATGGGTGGGGTAGTTATTTGAATTTGTCGGACTGGTGGTTGGATGAATGGGTGGGTGGGGTGATTGGATGAATGAGTGGGTGGGTTAGTTATTTGAATTTGTGGGTCTGGTGGTTGGATAAATGGATTGGTGGAGTGGATGGATAAATGGATCTGTGGAGTTGTTGGATGAATGTATTGGTGGAGTGGTTGGATGAATGGATTGGTGGAGTGGTCGGATGAATGGATCGGTGGAGTGGTTGGATGAATGTATCGGTGGGATGGTTGGCTGAATGGATCGGTGGGGTGGTTGGATGAATGGATCGGTAGAGTGGTTTTATAATGGATTGGTGGAGTGGTTGGGTGAATGGATTGGTGGGGTGGATGGATGAATGGATCGGTGGAGTGGTTGGCTAAATGGATCGGTGGGGTGGTTGGATAAATGGGTCGGTGGCGTGGTTGGATGAATGGATTAGTGGGGAGGTTGGATGATTTGATCGGTGGAGTGGTTGCATGAATGGATTGGTGTGGTGGTTGGATGAATGGGTGGGTGGGTGGTTGGATGAATGGATTGGTGGGGTGGTTGGATGAATGGATCGGTGGAGTGGTTGGATGAATGGATCGGTGGAGTTGTTGGATGAATGGGTGGGTGGGGTGATTGGATGAATGGGTGGGTGGGGTGATTGGATGAATGGATTGGTGGGGTGGTTGGATGAATGGATTGGTGGGGTGGTTGGATGAATGGATTGGTGGGGTGGTTGGATGAATGGATTGGTGGGGTGGTTGGATGAATGGATTGGTGGGGTGGTTGGATGAATGGATTGGCGGGGTGGTTGGATGAATGGGTGGGTGGGGTGATTGGATAAATGGGTGGGTGTGTGGGTGGGTGGGGTGGATGAATGAATGGGTGGGTGGGGTGGTTTGATGAATGGATTGTTGGGGTGGTTGGATGAATGGATTGATGGGTGATTGGATAAATGGATTGGTGGGGTTGTTGGATGAATTTATTGGTAGGGTGGTTGGATGAATGAATGGGTGGGGTTGTTGGATGAATGCTTGGGTGGGGTGATTGGATGAATGGGTGGCTGGGTGTGTGGGGTGGAAGAATGAATGGGTGGGTGGGTGGTTGGATAAATGGATTGGTGGGGTGGTTGGATGAATGGATTGGTGGGGTGGTTGGATGAATGGATTGGTGGGGTGGTTGGATGAATGGATTGGTGGGGTGGTTGGATGAATGGGTGGGTGGGGTGATTGGATGAATAAGTGGGTAGGGTAGTTATTTGAATTTGTGGGTCTGGTGCTTGGATCTATGGGTTGACTGCTTGAAAAATAAAAAATAGCAGCTATTGCAATTAATTCCATTCACCTTCACATAGAAAGACAAAGCAGATATTTAATATCCACCTATTTTCTCACAATTGTTATTTTGTGTATTATATTCATTTTACTACGACTACAGTTCAAATATACAAAATGCATTTTTTTATCACTTTGAAATTTGTAATCGCTTTTCGAATTTAAGAATAAAGGTATATCAGATGTGTGTGTATATATATATATATATATATATATATATATATATATATATATATATATGTATGTATATGTATGTATATATATATATATATATATATATATATATATATATATATATATATGTGTGTGTGTATATATATATATATATATATATATATATATATATATATATATATATATATATATATATATATATATTTGTGTGTGTGTGTGTGTGTGTGTGTGTGATTTAGATATTTAATGTAGCTTTCACAATTTTTTAGTCATATCACTACTATGTTTGTAGTGTGACAGTTTATAGTGATATATAACACTGGGGTAGCATGATGTCACACCCAGCCACATTATCCTGACACCAGACCAACCAGTCCTAACACTAATCTCTTAATGCTGAGCGGCAAGCGAGGCAGCTGTTAGTGCCATTTTTTAAAAGTTTTCGGTATGACTCGACCGGGGTACGAATCCGCGATCTCCCGCATCTGAGACAAACTCTCTAATCACTAGGCCACCTCAGCTATTCAAGTACATCAGGAAAAAGCCCCTAAGATTAGACATTGTGAGGACACAAATGCCATAGTTTTATAAATATGACCCGTATAAAAAGATATTAACATTATAACGACCACGTGCAAAGAAAGCCGGATAAAAGAGGGGTCTAATGGGGAATGTTTCAATACATTCTTTATATTATTAATGAAAATTTCAAACATTAAGTTGTCTACAAGATCGATGAAATTATTGAAAATTATTTACCGAAAATATTTATGTAATTATCTTTAGCGGCATATTGTATTTGGACCAACATGCATAATCATATTTGTATCCATATAAAATATTGTATACGAGATAGATATATAGATAATAGATAGACAGACAGACAAACAGTATACATGCAGTAAGATAGATAGAGAGATACCACTTATGAATGACATATTGAACAACATAAAAATACCTGCTGGATATACTTTTACCCGCTATTGGCTGGTTTTTATTGCTAAAACAACCAATCGCTTTTGTTTCTTCCTTCTTCTCATGCATCATTACTTATGTTCATTATGTACGTTGACCCACTTTTAAACCCTACCCGTTTCGATGGTGAAATATAGCAACGCTTTTCACAAATCTCGTAGGTAGCATTGATCCCTTATTTAAAATCCATTGTGCACGTGGCCACATCCACAAAACATGCATAATATAAAAATATATAACCATTCCTGTAATAACTAAGTAAACAGGAACAAAACACTATTTTCAAAATCCTGTGTCACCTACATGTATTTGTCTAGTTACATTTAGTAGGCTATCTAAAGAGATTGTGTGTCATATGCATGAGTGTGTGAGTGTGTGTGTGTGTGTGTGTGTGTGTGTTGTCTTTGTTTTTAATATACATTATATTTACTATAATCCCTAGTTTATCTGGAATCAAGAAATATTTTATGGTAAGGTGACCTTGGGATGGTTCCCCGGCCCAATGGTCAACTTATTACGGGGATTAAAAAAAATAGCTACGTATACAAACTTTTGGAAATCAAGAGTTATATTTGCATAAGCGAATATATTGGTGAATGGATGAACAATTTATGCATGGATGATAGGACAATGTGTTTATTTTTGTTGTCAGTTCAAACTTTAAAACTAGTCACTTTATTTATTAAAAACAAAAATGTCACCTCTAATTCAAAATATCAACGAATTTTACAGAAAGGTGAAAACTTCTTGAAAAATAGTCCCTAACACTAAGTAATTCTAACAATTTTTGCCTATTTCCTAAAAAAATAGATGCATAGCAAACTTCAGAGAGCGGTATAACAAGGATATACATATATGGTTACTACGTATGTATTTTGCTAGAAAGCATTTTAATAATTTTATGAAAGCTTGCAATGCTAAAATTATCTGCGTATTCATTCCATTAGAGTAAATTGAACTGCAAAGTAATAAAGTCCTAATTGTAAGTCGATATAGTATTATACAAATAAAGAAGTATCTTGTAAGTGCATTAAATGACATTATTGTAGACGAGCTTATCGGTTTTAATTGACCGCATGTGTGATTCCGATTGTTGGCAAGATAACGTCTTTTAACTACTTCATTTTAAATATTTATGTCCATTTGCAATTAAAATACCGCAGTCAAGTCAGTCCTATAAGCAGAAATAGCTACAATATATAGATAATCGTGTGCTCATTTAAATTCTCATCACCAAAACTGCTTGATGTAATCTAGAAGTGCATATGGAATAAGCATTAACGTCTATTAAATTAGATGTCAGTGTTTATTCATTTCACGAGATGATTTACTCGGTAGACATACCCTTGTTTGATTAATTTCAATGATACACACACATACATATATTTGTAAAATCAACAGGATATCAGTTTTGTTCATCCTTTTTCATTTAAATGGAATTTTCATCACGGATGCTTTTCATGGCAATGCATCATACTTCCAAAAAGACAATTAATCAACTGGCAAAACTTGTAAATAATATGATGTATCCAGCTGAAAAGTATCACCATGCTAAACCGCTTGAAATAGTAAATATTAAATATTAAATATAACAGGTATTCTGTTGATTTACAAATTATCTTTATATTTGAAACGACATATAGAACAGGTGTGTATGTATGTATGTATGTATGTATGTATGTATGTATGTATGTATGTATGTATGTATGTATGTATGTATGTATGTATGTATGTATGTATGTATGTATGTATGTATGTATTATATATATATATATATATATATATATATATATATATATATATATATATATATATATATATATATATATATATATATATATATATATATATATATATATATATGAGAAAGGATTAGTTTTGATTAAAAAGAAATGTTTTTTTTTCCACCTACATGTGTATGGTGATACGTAGCTGAGGGTACGAGGGTGGGCATTGAAGCGTGCTGTTTTGCCGTGATTTGTTCCTTTCGATACTTTGAAAATATAGATTAACTGTCAATAAGCCTTGAATAATTTCATTGTGAAAGTTTTGCTAATTCTCCATTGAAATTTGAAGTATTGCGAAAACGACAAAAATATGAAACCGACTGAAACTGCAAAGTCCTAATAAGACAATAGTTTTATGGTTTTGTTCATACTATTTAAAAATGGCTTGTTTATCAAAATTTTGCTCACTTTGTTTTATCCTCTCTCACTCTATACAGTTTATGTCTATTTTTCTTCGTAGCCATTTCTGACCGCGTAAAAAGACTAATGGCCAGTAAAGTAGTTGAATGCATATTGCAAATGCTATTTGTTTTAAAAATTATTAACATGGAACGATGATATAGTGATATAGTAAAATATACATCCTGCAGTAGGTGTGTAGTATCGTGTTCTTGTTTTGAGGGTAGAAAAGTATCGAATTATATATGAACATTCAAGTTCCTAAAGCAAGTCGGAATCAATGCTCAGCAGAAACGGTTAATGGAGGATCCATTGTAATAAAGATGTCAAAAACATTCCAGTTCTACTATATAGAACAGTTAGATTTTTCTTTCATTCCGCCCTTGAATATACCGTGTAGAACGTACACTGGTTGTTGTTGTTGTTGTTGTTGTTGTTGTTGTTGTTGTTTTTGTAGGATTTGACGCCATTTTTCGGCACAAGATAAGCTATACATGGTGGCCAGTATTAATGGTGGCGGAAGAAACCTGGAAAACCCAGGGAAGAACCACCGACCCACGATAAGCTACTGGCAGGCTTTCTCACTTACCCACGTTAGCCAAGTCTGGACTCAGGACCCGAACTTACACTGGTAGTTGATGTGAAAGATTGTACATGTTTTGGGAAAAAAGAAGGTACATTTGGTAACATCTCGAGTTCTTCCGATTCTTCAGTAGATTAATGGCCAATGTAAAGATTACTAAAATTTCATAATTTATTTCAAAACTTCTGGTTTACACACATGGGGTAGTCAAAATCCAAGGCATACGCCATAATTGACATCTGCTATGGTTTATGAATATGTGATTAGCGCCTTTATGCAAAGGACAGCACATCTGCATATTGGTCATGTAAAAAGAAAACGGCCACACTAAATTCTATTACATCATTATTGGGGACTTTTATGATTCCTTCTGGCCAGTGTAATAAAATGGTACCACACAAAATACAACCACTGTGATGAATTGATAATTAGAAAATCAAAGAATAAAATGTCATGACTAACATTTCCTTACAACCCTGCAAAATGAAATAATGCATACATACATCATATCATGAATACATTTGCAAATAAATCTACAAATGAAATAACATATTAAAATCGAGAAACTAAGATTGCGTACTCTTTGCCGTTTCTTTATACGTCTCCGACGCACTTTCGTATAGTCTGTCTCCTTTCTGAGACAACTATCCGGCCCCTTACTCAATAACGAAAACGTATTTGCTACGAATTCGGAGTCCACCTAACTTTCCTCGCGAAAGATTGAAGACTGAAGAATTTTTCTAAAGTAAAACCTTTAATTTCTTACAGAGTTACACCCATAAATCCATATTAACCAATCGGAATAGACTGTTTCCTAAATCTGTTCCGTAGAATTTTTGGATTCACAAGACAGCTAATCATGCCGTAATTAACGTTTCTTTGAACAATCACTTATGGCAAGCTTCGTCCTTTAACCGGTTGATTTTTGAGAAGGGTCTTACGTCATTCTCTTGTACCATAGCATATGACTCGGTCAAGTTTCGTCAGTTAGAACGAATTCCCTTTTGACGTTCAGAGATGAAATGAAAATAATCATCTAATTATCTCTAGCCCTCTCTACTTTAATTAAGTTGACTGTGATACAATTCCTTTAAGCAATGCTTCTAAGAGTTCTCGAAATTCGACACATCACAACCACGTTTGCATGACATTTGACAAAAAGGGACGAACATCCTGAAGCTTTTGGCTCGATCAATAAACAGTGTAGAAACAGCAAAGACGGCACTTGAAAATTTAAAGTTTACCACGAAAGTTCTGTTTTTTTTTTTGTTTGTTTGCTTTTTTTTTTGTTGTTGTTTTTGGGTTTAACTCCATTCCTCAGAACAAGATATGCTATCTATTGAAATCGATAAAGGATGAACCAGAGGAAAACCATAATAAGAACCACTACTTGCAGCTTTTTCGCATACACATTTTGGGCCGAATAAGGGAAAAGAACCCAAGCAGACATTTGTGAGGAGTTAGTGACCGATACAGGCGAGCGGTTTAGACAATGCGGTCGCCATGGGCCTGCAAAGGATCTATACCTGCTGTTGTTTTAATTTTTCACCCCATCATTATTTTGGTTACATCTAGAGTCTGTTTACCATCCATCGTTGACAATGTAATCTATTTTTTGTCAGTTATTGATTACCACAAATATATATATATATATATATATATATATATATATATATATATATATATATATATATATATATATATATATATATATAGATATATATATATATATATATATATATATATACATACATATAGACAGAGAGAGAGGGAGAATTAGTCGAGTCATATAAAATACTTCCCGAAAATGTCATATTTACAAGTCTGCAATTGATTTACGCCGAAATATATAAAACTTTTATCCCATCCTTTAGCGATATGCTAAATTATTCAACCTTTATCGGGTTTCTTTTTTCTTATCTAAGGAAAATATCCATGACATCTTTGGAACAGATCTATATTAGGTATACTGAAAGTAACCTCATAGAAAAATGATGGATATAATGGTTGGTACAAAACTGTATTGAACGTATGACTACAGAGTTTTGTCTCTCTGTTTGATCTTTTTCTCGAAATTCTGCAAGTTTATTGCAGTCTTGAAGCTCCTGATTGACACAGGAAATCCGGTTTGTTGTATAATACGCGCATGAGCAAAATGTATTTTTTATCGACATAAATATGAATGATAAAATCTACATCTGACATTTTATTCAATCATGCATCTTTCCAACTTTACATCCATCTGTCTGTCCATTCACCCACCTAGGAATGAAAACGTATTATATTGTGTACCTTCACATCTACTTACCCAACAACTACCTACTTAACGGTATCAATCGATTTATCGACTGACCTACCTGCTTACCTAATACTTACAGTACTTATAATTTACAAGTTTATAATTTACAAATCTACCATATAAATGCAGTGCTTATAATTTATAAGCTTGTAACACGATTACATCACGATATTTATACATGCTATTGATCTAGCCAGGGTGGAAAATGAGCAAGTTTGAAAATTCATATAATTATTTTCTTTATAGGTCCAATTCTAATTATCCAAACTTTTAGTAATAATGATTAGTAATAATAATGATATTACACTTGAATATAAAATTAATTTTATACAGGATATATATCTTGGATCAAGATTCAGAACTAGATTATAAAAACTAGAAAGATTAAAATAGTTCCGATGCTATATATTTATTATTAAGCACACAAAGACAAAATTTGGTATCACTTTTCCAATTAGTGCACTAAACGAAGAATTAAATAAACACAAATGGAGAAAAAGATTCGATAAAACAAGCAGATTTGTTTTCTTTCTTATGTCAGACTCTGTTATGAAAAGGTGTAGAAGATGACAGTTGAACCAAGATAGGATCCTGACTGCCCCTTGATACTACTTTAATACATTCTAAATAGAATTATATGACATGGTGAAGCTCAATTGTACAAGCAAAATTTAGAGAACAAAGATTTACTTTTAGAGTGGATAAAAATATCAGTCACCACACCTGGAAAAATGTGGTTGTGAAACGCTTGGTCCCATATAAGACTACTTGCATGTTTGTAAGTTTATCAAACACAGCGTAGGCCAATCATCAGAGTTAGATGTCTCAATAAAAAAGAATATGTGGTATTATTATTATTATTATTATTATTATTATTATTATTATTATTATTATTATTATTATTATTATTATTATTATTATTATTAGTCTCCCAAGTTATTGTTTGTTCTATTGGAAGATTGATGATTAGAGAAAACAATCACTTAAATTAGTAATCAGATATAAATATTGTCTAATGTGTAAAGAATATATATATATATATATATATATATATATATATATATATATATATATATATATATGTGTGTGTGTGTGTGTGTGTGTGTGTGTGTGTGTGTGTATGTTTCTGTGTGCATGTACAATATGATTACAATAATCTTTTCCTTTACGCTCTCTCTCGATCAATCGAACGATCGAAAATAGCCGATAAAAAATTATGTATTGAGTTTAAAACTACGTATATATTAATATGATACTATGTTCTTTTACATAGAAAGTAATGTTGACTTATACTGAATTATGATGTAGTCATTGGGTTGATTCCACGACCTACTGTTACAAAAAGAAGAAAAGCTCTTTTTTAATGATTTTATATGAGGCAAAGGCTTGAACCGCTCCAATGGCCTAGTCGTTAAAACGTGCACCTTGGATGAGGGAGGTCGTTGCTTCGATCCCCGGCCGAGTCGTACCAAAAACTTATAAAAATGGTACTAACGGCTGTTTCGCTGGGCGGTCGTTATTAAGAGGTTAGTGTTATGAATGGTTCGCCTGGTGTCGGGATAATGAGACTGGGTGGGACATCATTCCATAGGTCTGCGGCATGATGCCCCAGTGCTAGATATTACAAAAAGCTGCCATACTAGTGACATCGTAGCTATATGACTGAAAAATTGTTAAAGCTACGTTAAAAATCCAAATCAACCATACGCGCAAAGGTTTGTGAGAGTTTAGTAGCAGTCCAATGGAATATAGATATGTTATACGCCCTCCCCCAACAAAGAAACGAAAACATCCAATATAGGTACCCATACAAAAAGCATACACTTGACAAAATGGACCTACTCGACCCTATAATTTTCAAGACTTATAGAATCTGAAAAAAAAAATAAGAAAAATTCGAGAACGTATTATTCGGTTAATAATCCTTGAATGTTTTAATTGTAATTAGTATTCACGAGTCTAAGAACACAAGCAGTGTTTGGATTCATCCATCGGTTGTTTTTCTTTCAACAAAAAATAAATTCGTAGTTATCTATTCTTGCTGACCAGTTTTTATCCTCTTTCTCGTATATTGTGTTTCTTTCCATTTCTTTCCACAGCATTTTCTGACTGCTTATTAAAGGCTAATGACCTTTTATCTTGGTCAGTAGTATAGATAAGTCGATGGCCATTTGTCTTTGTCAGTAGTATGGATAAGTCGATGGCCATTTGTCTTGGTCAGTTGTATGGATAAGTCGATGGCCATTTGTCTTAGCAGAGTCGATGATCTGATAACCTTTTTATCTTGGTAGCGTAGACGAACTGGTGATTTTCTGTCTTGGTCAGTAGAGTGGATGAGCTAATGATCTTCTGTCTTGGTCAGTAGATTGGATGAGCTAATGACCGTCTGTCTTGGCCAGTAGCTTGGATGAGCTAATGACCTTCTGTCTTGGTTGGTAGGGTAAACCAACTGATGTCCTCCCGTCTTGGTCAGTAGATGCACCGACGTCATTCTCTCTTGGTCAGTAGCGTTGGTGAACAGATGCTGTAGCTGTATTTTGTTTTGGTTACTGTGGCTTTATTGAACTGTGCTATTGTAAAATACGGATCATATGTTACTATGTAAACTAATAAAATAAATATAAAACACAAAATAGAAGGAGAAGACATTATTAGAAATAGAAAATGTTTTCTGGATTTTGTATTTGCCTATGAAACAACGTATGCACATTCTTTACTTGCTCGACCGGTTGATAACCTCCGTAGCCTGTGCACCCATACACTTTACAAAATGGACCTACTCGACCCTATAATTGTTAAGATTTATAGAATCGAAAAGATGAGAAATATTCGAGAACGTATTATTCGGTTAACAAACCTTGAATGTTTTAATTGTAATTAGTATTCACGTACCACAATCGGTGTAGGTCTGCTCCAGATCAAGTTGTAATAATATACAAAACTTTGTACTAAGGTCCAGATCACTTGTGGAAGGAGGTATGCTCGTACGACACGCACATGCTGCACGATTGTCCTGTTTGGTGTAATAAATGGCATAAAATAAACGAAATTTAGTAAGCAGATAAAAGAGATTAAAAAAATAATAAAATCCTAATATCTTTATAATATTGTGAACAAACACGACCATAAAAAACACTGCTCAAGTTAGTAATATATTGTTGATGAGAAGAAATTTCGCAATAGATGTTAACGTTTTGCTTAATCAACTATAATTTTTAGGCATTTTCGATGATGTTTTTTTAAATATATTTAACTAATGTTGAAGTTAAGTTATTAGATGTTGAGTGAAAGTGATATATACTAGGTTATAACAAGAACTGAATATAATGTTGAAAGCACTGGATCTCTTTTCAAGAATAACATGATTTCAAACTTCGTACAATTGTACTCCAATATTACTGGAAGGAAAGTGGAGGAATAGCACGATCATATCATACAAACTCGTGTGTTACAAGTAATGTAGGAATATCCTATCATGCAAAATCGTGTGTTACAAGTAATGTAGGAATATCCTATCGTGCAAACTCGTCTGTTAAAAGTAATGTAGGAATATCCTATCATGCAAACTCGTGTGTTACAAGTAGTGTAGGAATATCCTATCATGCAAACTCGTGTGTTACAAGCAATGTAGAAATATCCTATCGTGCAAACTCGTCCGTTACAAGTAATGTAGGAATATCCTATCATGCAAACTCGTGTGTTACAAGTAATGTAGGAATATCCTATCATGCAAACACGTGTGTTACAAGTAATGTAGGAATATCCTATCATGCAAACTCGTGTGCTACAAGTAATGTAGGAATATCCTATCATGCAAACTCGTGTGTTACAAGTAATGTAGGAATATCCTATCATGCAAACTCGTGTGTTACAAGTAATGTAGGAATATCCTATTATGCAAACTCGTGTGTTACAAGTAATGTAGGAATATCCTATCATGCAAACTCGTGTGTTACAAGTAATGTAGGAATATCCTATCATGCAAACTCGTGTGTTACAAGTAATGTAGGAATATCCTATCATGCAAACTCGTGTGTTACAAGTAATGTAGGAATATCCTATCATGCAAACTTGTGTGTTATAAGTAATGTAGGAATATTCCATCATGCAACCTCGTGTGTTACAAGTAATGAATATAGAGTGGTAAGTACACGAAGGTAGCTGGGACCTTAGGCAGACCGATCGGTAACTAGTTGGTTAGCTAGTTAGGTCAATATAAGGTGTATCGGTAGATTGACTAGTAGACAGATGAAGTGCTGGACAAATAGACGGGTGACGGTTTTCACTTTGAATGTTGTTAGATGTCATGTTTTAACAATGTACAGGTCAAGAACCAAGCCGGATATTAGGCAACTCACAGACGGTTCGGGAATATAACAAACATTCAAAATTCAGAGACCACATTCTGATGGGAGCAAATATAACTTTCTTATTCTGAAATATGATAGAAAGGAGTGTAAGCCAATAGGTCACATTAAAATCTACATAAATAATAACTGACACAACAAACCATCATTCAGTCTATTTCCAATACTCCGTCTGGGGTCCTTCCGTTAAATATTTCGTCTCGGGTATGAGTAATAAGAAAAATCAGTTATCTCCCTCGGTCAATGCATGTCTGCTACTTTTTTACGTAATTTAATTTTGCTGAAAAGATCTCAAAATCTTTTCAGTGCTCTCTATAGAGCGAAAATATCTTCAATGTCGCAAAGTAAACACCGTTCATAATCACCTGTTGAATCAGATTTATTCGAAATACCAAACATTTTTTCGCTGCATGTTAGTTTCAGTGATCGAGTGCTGCATTCAAACCCTGGTCCATATTGAATAAAGGTAATGACTATTCATAACTATACAATTCTACATGACCCATATTTCTTACAAGTCATTAACCGTAATCAATATTATATTTAATATGACTGAGATTTTTATATTGCGGCTATTTTATGTTGCGCTGTATATAAATTGTAGGTTGAGCTCAGAAAAAAAAATCCTTCTTGTAAATGACAAATGCACGCTTGAATTTCTCCTATTGCTGGAAATTAAGTTTATACTCCTGCAGTTAATTACTGCACCTAGATATGATTTAGTGCTATGCATTCATTACTATCACATTAAATCATTATCCTTTATTATTCATTATTGAAAGTAACTGAATGTAAACCATTTCTAAAAAGTAAATAAAGCAATGCAAAAATATTTAGAGGAATGCCTATCTGCATATGTAATAACCTGTCTAGCTATCCGTCTACCTGGCCAGCTATCCCCCTATCGTTCACCTTTCTGTCTAGCTATCACCCTTCCACCCTCCTACATGGCCAGTTATCTCCTTATTATCCACCTACGTTTCCAGCTATCTCCCTACTATTCACTTACGTGGCCAGCTATCTCCCTACTATTCACCTACGTGGCCAGCCATCTCCCTACCATTCACCTACGTGGCCAGCTATCTCCCTACCATTCACCTACGTGGCCAGCTATCTCCCTACCATTCACCTACGTGACCACCTATCTCCCAACTATTACCCTACGTGGCCAGCTATCTCCCTACCATTCACTTACGTGGCCAGCTATCTCCCTACTATTAACCTACGTGGCCAGCTATCTCCCTACCATTTACATACGTGGCCAGCTATCTTCCTATTATTCACCTACGTGGCCAGCTAAATCAATACCATTCACTTACGTGACCAGCTATATCCCTACCATTCACCTACGTGGCCAGCTATCTCCCTACTATTCACCTACACGGCCAGTTTTCTCCCTACCATTCACCTACGTGGCCAGCTAACTCCCTACTATCCAACAACGTGGCCAGTTTCTCCCTACTATTCGCAAACGTGGCCAACTATCTCCCTACCATTTACCTACGTGGCCAGCTATCTCCCTACTATTCACCTACGTGACCAGTTGTCTCCCTACTATTCACCTACGTGGACAGCTATCTCCCTACTGTTCACCTACGTGGCCAGTTATCTCCCTACAATTCACCTACGTGGCCAGTTATCTCCCTACTATTCACCTACGTGGGCACCTAACTCCCTACCATTTACCTACGTGGCCAGTTATCCCCTACCATTAACCTACGTGGCCAGCTATCTCCCTACCATTCACCTACGTGGCCAGCTATCTCCCTACCATCCACATACGTGGCCAGCTATCTCCCTACCATTCACCTACCTGGTCAGCTATCTTCCTACCATTCACCTACGTGGCCAGCTATCTCCTTACCATTCACCTACGTGGCCAGCTATCTCCCTACTATTCACCTACGTGGGATACTATCTCCTTACTATTCACCGACGTGGCCAGCCATCTCCCTACCATTCACCTACGTGGCCAGCTATCTCCCTACCATTCACCTACGTGGCCAACTATCTCCCTATCATTCACCTCCGTGGCCAGCTATCTCCCTACTATTCACCTACGTGGCCAGTTATCTCCCTACCATTCACCTACGTGGCCAGTTATCTCCCTACCATTCACCTACCTGGTCAGCTATCTTACTACCATTCACCTACCTGGCCAGCTATCTCCCTACCATTCACCTACGTGGCCTGCTATCTCCCTACCATCCACCTAAGTGGCCAGCTATCTCCCTACCATTCACTTACGTGGCCAGTTATCTCCTTACCATTCACCTACGTGGCCAGCTATCTCCCTACCATTCACCTACGTGGCATGCTATCTCCCTACTATTCACCGACGTGGCCAGCTATCTCCCTATCATTCACCTACGTGGCATGCTATCTCCCTACCATTCACCTACGTGGCCAGCTATCTTCTACTATTAATCTACGTGGCCTGCTATCTACCTACTATTCAGCTACGTGGCCAGCTATCTCCCTACCATTCACCTACATGGCCAGCTATCTCCCTACCATTCACCTACGTGACCAGCTATCTCCCTACTGTTCACCTACATGGCCAGCTAACTCCCTGCTATTCACCTACGTGGCCAGCTATCTCCCTACTATTCACGTGCGTGGCCAGCTATCTCCCTACCATTCACCTACGTGGCCCGCTATCTCCCTACCTTTTACCTACGTGCCCAGCTATCTCCCTACCATTCTCGTACCTGGATAGCTTTCTCCTTTCCTATCTTACATGATTTGCAAGATTTCCGCCGTCTGTTTCATATGCTGCTATAGAATTAAATTTAAGATTAGTGGCAGAGAAAACGAAAATTAAATCATTTTAGAACTTACATTTTTCGAATTAATTTCAACAAAAATAATAATTATATAGGCATTTCGATGTGTGTACTTCGTCACTAATATGCGCATATTGATGAATTTTGATTGTCGCTGAAATATGCATTTAGATGGGTGTACGTTGACTGATAACCTGAGTAGTGTCTCATCAAATGATGCATGTAGACTTTGAAATATCGTGAGAGTTATCATGATATAATAAAGGCCTTCACAGTTCTTTTTGTGAAGGAAAGTGATCACCTGTAAGTAGCCATCTCTGGGCATACAATGACACCAGAACCAACCAAAGCTTCACGTTTTGAAATATTGTTACAACCAGAAACACGCAAGCATATTAAAACTTATAGTTTGCTGTATATGCATATAGAAACACGGATGAGGGTCAGCAATAACGAATGTATATGACGCGAGAAACCTTGAAAAGAGTTGAAATTTTGTTTAACTGCCTATAACCTGACACCTGATGAAACCATTTTATTCCTTATGTATCTAATTGATACATGTACATGGACACCATTGTATCCCTTATGTATATAATTGATACATGTACATGGACACCATTGTATTCCTTATGTATCCAATTGATACATGTACATGGACGCCATTGTATTCCTTATGTATCCAACTGATACATGTAGATGGGCTGAAATTATCTGTTAAATTTGCCACAGTATCACCTTACTAAAGTGTTTGCTGATTTTTCAATGACTATTCGAAAGTCAAGCAGAAGACAGTTTAGTTTATAATTCAACATTTCTTTTTTTTTCAACGTCAACTTTAAAGAAACACGAGAAAAACTCCCAATAAAAAATGTATTTTACAAACAAAAATTCATACTCCTTTTCTTTAACTAATTATTGATCCAAAGGATAAGCCTCTCACCGCCTGATTGTTGGACAGGTAGCATGCTACAGTTGGATGACTTCTATTCAGTTATAATCATTTGTGTCGGTAGCTTCATGGAGCTTCATGGATCGACTGGTTTTATAATATGTTTGTGTATTTTGGGACCCGATCACAATGTTTAATATAATGAATTTAAGCAAATATAAAAGCGAGCAGACAGGCATTTTACATGACACTATGTATATAAGGCTTTTAATTGTGTTTCTTGTAAAGAATTTTATTTCAATTTTTCTTCTATTGAAATTTTTCCATTAATAGAATCAATTTCATCATTTTTCACATTCATGTAATAGCTTGACACCAATTCAGTCTAATCATACATGCTTGCTGCTCATTAAAAAATTGCTTTGGATGAAAAAAAATCTACAAACGTATAAGCATTTATGCAATGTAGTTTTTGTCGTTTCTTTGGTTCATAGATAATTTTAATTAAATATTACAGGTTATATTCAGATTCTGTATTCAATGTTTCCTCAACATTGATTAGTGAAAATGATTATACAATTTCCATATGGTCGAAAACACTGTAATACAGTTTTTTCCTGGGTAGTAAGTATTATTTCATATCTGCTTATGCCTCAAAAGTATAGAAAATGACTATTATTCCCCACAAACATTCCTTTTGTGACCAGGACAGTGCTATTTTGAAAGTTACCTATTTTCCAGAACATTCCAGATAGAGTCAGTACTGAGTAAACATGGAGCAACTTCTAGAACTTTCTAAAACTTAACCGTAATATAAATAGTAGTAGAAATCCAGGGTCCTTAAGCTACGCCCTAGAGCCTTATTCAAACCAAAAACCCTTATACGCCATCCCCTCTATGGTCTCTGGGGCAACCTAAAACATCATCTGCTGTCTCCCGGATCTTCTATGCTGTTACGTCCTGGAATCCCGCCCACCATGAAAAGAATTACAAAATTGCCTGCTTTCAAATATGCCGACCCTGGTGGAGTGGGGTTCTGGGGCAATCACTGCAAAAGCTGGAACAACCTGACACATCAAACATTGCTTTTTGTCACCTGTTCGGTGGCTCCTTGGTGTGGTTGTGGCTTCTCCTGGTGTCCTTTGTAGGGCTGCTGGTTTGGGTGGTGTTTTTCCCTTGCGGGATCAGCTGAATAGTCAAGGATCATGAGGTTTAAATCGTAGCGAAAAGGCCCAGTCTGGGGCCAAGAGCCTCACTTTGGACCCGGGCTGACGGCCAACCACATATGAGAATATTGGAGCCCCCAGCCTCGGGTGGGGTTCTCTGGTCTCTTATGAGACTTTAAGAGTTGCCAGGCAGGATGCGTATGCGACTATAATTTCCATTGGATTGAAGGGTCCTTAAGCCCACCAGTTCAGTTTAGTTCCATCTGCCTAAGTGGATACAAATACGCATTTTTATGAGATGGCAGTAAGGGCTACACCCATCCGACATACACATTTTGCTGTGTGTGAAGCCAGTTTATCAAGAACAGCGAAAAAGTAATCCATGGATGCATCTGCTAAGATGCGTGAGACCTACAAGGCATATTTCGAATGCCTGTCTGGACATTAGCATAACACTAACGAGGAACAAAAAAAAATTGTTAAACGGTGTAATTCATATAAATGTTAAATACAAATCAATAATATAATTAACATTAGGGACATGTTATACCGCATCTATTTTAGGCTCTATCTTATCTACATTGGTGGGTACTGTAAAAGTAAAAGAAAACTATTTTGAAAATGATTAATGTAGCCTATTTTGTAAATAAAAAAACTAAAAGTTTGTGCGTCCTGTTGCACATGGAAATGGTATAAATTTAATTAAAACTGAAAGGATTAACTTAATTATTAAGTATAATATTAGTAGTGTAGCTTTATATGTATATTGATAAGCATAATATATGTATATTGATAAGCATAATATATGTATATTGATAATCATAATATATGTATATTGATAATCATAATATATTTGTATTGATAAGCATAATATATGTATATTGATAATCATAATTTATGTTTATTGATAAGCATAATATATGTATATTTATAAGCATAATATATGTGTATTGATAATCATAATTTATGTTTATTGATAAGCATAATATATGTATATTTATAAGCATAATATATGTATATTGATAAGCATAATATATGTATATTGATAAGCATAATATTTGTATATTTATAAGCATAATATATGTGTATTGATAATCATAATTTATGTTTATTGATAAGCATAATATATGTATATTTATAAGCATAATATATGCGTATTGATAAGCATAATATATGTATAAACTTATAAGCATAATATATGCGTATTGATAAGCATATGTCTATTGCTAAGCATAATATGTCTATTAATAAGCATAATATATGTATATTTATAACCATAATATATGTCTATTGATAAGCATGATACATATGAAATTAAATCCTACGTGCTTTACTATCACTGACAACAACAACTACAACTACAACAATACATATACTGATTGCACATTTAAACATATGTACCTTGTCACCGATACCTGGACGAAGTATTTCAGTAATTTTAAAATTATATTTTGAAAGCGGCATTTAGTTTATGTTTTCGTACCATGCATCAAATTTTGCATATTTTGTCAAAATGTGGACTGTATTTGTATGAAAACACACAGATTGATACTACTGAGGTGGGTGGGGTATACCTAATCTAGGAGCATCATTGAGTGGTTTTATCTCACAGACTTCAGAGTATAACATCTTTAAACAACACATTTTTAAGGATTATGAGTTAACTTGTAAAGATTTTAAAGTTTTATTTACTTTATTTTATTATTTAATCGTAATTTATGGTGTGGTCCTAGTAAACATGCAGCTCGCTATCAGAGACTATCCACTTTTTTCACTCTTTCACTCTCACCTAATTTCGGCTTATAATCAACTCTATCTTTTTCAAACTCATTTGTGAAGGAGGTAAAATTGTCACTTAAATACGTTTATTAATGTATTTTATGATGATTCTTTTTTTTCTTAAAAATATATCTTTTATTGTGAAGTATTAGAAATTGCTTTTGTAGGCACGTGATAGATATGCAATACTTGGCGGCCAGTATAACTGGTGGAAGAAGAATCCGAGAAACCTCGGTAAGGACCAGCGACCGACTGGACGGTACTGGTCAGCTTTCTCACATATATTGGTAGAATCGGAGCCTCGGACCTGCGCGGTCAAAGGTGTGATGATGGTGATCGTTGACGGTAAGTGCTTTAAACCATTCCGCTTAAACAAAAAATCCGGTTTAATAGCCTACATAAAGACATGTATATTTTCCAAATCTCAAGCAAGTAGTTTATAAAGTGACATCACACTTCTCACACAGAAATATTCCAATATATCGCCATGCCATATTAAAGATCATGCTTTCATAATCACTGGCTGACACACTAAATTACAAATTCATCAACTCTAAGGAATGGTGAATCTTGCTTAAAGATATTTCGGAAGAAATTAAGGATAAATCTTGCGAGTTACTGATTATAAATGGTTAAGAAGACAAAAGATGGAGAGATGATTAACATATTTGATGATTTTTTTTCAGCCAGCATTCCAATGAAAATATATCCCACGACGAAACTGCTGAATCAGTCATACATCACTTGCTGCACCTACCTCGACGCTCCGATTACGGTAGGCGATATATATATAGCTTCAAAAGGTGTGTGTTATGGACTTGTTTCGTCCAAAGCAGATAAAGAAACGCCCCCCCTCCCAATTAATACTAAAGAATTGCGAGTTGGGTCAAATATTTCCATATTTCTCTTGGCAATTCATAATTACAATATTTTTGGAAACTGACAAATATGGCCTTTTGTATAAAAAAATTGACTGCAGAATATCCATAGTTCCACTTATGGAACATAGCTCAATAATTTTACCAGTCCTGCATGATTTAGAATTTGGTGCTTGTATTTAATACATGAAACATTGACAGAAAAATCCTACGAGATTGCAAAGTGCATGTACACCTGGTCAATACAATAATAATCACCTTGGTTGCTGCCTTACCTAATGTTTACCTGTATTTGCTCCAAGTTCTATATCAATAATGAATTAATTTAACCAGTTACCATTTGCTTGTCAGCAATTTTTTTTAGGTAGCGATTACATTACGACTGTTTCTTTCACTATGTTTCTTTCTTTTTCAACAGACAGATTTTATGATCAAACAAGATTGCTTGTCCCAAACAAAATTTACTTAAATAAATGGTTTTCTTTGTATTGAATGAAAATGTCTATATATTGAAGAAAATTAAAAATGCACGAAGGCATATTTTAGCTTGTACACAAAAAAATAAAACATATCAACCTTGTCTAACACATGCTCCGTAGGTTTATCAAAATATAAGACAGCAAAGGAAACCCAGTATATTGTATAATTAATCGATTTAGGGAGAAATATATATTTAGTACAATTCATCAAGTTCTTTAATCAGATCCTGTAGTGCTTTAACTCTTACTGAAAACAAAATATAGAAGAGAAATAAATTCTCTTCAAAGAACTGCGATTCAGTCTCGACGTATAAAGTATTTTATTATACAAATGTAAGAACAGTACTTCACTCATCAAACGATGTTTATTGCATGTAAATAAAGAAGGTAAATAAATGCAGCATGCATCATTGATTCCCTGACACCCACTAAAAAACACCAAATAAAAACAAACAACAACACACAATAAACAGCATTTATATTTATTTTTAATTATTCTTAAATACCTTGAGCATTTATTGCAATATGTTTCAATCAATATGATTTTTACACCAATATTTTAATAAGATATCATTTTCTGCTGTCTTTGTGACCTGAATATTGTTCTAAAACATTTTTGACCAACTGTTACTGTTTCGAGCTGAAACAAATCTCTCATATACTTAATATTGTTACATCTACTTCAGGGCTACTTATTTAATTATTTATACACGAATATTACTGTTATACGCCATTGTTTTGTTTGTTTCTTTCCCGCCGCAGCAGCCTAGATTTACTTAGCTTTTTTCTACCGTCACATTTTAGATTGTTGTTGTTGATCAGGGTTTAAGGCCTCATAGTTTTAATTCAGTTCCCATAGTAACCTGTGCAAATGTCATGATATGAAAACTTCAATAATTTGACATTTCTGAGTGCTCAAAATTGAACCTATATTTATCAGTTCAAGTGACACCAGGATGTCACCTTCTTTGTAGAGAAAAGGATATGAACCACGGCATTTTCTGGATTTACTTGTCTTTGAAACACGTGCTTTCAATTCCACACCAAACAGTCAAATGTTGATTTCATTAAAAAGTATTCCATTTTCAAGGCTGTTTATGGGCTGAAATTCCATAAATAAAACAATATCTCTATTGTTTTCATCCACAACTAGGATAAAATCTCAAAAGATTCTTTTTCCTAAAATAATAAATTAGATTACTAACCAATTCTGGTCAGTCACACCCATACATACTTTATATTACGTTCATCCATTTCCAGACTGTTCCAATTTTTCGATTAATTTAGAACCGTGTGTCCTTGAAGCCATTTCTCAGCGCAAAATAGGCTTTATATGGAGGCCAGTAAAACTGCTGGACTATATATATATATATATATATATATATATATATATATATATATATATATATATATATATATATATATATATATATATATATATATATATATATATATATATATACCCAGGAAGACTGGATAGGAACCATTGACCTAAGACAACCTACTGTCAGCTTTCTCACATAGTCACATTGGCCGAATCCGGCCACTATGTCAGAGATATGTAAAGGCGATATCTTTTGACCACTCTGCTTTCAGAGGCCTCTTGTTTACTTTGTGGTATAAATATTGTATAATTTGTTTTACAACCTTGATGCCTGAAAGCTGGATCTGGAGACATGAACTTTACTAATGTTTTAATATTTGACCAGTAAAATAAACCATTTTTTATACCTTTTAATTGGCTTGCTTTGAAAATCTTGCCTTAAAATTAAGTGGGGTAGGTGGGGTGGGGAGGGGTGGGTGGGATTGGGTGGAGTGTGAGACGGGCAACTTTTTGATATCTAATCCTTATGTGTGCCAATAATTATGGGCATACAAACAAATGCCTGTCAGCTTGCGGACAGTCATTATTATATCCTAAAGTAAGACATTACGTCATTATTTTACAGCAAACATGTACAAGATACAAATAATTTATAAGGTGTCGGTATGAAAATAAAATACTACGAACTGATATCGTATTTTTGCTGTGATAATGAGCTCTGCGTGGTTAGCCTTACCTTGGGAATACGTCATTTGCTTCTGACGCAAACAGAGAGAGAGAGAGAGAGAGAGAGAGAGAGAGAGAGAGAGAGAGAGAGAGAGAGAGAGAGAGAGAGAGAGAGAGAGAGAGAGAGGGGGAGGTTGGGTGTTGTTTGGTGTTTATTGACATTAATTTTGTATTATATCCAGGCAATTGGATATAGACGTCCTGTACCTGCGGGAAATATGTACAGAAATTCGTTCAATGTATTCAAGACACTTGTGCGCAAGTACGTCATGTGAAAGGATATAAATTTACCTTAGGATATGTAAAGTTGTTCTTCAGGTATTGGTTACGTGGAAATCTACTGCCAGTGTCGCTTTTGGATTCATTTATATATATATATATATATATATATATATATATATATATATATATATATATATATATATATATATATATATATATATATATATATATATATATATATATATATATATATGCTCGCACGCACACACGAATGTATGTACGTATGTACGTATGTATGTATGTATGTATGTATGTATGTATGTATGTATGTATGTATGTATGTATGTATGTATGTATGTATGTATGTATGTATGTATGTATGTATGTATGTATGTATGTATGTATGTATGTATGTATGTATGTATGTATGTATTTAAAATAATAAAAAGTTCCAGAGATTTGGAATTTCACTACACGAAAATGAATTCGTTCCGAGAGCAAATGTTTTCACGTACCGTATATATGGTTAAGATGAGGGCAAAAGGTTTGGTGCAGTCTAGTAATTTACAGGCTTGTGTATGTGTATTCTGTGTCCATTTACATTTTTTAAAAGAAAACTGAGGGAAAAACGCCTTTAATAAATTGAGAAATTTTTGCAAATTTCCCATTGAAATTGAAAGGTATGATGGTAAGAACATTGAATATAACGTACACTGGCGTACTCAGGTGGAGAAAAAATCAAAGGCCTGTTTATGTGACAGGAATGTAAAGTGGAATTTTTTAAGCATGACAAATACAGAAGTCTGCATATATTTTTTATCTCTGTATCTGTTTTACTAATCAAGATGTCTTTATTAGTCGTTACTGTTTTTGAAAGACAACTTCGAAATTAGTCTACTTGCTTTTTATAACTACCTACCTTTGTTATATTTCCTATTTGTTAAATCCACCTTTAAAACATTCATGTTAGTAATTGATATTTTTCCGTACCTATCAAGATAAAGTTTTTTGGGGGATTTGTCCATCACTTTTTTTACCAAAAGAATTCTAAGTTACCTACACACCCACATAAACCACACAAGAAGCATTTTAAGTCATTACAAGAGGAGGGGTATCACTATCATATCATACTTCAAATTATGGTATTTAGGTACATGTTGATAGATATAGGTAATTCGGTACACCGATACATAGGAATATAACTAGCTGGGTAAGTCAGTACTGACAGGAAGCGGATGTGTATTATTCGGATTGACGTATTGGTGAACAGAGATACCTACAATTATATATATATATATATATATATATATATATATATATATATATATATATATATATATATATATATATATATATATAATAAGAATGGGTAGATTTTCGTCACCGATTATGTGGTTTCATATCATGTCTCAATATCGTAAACAAAAACCGGATATTGAGCATCGCACAAACGATTTTGATATGTAATAAACTTGCAGAACTCACAAAATAAATATCTTTTACAATTACACTTTAGCTCAGAATAATTCTAAATTACAGAAGTTTTCGTTGATGGAGGAAACGGTATTTGAAAGGTACGAAGGGATGTAATTCCTGAGCTAGATTGTTTTTGTGACACATGACATTCGGAGCATGGAATGGCATCTTTAGGAAAATATCCCATGACGTCATCGCATTCCACCATGGAATAACTCTCCAACAGAGGTACAAGTCAACAATTAATATAACGAACATTAAACCTGGCTGCGCTGTTGAAAAATTATTGAATGACGAGTCAACAAAATAGTAAGCACAAAATTGATTACTATATATTTTAAACATGTGACGTCATAGCCATATTTTCTTAAAGGGGTCCTAGGTCTGATCCATACTGTCATCATACAAATATTAGCTTGAATCAAAAGTTGTATGTTATATTCATTTACAGAGTGCTACATTCAAAGACGCACTCACAATGACCATTGGAAATTGGCACGAATTAGAAGTAAGCAAATCTAGATGTCCGGTAGTTCCTATAAATCTTAGATCAGTCCTGTCAAGCATGCTCCATGCGGGTTGAGTTTAAATAGCCCGACAGAGTTAGAGCATTTTTTTTTTTTTTTGCATTTTTGCTACGGCTCTCGGTTTTAAAAAAATCCCAACAAAATAAAAACATTTTTAGTAGCCTATGTCGTCGAAAAGGTTGGACAGCATTGTCTTAGATAGTGACCAGTTTTCTGTCACAATAAAAATGTGCTGAATTTATTTTATCTTTGCAGTATCCACAGTGCTAGGTTCTCTCAGAAAAAGACCCGTTTTGAAACTTGCGCTTATAATATAGCATTTCCTATGTTTCGCGTACTGGAAGTACAAGAGGTTATATTAAGGATGACAAATATAATCATAATTCTTAATGCAGAGACAATTATAGCGTTTGTATGTTTATTGATATAAACATTGTGCTTTGTATTCGTTGCCGACAGCTTAAGTTGTCACTAATTATTTTGCAATATTGAAATAACCCAATTTAGCCTCTTTGAAAGTGACTATAAAGTCATGTATATATTAATGGATCATTGCTTATCTAAAATTGTAGTAAATAGCCAATCGGCCTACCTAGCCAACTGTATATTTACCTGCCTGGTATCTTGACCTATGTCTCTCTTAACGTCTGTCCTACTTTGACGTGAGGGATGCACGCCATCTTTTCATAAGTTTGCTAGAACGTCAACCTTGGATGAGGGACGTAGCAAGTTCGAACCACGGTTGAGAAGTATCAACGAATTATAAAAATAGTATTAGCACATGTCTGGCTTGACGCTAAGCGTTAAGATGTTAATGTTATGGCAGGTCTGCCTAGCATCAGGATAATGTGATTGGGTAGGACGTGATGCATCATGTTTGTGGCATGATGTCCCATTGGTAGCAATCACTATAAACTGCCACTCTACAGACACGGTGGCCATATTACTAAAATTGTTAAAGCCACGTTTATATTTTAATAAAAAACCACTCCACCACATATACATTTAAAGTTGGTAATTACAAGGTGTAAGACATAGAAGGTAAAGAATTAGATCGAAAGCCATGGTGCATGAATGCATGAACAGCAGACGATGTTAGACCAAAAGTAATATAATTCTTGAATAGCCAGAGGTTTGTTGTTGGTGGTGTTCTTGTGGGGCATAACGCCATTTTTAGCACACCATAAGCTATACATGGCGGCCAGTATTAATGTATTAATGGTGGAGGAAAAAACCAAGAAATCACCGGAAAGAACAACTGACCCACGTGAAGCAACTGGCAAGCTTTCTCACATATCAACATTCGCCGAATCCTAGACTCGAACTGACCCAGACAGAGGTGAGATAGCAGTGGTCCCTAACGGAGAGCGCTTTAGACCTCTCGGCCACCAGTGGCCCCAATATTGAGTGTCTCGGTTAAACAGTTCGACAAGGTAGATAAAACTGGAAGATGGACAAGTGGGTGAAGGGCAAGGAAAAGTAGAGATAGAAGTTAAAACAAGAAATTGTCAATTAAACTGTGTCAAACAGTGTGTAGAAAGTTGAGAAAAATGTAGGAAAGAAAAAAAGAAGCAACACCAGATGAATAAAAATATAGGAACCTTAGTCTAGATTAAAGTAAACGCCATTATTTGTATAAACTGATAAAAGAATTAAATTGAAACTTTGTGGCCTAAATAAGTAAACATAATGAATCATCTTAAAACTATGCCTGTTAGAATTAACGGGGACAAAACAATCCAGCAGCAGTTCTTTTAGAGGGTTTTTGAAAATGAATACAAACGATCGGCTACTGCAGGTTAGGACTAATGTAGACGTGAGTAACCTTCAATGAATTCAAGATTAGGACTAATGTAGACGTGAGTAACCTTCAATGAATTCAAGATTAGGACTAATGTAGACGTGAGTAACCTTCAATGAATTCAAGATTAGGACTAATGTAGACGTGAGTAACCTTCAATGAATTCAATATGAGGACTAATGTAGACGTGAGTAACCTTCATGAATTTAAGATTAGGACTAATGTAGACGTGAGTAACCTTCAATGAATTCAAGATTAGGACTAATGTTGAAGTGAGCAACCTTCAATGAATTCAATATTAAGACTAATGTAGACGTGAGTAACCTTCAATGAATTCAAGATTAGGACTAATGTTGACGTGAGTAACCTTGAATGAATTTAAGATTAGGACTAATGTAGACGTGAGTAACCTTCAATGAATTCAAGATTAGGACTAATGTAGAGGTGAGTAACCTTCAATGAATTCAACAATAGGACTAATGTAGACGTGAGTAACCTTGAATGAATTTAAGATTAGGACTAATGTAGACGTAAGTAACCTTGAATGAATTTAAGATTAGGACTAATGTAGACGTGAGTAACCTTCAATGAATTCAAGATTAGGACTAATGTAGACGTGAGTAACCTTCAATGAATTAAAGATTATGACTAATGTAGACGTGAGTAACCTTCAATGAATTCAAGATTTTATTTGATCACTTATAACATGACTTACTAGGAATGATTTATTTTCCTATTGAATCCAAATAAATTTTAGACAGTAAATGGATTGAAATTACTATTCTCTGCCCCAGAGGATCCCCATGCTAAAAATTAAGGATTACTGTTCGTTGCCCCATATAATCCCCATGCTAAAAATTAAGGATTGCTGTTCGCTACCCGACAGGATCCCCATGCTAAAAAACAGGTATTACTGCTCGTTACCTTACTGGATCTCTATGCTTATAAATTTGGATTTCTGTTCGGTATCCTACAGCATTCCCATATTAAAAAAGGATTACTGTAAGTTTACCGCTCAGGATACACATTCTAAGAAATTAGGATTACTGTTCATTACTCCACATGATCCCCATACTTAATGATTTGCACTGATCATACCTATGAAATGAAACACAAGTCGTTTTACTTTCTAATGCAACGCTTCGTACACATTAACGTGAACACAACACAGTTACTACTGTATTTCACAATTTGCTACACTAGACATGCATCAATGCCACTGACGTGTGTCCATAATTTTTCTACTTATATGCAGACATGTTATACTTTATACACTCCATTATCTATTTATCCATTAATCATTTTCGTGGCCCGGATGTCCGAGAGGTGTAAGGATCACTGAGAGCTCACCTATGTCAGAGTGGGTTTCACTCTGGGCGTGGCCAATGTAGGTCCATGAAAAAAATCGCTTTATTATCCATGTCTTTCTGATTCTTCACAGGATTTTACTAGGATGCTTCCTCCACCACAATATACTGACCGCTATGTGTAGCCTGTCATTGGCTGATAAAAGCCGGAAACCACAATACCACAAATCACAAACCATCCATCCTTCTCCTTTGATCTTTTGTGTTGTGTGTTTGATATTTAATATCTATTTACAGCTCCAACTTTATATTATAAAAATAAGAAACGGAAAGCATTCCTTATCTACAAAGAGTCCACATCTCCGTCAGCTCCATCACAACAAATTGGACCACAAATACAAATGTACAATGTTTTTGAAAAATAGTGTATGTTAGTAATTTTATTCATGATTGATTTGATACGTAAGTAATACCTTAGAAACCCCTCTATTGTGCCCACCCTTAAACCTTTGATTAATGTCTTTTCAAAATATATACATCTGTTAGATTGATCAAAGTTTGAAGTAAACATGTCAAGTATTTTGCTAATTCTTCATCATACAGTCAATAACTACATTTCGTCAGGAAGCGTCTAGAAGAATCATGATATTCGTTTAAAATTAATTATATTACCGAATAACTAATTAATATTTGGGGCATTATATGATATAGCAACCGCAACCATTCTCCCAGTGATTATATATATATATATATATATATATATATATATATATATATATATATATAAAATTCAATTCGTTAGCTTCGCATGAATGAATTTTGAAGACAGCACCCATGTTAGGGTCTCATTTTAATGAAAGATCTTTTCATTTTGCGCATTATATAATCGACACGTTATTTTCAATATTTTTATATCAAAGGCTCATGAAAATGTGGGAAGTCTACAACTTGATGGTTTTGGTAAATGATGTGGGTATTTTGTCTTACGCAGTAAATTTGTATAATACGTTATGTTATACTTATTCCGCTTATGAATCAGTCCTTCTGTCTATCAGAAAATATTTCCATGAATGTATTCAGTTGATTACCTTTTCACACGTAATAAGTTATTGTGAATTAATAGCCTGTCAATCACCCCATTCCAGCAGTTAATAGATGGTTGCTGCTCTTTTACTTAATTGATATTGCTAACAAAATGCCTGAAAGTATAAATAATTTTACAATAGATTCTTGACACTCCTTGATGTGAGGGTGTGTGTGTATGTGTGTGTGTGTGTGTGTGAGAGAGAGAGAGAGAGAGAGACAGAGAGAGAGACAGAGAGAGAGAGAGAGAGAGAGAGAGAGAGAGAGAGAGAGAGAGAGAGAGAGAGAGAGAGAGAGAGAGAGAGAGAGAGAGAGAGAGAGATTTTAACGTAGCTTTAACAATTTTGGTCATATCGCAACGATATCTGCATTGTGGCAGTTTTTTATGATGTCTAGCACTGGGACTTTATGTCGCTATCACATAATATAATATCCCACCCAGTCACATGATCCTGACACCAGGTCCACCAGTCCCAACAATATCCTCTTGATGCTGAGCGCCAAGCTAGGCAACTGCTAGTACCAATTTTAAGTCTGTGGTATGATTCGGCCAGGCTTCGAACCAGCTACCTCCCGCTCTAACCACTTAGACCATCGGAGAGGTTCATCCTTGATTGTGAACGTTACTTATTATACTAGTACGCAATGACTTCTATATTCAAATCCGTCTCTGCATTGACAAATTTAAAATGAAGATATATATAGAGCCCGATGGTCGGCATTTATTATAATCCCAAGTATTAATCTTCAAAGTGTATTAATCTTCAAAGTGTATTAATCCTATAAAGATGATATCAAATGGTTAATTTTGAATATAAGAAACGAGTTGAATAATATCAAGCTGTTTAGAACTTTGTCTAGAAAACAATGTAAGTTATTCAACGAATTTCTAAGTTTAATAAGAAAAACTCCTTGGGAGATTCTTTATATCATATAGTTTTTATATTGAAAAGAGAAAGACTCTAGATAGAAAGAAGAATAATCTATTTTGGGATATTTTTTTAGTTTTGGTTCAGACGCTGCACTTTCAATTCTTGTGCGTGAAAAAAAAAATAGTCACAGACGCCGGTGGATGTAATATTACATATTTCATTCACCAATAAAATTTGAAAGGTTGTTTGTTTTGCAAATAGCAATTCAAATATCAACAGTCTTTCTAATGCATCGAACATTTGAAATGGATGACATGAATTTTCAACACTGGATCTGTATTGGAAAGTAATGCATATGTCGCACAGTCAAGTACCGAGATACGCTGTTTGCATTGAGTCCGATGAGACACATTTTCATAAAAAAAAACTGTCGATTTTCAACATGGTCATCCAACTAAAATGGAGGATTGAATATAACAGAAGACAAATTGCAATTTATTGGATATTTGTTTCAAGGGATAACTGGATGCAAATATATTACTAATTTTAAAGGTGGTATTCCACTGCCGCTTTGCGTTTGGTATAGATACAACTTTATCACTAAAGCACGGGTCTTCATAATCAGACCCGGCCCTAGGGCAATGCGAACCAAGCAACCACCTTCGGTGCCGCGCTTATCCGCAATGGAATTATCTTGCTTGTGGCCCCACGCTCATCGCTTTCTGCCTTGGACCATGCACATCTTTGGGCCAGGCCTGTTGATATTCAGTGACGTTTTAAGAAGTTTGGGCGCCATAGGCACAATTTCTAACCTTAAAAGTAACCAGATTTGTGCTTCAGTCTCTCAGTCTCAGATATAGTGTATTGCATTGCATTTCCATTTGCATTTGTGTCATTTTGTTAAATTTATTAATATAGTACTAAACTACTAACACAACCGACACCCCCATTTTGTTTTCGGGCCTCCGCGGGGCACCCTTCTAGGCGGGGCCCTGGCACGTGCCTCGCGTGCCTATGCTTTAATATAGCACTGTTCATATTGTGTCTCAAAATTCAGATTGAATGTTCACAACAATATTTGCACAAATATAATCTCGTGCACGCCACATTTCAACGAAAAGTAAGAGCATAAAATCATGAGTGCAAAGAGTCAGTGTATACATATAGTCTTCAGTCTGCAAATAACTTTTGCAACTTCACTCATTTTCCTCGTCGATACAAATTTAGGCCTTGTTCACTCATGCATGTATGCGTCTATGTGTGTAGCATACATGCGAATGTTTTATAACATTTTAATATTTTTCTCTCAAAGCATTGTTTAGGAGGGAGATAATGGAATTTTGGTCACGTGGTTAAAAATAATATGGACATGTATATTGTCATGGTGATTTTGCCATTATGAACGAATCTTCGATTGATCAAAACGTTTACACACCATCATGCAAAGTAATTTGAAAGTAAATGTTAAATAAGATAAATGCAAGTTTAAAGCCGGAAAATCCTTTTTGTGTGGTCAATTAACGAATAAAACTGAAGAAAAATCATTTTTATTTTTTATTACCGTGTAATCAATCATGTTTCAAACGGGTGACATTTTCATAGCATTTCATACTTTGATTTTTAACGTATTTAAAAGTTTGATATTTGAATATAATTACAAAATGATTTCCTTCAATACATATACTTGTTTTCATTTTCCAAAATAGTTCGTGAATGACTAAGTATTTTCCAACCATTTTGCAAAGCTACCGTAAACATGTTAAGAATGAAAACCATATAGTAAATATTAATCACATTGTTTCATTTTCCCCAGCACTTTTTGAATAATCGGCATCGGTTATTGAAATTGTATTGATGTGTGTAAGATTTACTCAAATATTTGATAATTCTAACTCTTTTTCGCAATCGTTGACTGGGAAGGGGATAATGGGATTCTGGTTACGTGGCTAATGATAATACTGAGACGTATACTATCATTGAGATTTTTCTATTACAATCCAATCTTTTACGAATGTCGGTTCAGAAATAAAAAAAAAATACATTATTGGTTATCATTTCCTTCAATGAGCAAAATGTTACGCAGTCATAAAAAGTATTTTGGGAATGAATGCTAAAAATAGATTTTAAATGTAAAAAATGTAAAAATGTATTCTTTACACGGGAAAATCCTTTCTTGTGCAGTCATTTAATGTATAAGGCCGCAAAACATGCAGAAAAACAATTATTTTTATTACATATTACCGTCTAATAAATCAAATTTCAAACGCATCACATTTTTGTTTTATAGCATCTTAAAAATTGATATTTGAATAATTTTGATTAAATAATTTCCTTGAATACACAAACAGGTTTTCATTTTCCCAAATAGTTTATGAACGTCTAAGTGTTTTCTGACATTTTCGCACAGCTGCATTAAATATGTTAAAATGAAAACCTTACAATAGATTTTAATCTCTTTGTTTACTTTCCCCAGAATTTTCTGAATGATCTGTATCGGTTATTGAATTTGTTCTAAAATTATTCGTGTGGGCGAATTGTTTTGCTATTGGCCGACTACCTTCCGAATTGGTCAGCTAAAACAGCAATTATTTTTTCATACATATCAGTAACCTATTTATTGTATCCAGCAAATGAAACAAAGACGTAAAGAACGTTAAGAAAAATACTGTTAAAACTTTACGGTTCAATTTTTTATTCTTTATAAGAATAAATTTAAAGGACCCAGTCAGTCTTAGATGTTCAGAGAAATGAATCCAAATATTGTTTTCTTTTTTTATAACATAGCAAATTTTGCCACTATGTTGCTTGTTTGGTTTCGTGGTTGTTAAGATAGTTGTCTTGTTGGTAAAATTGTCACGGTTGCGGAGATATTGCTACTCTTTCTCGATTTTATTGACCGTAAATCATTTACATGTCTGTGTTGAATCATATGTTAACGTCTTTGCAACATATTGTTTTGCTTTCAAAGAGTGGAGTGTTTAGTTTGCTACAAAATCAGCGCTTCACTGAATAAACTATGTTCGTATGTCCTTTCAAGGGGCAGTTCTTCCCGTCTTTATGAAATCTACCGATTGTTTCGATTTCTACCACTTGATATGCGATTTCTACCAGTTGTTGAGATTTCGACTTATGGCGATTTTTACCGGTTGTAGATAACTACCGATAGTAGCCATTTCATTTTCTTGTTATTGACACGGCAACGGTGACGGTCACTTTGTTAATAAACACTGCTCTGTTTTTACTACAAATCTGTCTATATCTTCGTATGGAGTCTCAGTACATTTATTTCTTAATAGTTGCATTGCTATAATTGTACTATTTTGATATGACTGTTATAAATGTACTGTTATAATTGTAGTGTGACGTCATGATTGTACTGTTTTAATTCTACTTTGCCATCATGATTGTACTGTTATATTGTACTGTGCCTTCATGATTGTACTGTTATAATTGTACTGTATTGTAATGATTATTCTGTTATAATTGTACTGTTACAATGTTATTGTACTGTCATGATTGTACTGTTATAATTGTTTTGTTTGATCATGACCGTACTGTTACGCCATTCTTTCTACCGTTAGTCCAACGTCTATTGGGACTATTTGTGCTGGTGTTTTGAGTCCGAACAGTGCAGGGCTTCGACCTCATGAAGGTAATTAATAAATTTATTTTGACTGACCTTTGTATGAGGTCATTTTCCTGTTGTTAAGAGACAGCTGGCCTGGGCAACATAACATGGTCGTGTTATATCAAAGCACTCAATGGACATACATAATGTTTGTGTGTGTTGGTATGAGTCTGTGTGTATATATATTTTCAACATAATTTTACAATGTTTCAGTCATATCGCTACGATGTCTGCAGTGTGAGAGTTTATAGTGATGTCTAGCATTGGGACATCATGCCGCAGACATGTAACATCATATTCCACCCAGTCACATTATCCTGACACAAGCCCGACCAGACCCAGTCATATAATCCTGACACCAAGCCAGCCAGTCCTGTCACATCATCCTGACACCAGGCCGACCAGACTCAGGCACATCATTCTGATACCAGGCCGGCCAGTCCCTGTCGCATCATCCTGAAACCAGGCCGACAAGACCCAGTCACATCATCCTGACACCAGGCTGGCCAGTCCCAGTCACATCATCCTGACACCAGGCCGGCCAGTCCCTGTCGCATCATCCTGACACCAGGCCGACCAGACCCAGTCACATCATCTTGAGACCAGGCAAGTCAGTCCCTGTCACATCTTCCTGACACCAGGCCGACCAGACCCAGTCTCCTCATCCTGACACCAAGCCGGCCAGTCCCTTTCACATCATATTGACACCAAGCCGGCCAGTCTCTTTCACATCATCCTGACACCAAGCCTTCTAATCTTAACATTACCCTCTTGTTGCATGAGCTCCAAGCGAGGCAGCTGTTAGTACCATTTTTATAATTTTTTAAACGACCGGGCTGGGGTTCAAACCCGCGACCTTCATTGTTGATGGGATGTAATTTTCAGGTAGTAGAAAGTACAAAATGATGGAAAGATCTAGGGGGGGGCATGTAAAAAACGAGATAAAATTCACGCGAATGTTCTTCTAACATAATAAATACATTTTTAACATTTTTAGTTAAATATTCCATTGTTGTAATAAGGTCTATAAAACTTCTCTAGCTACATGAAGAAATAATTGTGCGGTTTTCCGTTATAACTTTATATTTGAGGCTCGTCCATTATAACAGTAAATCCGAAAAACCATACAATTATTTCCACATACAGCAAGAGAAAAAACATGGACGTATATATTATCTATCCTCATTGGGCGGGAGCCACGGTAACTCATGCGTAGAACGTCCGACTGATAATTCAAAGGTCGCAGGTGTTTGCTGCTTCGTTGTACCTTTGGAAATTTACATTTGCACCCAGCCAGTAATGTGCCGTTAAAGCAAATAATATATCCTCATTTAGTAAATATTTCATCGGCATCAGCATCGCGTTGGAAAAAAAAAACACACACATCGCAATTTGGTTACCTTGCCAATTGTTTGTACTGATAGAAGTAGTTCTTCGTCATATGGTTGACAACTGAAGGTTTTGATCTTATTTTCACTATGTGAAGATAGTGATTAGTAACTTTAATGCAAGCCAAAAATAGGACTTCATATGAAACAATATGAAATAGGTTAAAACTAAAAACGCGAGGAGCATTGATGGACAAGTGATATCTGTGTTGAAAGATGTCGCTTGCCGTTATGGGATAATTTTATAAAATAACTACACATTTGCATTCAATTATAAGCGTGAAAGAAGAGAAACGATCTTTTATTTGGACTGATTCATAAGCAGGAAAAGCAGTAACAACTCCGTTCATGCAACAGTTTAAATCTCGTCTTCTCTAAGTACTTTTCTTAAAGCATCAATGTTATTCGTGTTAGTCGTTTTCTCCCTGCGCCAATGAAGTTCTATTATTCCGGTAAGCGGGTCTCATCCCTTCCGCCCCAACCCCTCCGCTGAAAGTCTTACAAAACTGAAGTCTTAGTAGGGTACAGACCCATCAAAAATATTATAATCTTCGAGTCTTCGGAATTGTCTGCAGGATATCGAACTCAGCCTTGCATTTTAGAAGCTAGAATTATTTAACACTTATCCATACATCAACAGTATAATGTTACCTATACTCGTTTCATTAAACCAATTTTAGTATATTTTCTCAGCTTAGACCGCATAAAAAAATTCCTTTAAAACATCACACCCTTTAAAGCGAAAAAATATTGTTGAATACGTGGGCACTAAAGGTAGGCATTGTCCGTTGTATTACTGAATATGGTGTCATCCATTTTGAGAATAAAATAGTCATATTTATTGACGATATTTCCCATAATATTGTTGTCATCACGTAGCACGTGTTTCTAGAGGTTATACCACACTTTTGTGAATATTTTAGCGTTTTACGCTTCTTTCGTAACAATGTGATGTGATTATGATTTTTAACGTAGCTGAAACAATTTTTCAGTCATATCGCTAAGATGTCTGCAGTGTGGCAGTTTATAGTAATATCTAGCACTGGGGCATCATGCCGCAGACATGTAGCATGATGCCCCACCCAGTCACATTATCCTGACACCAGGTCGAACAATCCTAACACTAATCTCTTAATGCTGAGCGTCAGGCGAGGCAGCTGTTAGTACCATTTTTGTAAGTCTTTGATATAACTCGACCTGGGATCGAACCCACGACCTCCCGCATCCGAGGCGGACGCTCTAACCACTAGGCCATCAGAGCGGTTAAAATTTAGTAGATAACACATTGCGTACCGTAAATCAGATAAATGAATCATGCACAAGGAATTAGAGAATTTACAAAGATAACAAAAGTTGTGAATATTGTAATTTAATAACGCAGTATTTTGGATTCAGTCGAATAATAATGTAGTCTAAAATATACAAAGAGTAATGGTCTTTCCAAAAAAGCTGTTCTGGAATTAAATAAATACTAAACTGTTCATTTTCCTCTCTCCCTGTTTTGTCTGATTAAATTTTTTACTGAGAAAAATCATAATTTTCTTTTTGGAATGACATATCGCATGAATTGATCTGTCGCGGTTTTCCGCTTCATTTTCCTCTCAGGTTGAATGAATACAAAATGTCACCAGCCTTACTTCCCAAAGAGTTAAACAAGGTATTTGTTTGCAATAACTAACTGTACAAAAAATAAAATAGGGAAATGTAGTTAATTTGTTTTCTTTCAAAGAAAATCTATGATCATAGTTTGTTTGTCATTAATACAATAGCCAGACATTTTCAACGTTATCGCGTTTATAACATTGCAGCCATTTCAAAAGAATTGATACGGACTGTAAACACATGACGATTATAAATATTGGCATTCATATGATGTGTACCCGGATTTAACCCTCATAAAGCGGACAATAATATTCTCCTGGCTTTTTTCAAGAACATTAGGGAGAAAAAGTCGAAACCCCTCTCTCTCTCTCTCTCTCTCTCTCTCTCTCTCTCTCTCTCTCTCTCTCTCTCTCTCTCTCTCTCTCTCTCTCTCTCTCTGAATTGCGTTTGCATATACATTATGTTAATTGAATGTGCATTCTGAATGAGTCCGTCTAATCGAGATGAATGTCCATTTCTGAATATGCACGTACATTGTTTTTTTTAATAAAAGTATTAAGTTTTCCTTTGCATTGAAAGAAAATTAAGTGCAGTTGAAATAATGAGCATCCCTTTTATTATAGTATCACAAATAATTACTTATCCGTGCTCAGATTACAGTTAATATTTCTGTTTTCTGTTATAATTGCTTTTTATATTTAAAAAATTAAAACAAGACCTTCCCGGGAAAAAGATCCCTCCAAAACAAAACACAACAATATAACTGTTTGAATCCTGATAATGCAAAGACAGCGATTGATGGGGCCAGCATAAAACGATTTGATTAACATTAGAAATTATATATTGATAGTCATTGTTTGTCTCATTATTATTGGTTTTGTTGTCATTATTAAATGGGGAATGAATTATCCGGGATATAAAATGCAATTGCACCATATTTGTTTTAAGAAAATAAAGTGCACTCCCGTTCCTACTTTTGAAAGTCAGTTGCAAAAAGATACCACTTTATCTTCGCAGTTCATGTCAGTAAAACACATCATAAAGTCACCAATTAACACCTTCATTAAACCTAAAATCATGTAAAAAAAATAATTTCCACTCTTACTTATGTTTTATTGTTTCTTTTATATTGTGTTTTTGCCTTTTGTAACGATTCACTGATAATTGTCAGCGTTTGGACTAGTTTATTACCTTTTTTATTTCTTTCCTTGTTTGTGCCACGTATGATATACACATACATCGATACACATACACTGTGCCACGTATGATACACATACATCGATACACATACATTGTGCCACGTATAATATACATATACATCCATACACATACATTGTGCCACGTATAATATACATATACATCCATACACATACATTGTGCCACGTATCATACATACGTATAATCATGCTACGTACGTATAATCTTATAAAGTATAGCTGGTGTATCGGCGTAAGTACAGCTGCATAGTCAGGGTCATTTCTACCCGGTAATTACTGTTTCTAGATCAGGTGACCTTTATTTTTTACTTCCTTCTCCTCATAAAGGACATAATATATTAGTCATCACCATAAATCTATTTCCAAGAATAAAACAGAAATGGATTTCGATAGACTTCACGGTAACAATGGGATTTTAATCAAGGTCTAAAATAATGCATCAGGTCGTCGTTGTAGACATTTCTAAACAAATGTACAATTTTGTACTGAGAAATTTTATCTTCTTGAAATATTCCATCTTAGATAGCACTTGCACACAAAAACACACACACTCATATATATATATATATATATATATATATATATATATATATATATATATATATATATATATATATATATATATATATATATATATATATATAGTTTCCACAGAAACAAACCTATATGACCCTTTGGTTTAGCCGTAGCGCAACGGGTGTAATCACTAATTAATTATCTAATAGATTAACCCATATATCGATGCTTGAAGCATTTCATATTTGAAGTCACGAACGTCGACTGTAGTTTGTATTTGTAAAGGTTGAAAATGTATATAATACAGACGATGTACGTATCAAGCCACCTTACGAAATTTAGCAGCGATATCAAAGGAACTGTCAGTCAATTAGTCATATATATATATATATATATATATATACAGAGAGACAGACAGACAGACAGACAGACAGACAGACAGACAGACAGACAGACAGACAGAGACAGACAGAGAGAGACTGAGAGAGACGGACAGACACATCATTAAGCTATGATCACTGATTTAGTTCATTTTGTCTAGGCTGGAATACATACTTGTTTAAGCAATGACACCACTTCAGCAACAACACTTGAGGTTCTCTCCTGAACCAGAATTCTGACCCTCCCCAAGTTTTCAGTTAAAGCCATCTAAGATACGTTTCCTCATTATTTCAAAAAAAAAATTATATCTTCAGCTCGAAGTTGCCAAGTCAATAGATATATTTAATCAGACTTATGCATTACTTGTCTGTGGTCTCATTGTTTTTCTCATTCTGCCTGTAAGTCTGACTGTTACCTTAAAATAGCTTGTTCTCCATTTAAAATTAAAAAAATTAAACAAACGCGACATTGTAAAATACACACACACAAACACACACACAAACACACATATATAGTTTCCACTGAAATAAACCTATACGACCCTTTGGTTTAGCCGTGGAGCAAGAGGTGTAATCACTAATTAATTATCTAATATATTAACTCATATTTCGATGCTTGCGGCATTTCTTATTTGAAGTCTCAAAGGTCGACTGTAATTTATATTTGTAAATGTTGAAAAAGCATATAATACAGGCGATGTACGTATCAAGCCGCATTACGAAATTTAACAGCGATATCAAAGGATGGAAGGAAAATGAACCAAAAGCTGTCAGTCAATTAGTTATATATATATATATATATATATATATATATATATATATATATATATATATATATATATATATATATATATATACAGAGAAAGACAGACAGACAGACAGACAGACAGACAGACAGAAACAGAGACAGACAGACAGACAGATCATTAAGCTATGATCACTGATTTAGTTCATTTGGTCTAGGCTGGGATACATACTTGTTTCAGCAATGACGCCACATCAGCACCAACACTTGAGGTTCTCTCCTGAACCAGAATTCCGACCCCCCCAAGTTTTCAATTAAAGCCGCCTATGATACCTTTCATCATTATTTCAAAAGACAAAAATTATATCTTCAGCTCGAAATTGCCAAGTCACTAGATATATTTAATCAGACTTATGCATTGCTTGTCTGTGGTCTCATTGCTTTTCTCATTCTGCCTGTAAATCTGACTGTTACCTTAAAATAGCTTGTTCTCCATTTAAAAATAAAAAAAATTAAACAAAAGCGACATATTTTAAAACACACACACACGCACACACACACACACACACACACACACACACACACACACACATATATATATATATATATATATATATATATATATATATATATATATATATATATATATATATATATATATATATATATATGTATGCATCTTCACGTGCATATTGCGTGCACACATAAGTCTAATTACCATTTCTTAAACTGTGTATCAGCACGTGCATCTACGTGAATACATTCATCTAACTCCCTAATATCAATATTATTATTAACTAATCTTTATCATAAACATTCGTGACAACGAATCCTTCCTGACAATTCCAATTATGGAAATATGTTTAACAGCTTTGTGATCTGATAATGCATGTTTAAATTTGTGCATAAATGGCTGAGAGCATAGAGTCCAGACAAGACATTTTGCACAGTAATTCACATTATTTTCCACCTTGTAAAGATAGCTAAGGCTATATACTTGGGGTTACACTAGTTGTAGCATTTCGCCTATACATGTACCTAAGCTTTGCCTATATTTTATCAAAGAGCCCTGTCACATCAGCTGTACCTGATACATTTGGATGATGGTTCAAGTACCTTTAAAATAAATTTATATGAACTACCATGGTGAAATAGATGGTGATAGAGTCGGCGAGCAACGCTAAAAGAAAGAGCGAAAGAACATGAGCGTTTTCTATAATAAGTTTTTTGTTGTTGTAAACTTTGATGGTTCCAATTATGCCATGGAAACGCTCAAAATGAAGAAACATCTGGGGCATTTCACTTTTTGCCCCCTCTGAGGTTTCTTTATACAGACCTCTGTTATTTAGGTCCCCCTCCCCACCAACAGTATTTCCTAATGCGCCACGTAACTTCAATACGTAATAGCTAAATATGACGTGAGCCATACCTCAACTCAGATAAATTCTTGCCACCATACAAAGGTTTATCTGTTTTAATGGTTAGATATTTTGCTTGGTAGAGGATGGCTGGGTGCGTATGTACTTTTTATATGAATAGATGTGTTATTTAAGTCATTGCACATATAGTTAATTCCTAAATCAAAGTCAGTTTCTGTATCAGATATCAGTTATGACTGCCATTGTCTAAAAACATATTAACGTCCCTGAAACGGTAATAAAATTTGTCGACTACGTGCTGTTGGTTACATGTGAAACAGGATCCAGGATATAACAATCAAGATCTAAACCTTATACCTTCATCACCTACCTGTACATGCTCTCTAACCTCTCTCACTGGGAGCCAGCAAAATTTTGGGTAGCATGACAACACTGACATTTACACACTTCCACTCTTGGCGAGCATGTACACCCTAAAGACTCATTCTTATCCATTGTTTATTTATATATCTATATATATATATATATATATATATATATATATATATATATATATATATATATATATATATATATATATATATATATATATATCTTTGCGTTACCTGCCACGTACCTGTTTCAGCATTCCTAAGACAGTAGTCTGAACGATACAAAGTAAAAAAAATTCCAACGAGAAACCGATTGCTTTCAGAAATCCAATTGGAAACCGATTGCTTTTAATATGCCCCAATTCATTTAAATAAATAATGATACACAATAGACCAGTTCAAGGTTATCTATCTATCTATCTATCTATCTATCTATCTATCTATCTATCTATCTATCTATCTATCTGTCTGTCTGTCTGTCTGTCTGTCTGTCTGTCTGTCTGTCTGTCTGTCTCTGTCTGTAGGTCTGATTTAGACGTAGACAGTCGTATAATGTCGTCCATATATTGTTGAAATGGAATGATATACTTTCACTTTCGTTTGGTAATACTAAAGCATGATGATATTCAGATCGTTTGTGTTAAACAAAAAATATAATTGAAACAAACATGATAAAGGATGGTGTAGCAGGTTATAGAATCGGTAGGTAGAGTGTCGAGATGTACCGATATCTTGGCGGAAGATATAAACAAATTGTAAGTACAAACACCAAAACGTAAACAAAATATTGATTAAGTGATTGGTTAGTGCAGAAGAATTATAATTTAAACAAATATGGCAAATTATGCCGCAGCTAGGTATAGAAACTGAACAAGAATTATCAAAATCTGCACATCTTGATGTCAAGGTGGAACACACAAACAACAATTATAAACAACAATACACGTAGGAAAAGTAAAGATAAAAGAAACTGTCAGGGTGCGACTTGACTACCCAATTTTTTTATGCCCGATTAACTATATCGCAGTTATTATTCAAATAGTAAACTAAAATGAGTATTGGGAAGTTCACTATAAACGCCATATTTCGCCTCATTTTAAGTTATCAAATAATTTCATGTAGAAATAGTGACAAGCTTAATACAGTGAAAATATTTTAACTGAAACAATGCTCGGCAAAACTAAGACGGGAATACAATTTGTCTGCATACATCTCTTCAAAGATAGCATCATTCGCATTTTCCATTTTAACAAACATCAAACGTTATAATCATTTTCTGGTAAGACATGTAGGCGATTTAACGTTTGCAATGCACCGTAATTGTTGTATGCACGCTTAGCTAAAATAAATTTTCCCCTTTAACCCCAGGACTAATTTCAGGGGACATTCATGTACACAATGCACGATAGAGTTTTGCAGTAAGCGACTTTTATCCTCTGTCATGTAGTCACACCCAAGTAACTCACCATATATTTATGACGCAGCTTCACGGTGTCATATATGTAATATTAAATTCTATACAAAATATATTTACAGGGGTTGGACATAATACCGACACAAGTAAACAAGGACTAATATACCCAGGTTGGGGAGTGGATATCTAGACAAACAATATAGCACAAATACACAAAACATAGGATATCTCTAGCAAAGAGTTTTTGAGTATAGAAGGGATGGGATTCAGACTAGGAGATTGAAGCATAGATCGAATGAACAACCGTTTAAAATACAAAAGTGATAACAAATACTCCACCAATAGTTTGTATTTAACTAATTATTTTGTTCAAAAATCTTTTTTTTTGACAATGAAAAGCTATGCAACACACCTTAGGGGGATATATTAACACATGATACCACATTATTTTGGAAAGGAAAGGGGGGCATCTGTCTGGTGCACCTCTACCCCAAGCCCCACCCTACTCCCGAAAAAATGGTTTTGGTTGGGTGTTTTAAGGTGTAACAATACGTTAAAGACAATAAAACAGTTGGAGATAACGCCTTATCCAGGATCACCCATTCGTTCGCGGGTCCAACGTTCTAAGCATTGACTAAAATGAAAACAACAAGCTACAACAACAGCAACAAGAACAAGAACAAGCACAACAACAAGAACAACAGCAAGAACAACAAGAACAAGATCAAGAACAAGAACAATAACAACAAGAACAACAGGAACAATAACAACAAGAACAAGAACATGAACAAGAACAAGAGCAAGAACAATAATAATAACAACAATAACAACAACAACAATACCATCAACAATAACAACAACAATAACAAAAACAAAAACACGAACAACAACCAGAGCAATGACAAAAACAATAACAAGAACAATAACAACAACATATTATTATTATTATTGTTATTATTATTATTATTGTTATTATCATTTTTATTATTATTATTATTATTATTATTATTATTATTATTAGTAGTAGTAGTAGTAGTAGTAGTAGTAGTAGTAGTAGTAGTAGTAAATCATCAAAACAACAATGATAACAACAAAGCGACTACGGTGGCATAATTATTTTAATATACACTGAAGCCAGATCCGGTGGCCTAAATGGTTAGAGCGTCCACCTCGGATGTTGGAGGTCGCAGGTTTGAGGCCCCACCGACTCATGCCAAATACTTACAAAAATGGTACTAGCAGCTGCCTCGCTTTGCGCTCAGCATTAAGAGTTCTACGTTAGTACTGGTTGGTCTTTTGTCAGGACTGGTTGGAACTTCATGCTGTATATCTAGGGCACCCACGCCATTTATCTTGTCTAACTACTTTTCTCTTCTTAGACCGGCCATCATTTTCCCTCCCCACCAAGTCCTCTGCTATCATGCTTGACAATGTGGGATGGATTAGGAATCAATATTCATTAGTCGCAAATTTCTGTCTTTTGAAGTATTCAGAGAAAGTGAAGTGTAGTTACCCGTTATTGAATGCACACATGCTTATACCAGCACGCGAGCGCGCGCGCGCGCACACACACACACACACACACACACACACACACACACACACACACACATTATGCTTTCATAAATTTCCATCATTATATATTTTTCGCTCTTTCTGCAAATAAACATTATGCAGATTACAAAAATTGATACCAAAAATGTAGGATTGTTTTGGTATAATCCAACTGTCAAATTCGATAGCACATTTAACTTAAGAAAAAAAAAACAATTTAAAAGGACTATTTTGTTTGTTTCTAACCTTTAAAAGTTTAAAGGTCTCCTTTAGCCAACCCGATGAGGTAAGAGCGTTAATCCACCTGGATCGAAAATGTATATTGAACAAATATTTCGTCTTTTTTGTAACAGGATGGACTTAGTTAGAATGAGACTTTATGACCTAAGTCATATTCAAAATCAAAATTGCACGCAGTGTTTGACAACATACTTTTATCTTGTTTACAAATACTCCTTTGTTTCAGGTTATTGATATATAATTACGTCAATTTAAATTAGTTTCTAAAAGTAAAATGAATCGAAATTATCAGCATATCGTAGGATGAATTGAACTGACCGTAATATATCATATCTCTTACAAAGACGTTAAACTATTCGAATGTGAAAGTTTAGCTACAGCGCTCACATCTTGTTGTACAATCGATTTATAGACATTGTATTTGATGAAATATCCTGCTCTTATATAACTCTTGGTAGACAGCCTATTATGTGGTTAGGAAGGTACGTAGTTAGGTAGGTAGGTATGCTGATAAATAGGTAGATACATTATAACCTCAATTACCGAAACTTTATAACGCTATAATAGGGATATGTTTAGCTAGGTATGCATGTAGGCATATAAATTGGTAGAAAGGTGCAGGAAAACATCGATTACAGAAACTTGATGACGTTATAAAAGGGACATTTAGGTATGTAGGTAGATAAATAGGCAAGTAGTCTCGAAGATAGCTGCTACTTAGGCACAGTTTGTTCTCTTGGTACATTATATAGTTATTGATATATAAGTGTATTTATATGGATGTAAGCGTGCATGCGTATGTACATGCCTGCGTACGTACGTACGTACGTGCTTATGCATGTACGCACGGACGCACGGACGCACGTACGTACGTACGCACGCACACACGTACGTACGTACGTACGTATGTATGTATGTATGTATGTATGTATGTATGTATGTATGTATGTATGTATGTATGTATGTATGTATGTATGTATGTATGTATGTATGTATGTATGTACGTACGCACGCACGCACGTACATACGTACGTATGCATGTATGTGAATGGGGGAGGATGTTGTTATGAATATATACGTGTTTTCTTGTCACTTATACCACAAGGTACCAAATTTCTAAACGCAGAAAGCGACACTATAACGTATGCTCATACATACGTTCTCGCGATTAGACAGGTATTTTCCATTTCGTTATTCCCTCAAGCGCAAGCTGCGGTCACCAAATGTGAAATTTAAAGCAGACATAAGAAATCAACAAACGGTAGTTTCTAAATCGTCATTTTAGGTCATCGTTTGTGCCAGCTGAAAACATTGAGGATTGCTTTGCAAGATTCACGTATGAATCGTAAATATATACATAAAGACATCCGATTCAAATATCAAAAAATGGTTTGACTGACGTAAGGCCATTACTTATTATGCAATATTTATGCATACATTGAGCTGACGTCATTCCTATCAGTGGTAGTATCGCATATGCAGAGCTCTACTGGAATCTGTATTGTGCACACACGTCGTATAATTTCGATCGTGGATAATCAAGTTAACTGAACATAATGTAATACAGCCCAACACCAAACAAGATTTACAAATTATGAAGACATTTATTTTGAAATATTTAAAGTTGGAACGAATTTGAAATCTCTCTTCGTCATATGCATTGGCCATGACATTTTCAAATGAAACTATATTTATGTCCAACACGCAAACTGTGAGGGACCCCTCCCCCTCACAAAAAAATCAGCCTACAACTGATTCATGCAACAGGATCTCGTTTACGCGTGGTTGCTGGAGAGGTGGACGGGACATTAAAGCATTAATGCCCCACCCTCAAATACAATAGCAATCCATATGGATTCGGCCAGTATCGTTGAGAAATGCGAGATGTGTATCTTTGCTTCGCACCATAGAGACAACTATCTAGCCAAACCCTTGTGTTAATTCCGGTAGCATTATCTTTGACGGATCTACCGACGTCACTAGGTCAGTTACAGGTCCTTGTTCACTATTGGTTCGATAAATTTAGAAGGATTTCTTAAGATGCGCAGGTAAACTGTAAGCAATAAAATAATCCGGACTTATATTTATATTTGCTTAATTTCAGGTACCTCATTCATCGGAACGGCAGAGAGGGTTCAAAATATGGATGTAACGACGATAATCGCAATCTTTCCCCTGATACAATTTTTACTGTGTACAGGTAGGTTATCACTGTAAATTGGTATGCTTCCATTGTATCAAGATGAATGATCTATATAAACTATTTTGTAAAATTAATATTCCTGTTTGTCACATATCGACATTGTATTTGTTATTGTCGTCTTCATTATCGTCATCGTCCTCACTATTGGCACCATCACTATTATTATTATTATTATTATTATTATTATTATTATTATTATTATTATTATTATTATTATTATTATTATTGTTATTGTTATTATTGTTATTATTATTGTTATTAGCAGTAATAGTAGTAGTAGTAGTAGTAGTAGTAGTAGTAGTAGTAGTAGTAGTA